>PPNJ02000043.1:0-14576 GCA_003707215.2 Phaffomyces thermotolerans | reverse complement strand
TTTTAAAATCATTCTAGTTAGTTGAGTTGCTAATAATAATTGTTGTTTTTTACTTATTAATGGATCAACAACAAATAATTCTTTCATATCATTTGTACCTGAACCTAAACAATCAACACCTAGAAATGGATTTTTTTCTTTAATTTGCTTTGATTTTAAATTTGATAAAGTTTCAATTGGATCTAAACCTGAATTTTCTGCTAATGTCATTGGAATTTGATCTAAAGCTTCAGCAAAAGCTCTAAATGCATATTGATCAATACCCTTCTGTTGACTAGCAGCCTCGCTAACAGCTAAAGAACTTGTAATTTCAGCACTACCACCACCATAAACAATTCTATCATCTTTAATCAAATTACGAACAACACATAAAGAATCATGTAATGCTCTTTTAGCTTCATCAACAATCATTTTATTTGAACCCCTTAAGAAGCAAGTAACAGTTTTGGAATTTGCACAATCTTCAATAACTAACATACGATCTCTTGTAGTACCAAATTCTAATTCATAAACTTTACCAGCTTTTCCTAATTTTTCTTTTGACAAATCTTCAAATCTTGGTACAATTTTACCATCAGTTGCAATGGCAATCAATTCTAATTCTGGGCCACCAACCCATCTAACGGCTGGTAATTTATTCTGTAATAATAAATGATTTGCTTCATCATCAAAACCCCATTGACAAATAACTAAGTTTGCACCGGAATCTTGGACGTACTTTATCATTTCTTTAAATTTTTCTTGTTCATAATTTTGTAAATTTTTGAATTCTTCAACTGTTGAAATATCAAGTTTATGTTTTGTTTTAGGTTTTGGTGGTTCAAATGGACAAGTTAAAATAGCAATATTAACATTTTCGATTTTTTTTGGCATTTGAGGGTGTGAGAAATCTTTATCTAAGACAACACCTTTAATTAGTTTAGAATCTTCTAGTGAACCACCAACTTTACCTTCAACTTTAATTAATTCAAAATCAACATCTTTTCTATCTTGATCAGCAACTGATAAAACTGCATCAACCGCCATTTTAGCGAATTGTTCATGAGATTTGGAAACAATTTTAGAACCTAATGAAGTTTTAGCAGCTTTTAACAAAATATCAACTTTATTACTTTGCATTTCTTCAGAAATTAAATCCAGTTGATCAATTGCCACTTTACAAGCTTCATCAAATCCATTAGCAATTTTGATAGGATGGATACCCTTTTCGATTAATTCTAAAGCTTGATCCAATAAGGCACCAGCTAAGACAACAACACCAGTGGTACCATCACCGATTTCGTCATCTTGTGATTTGGATAATTCAACTAACAATTTAGCGATTTCATTATCTAGTTCCATTTGTGATAAAATTGTAGCACCATCGTTAGTGATTGTGATTTCCCCATCCGGGCTGATTAGGATCTTATCTAAACCTCTTGGTCCTAATGAAGTTTTCACGATTGAAGCAACTGCTCTAGCTGCTAATATATGTTGTTTTTTAGCCTCAATACCATGAAGTCTTGTTTTATTACCTTGATCTCTGACAATGATAAATGGTCTACCCATTTCATCCTGTGCCACTATCGCGTTGGATAGATCTGGCATTGGCATCATCTGTTGTTGGGCCATTTTCTTCTGTTTATCACCAGCTTCTCTAACTATTTTGAAAGAGTTTCTATTTTTTTTTAAATTCTTTGAATTTTGGCGTCGAAAAAAAAAAAAAAGTGCTTGAAAAGGGGAATTGCTGGATTAGGAAGTTTTTCGCTTTCTAAAAAAAAAAAAAAAATTCACTTTTTCCAGAAAAATTCTATAGAAAGAATTCACAAAGAAAATGAGTGCTGTTGGTAGTTTGATCTTCTGTGGGGACTGCGGTGATCTTTTGAGTAACCAGTCGGAGAACAGGAAGTTCATTTGCTCGGTTTGTAGAAGAACTTACGATGCTGAAGGTATGTGGATTAAACAATTTCGATGCGATGAGCTATATAAGACTAACTCTTCTTTCAAGACTTCAGTAATTTGAAAGTTGTAACCAAATCAGCTGAAGACGCATTCCCATCTGCTTTGAAATTGAAGCAGTCATCTGTTAAAACCGTTTTGAAGAAAGGTGAATTGGAAGAAGGTGCAACCATCAAAGAAAAATGTCCACAATGTGGTAACGAAGAGATGCAGTATCATACTTTACAATTACGTTCTGCAGATGAAGGTGCCACTGTCTTCTATACGTGTACCAGTTGTGGTTACCGTTTCAGAACCAACAACTGAACATCGTCATTTATTATCAATTTCGGGTTATGTTTTAATGTTTGTATCATATGTTTAGGATTAATAGAGGTTTAAAAATATATTACTTTACACTATCATAAGATTAACAAACCAAATAGAAAAAAATATTAAATAATTTATAAAACAGAACCTCTAAGCAGCAATTGCATATTCTAATTCACCTGAATTTTCATATTCATACATATCTAAAGCAACAATGGCAGAATCTCTAACAACTTCATCATCATCTTTAGCAAAGTCTTGTAATATTGGTAAGACTTCATCTGTGGCAATAGAACCTAAAGCTTCGGCAGCTTCATGTCTAACCATTGGAGCTTCGGTGGTTCTTTTCAAAACCTCTATCAAAGATGGAACAGTGACTGGATTACTTAGTTGACCAAAAACGTATGCGATTTCATGTTTAAATAAAGCAGATGGATCATTGAATCCAGTGGCTAAAGCTAAACAAGCTTCATCGGTACCAATATCTCTTAATCTAAACATGGCTCTATAACGTTCGAATAAAGGAGTTTCTTGATCGTTTAAGATCTTTGTTAGTTTTTCAATCTTAGCTTCTTTGTCTAACGCTAATGGAGGAGCTGGATCAATTGAAGAATAAGCAGATTCCTGTAAATTTTCTTGTTTAGCCTTTTCTGAGTTTTCCCAGTTGATTCTTTCAATGGCTAATTCACAAGTTTGTCTGATTTCTAATAAGGGATCATTTATGAGGTATTCTTGTAATAATGGTAATGATTCCTTATCGCCTAAAGCACCTAGAGCTTCAGCAGCTTCATGTCTAACCATACATTGTTGGTTCACTTCATCTTTCAAGACTTCCCTCAACACAGGAGCTGATGACAAGTTCTTAGTCTGACCTAGGACATATGCAACTTCATGCTTCAACAGTTCTGAGCTATCTTGGAAACATTCACCAATATATCTGACTGCAGTATCAGCTTTTTCTCTTTCTTGTAATTCAGAGCCAATAGATTTCAGATTGAACAGAGCTCTGAACCTGACAGCTAGTTTGACGTCACCGTTTTTGTTTATAAGGATATCTCTTAGTTGCTCTAATGAAGCATTATCAACGTCTTGCTCTGAACTCATCTTTCAAACCACTTCCAAACAAGTAAAAAAAAGGTGTTGAAACAATTTTTTTTTTCCAACTTTTTTTTTTATGTCAAAAAAAAAAAAAAAAAAAAAAAAAAAAAATTTCGAGATGACTTGACTTGTGCGTAAATTTAAGACTAGTTAGAAGGGGAACTACTAGCGTAACTTTTGGCACTAAATAGTCCTACCCATAAATTTTGTTATCAATTCCCATTACATTAAAATAAATATATTCGATGAGGACAAATGATTCCTAGAAAAAAAAGTTTCAAAGTAGTGAGACTAGTTGTTGGTTTGTCAATTCTGCTGTCTGTGGTTCTGCTACTGAGAAGAATTGGGAATGAAACTGAAGATATTTTGGCTCAAAACTTGGAAGCACTAAGAAAACTAAACGACTATAAAGCGACTTTAAGTGATGATAAACAGAGGATTGATCAATCTGAACTGGAACGTTTGATGGAACAAAGACAAAACCGTCCAAAGAGCGTTGAAGATGTCAAAGAATATAATTCAAGATATAAAAGACCTGGTAAAAATACCAAATGTCCTTCTTATTTAGATTATAGTCAAGTTCCTCATCCACCATTTACAGAAACTGAATTATGTTTACCATTTCAAAGACCATTAGAACATTGTCGTACTTTCACTTCAGAAACTGTTGAAACCTTGATCAATGAGTTATCAAAACGTTTAAAAGACCCAGATTTAGTAAGAATTACAGAAAATGCATTACCAAATACTTTAGACACAACTATCTTATACCATAATAAGAATGAGTTATACCCTGAAACGTTCGTCGTCACTGGTGATATTCATGCCGAATGGTTAAGAGATTCTGCTCGTCAATTATCAATATATCAAGAATTAACACCAAAGGATAAAAATTTACAACTATTAATGAAAGGTGCCATTGCAACTCAAGCTAAATATCTTAGTCAAGATCCTTATTGTAATGCATTTCATCCACCACCTAAATCTGGATTAACTAAAGGTGAAACTGCCAAAGATGATGTTTTTCCAAAGCCTAATTGGCAAAACGTATTTGAATGTAAATATGAAATTGATTCATTAGGTTCATTTTTAACTTTATCAAGAGAATATTATGAAAATTCAAAAGATTCATCTATTTTCAATAAATTATGGTTTAATGCATTGTCTAATTTAATCATTGTTTTAAAAAGAGAATCATCATCAACTTTTGATGAAGAAGGTAATCTATTACCATTTTATTACACTTTTAAAAGAAATACAAATATCGGTACTGAAACATTACCATTAGCTGGTCTAGGTAATCCTGTTAATTTTGGTACTGGTTTAGTAAGATCTGCTTTTAGACCAAGTGATGATGCTACAATTTTTCAATTTTTCATCCCTGGTAATGCTTATTTACAAGTTGAATTAAATAAAATTAGTAAAATTTTAAAAGAATTAAAAGAATTAATAATTGCAAAAGATATAATCCCATTAAATAAATTATCTTCATTAATTGATAATAGTAATGAATTGTCCAAAAATATTAAAAGTGGTATTTATGAGTATGGTGTTATAAATCATCCCAAATGGGGGAAAGTTTTCGCTTATGAGGTTGATGGTTTTGGTGGTACTAACTTCATGGATGATGCAAATATTCCCTCATTATTATCATTACCAGATTTAGGATTTTTAGATAAGAGTGATGAAATTTATCAAAATACAAGAAAGATGATTTTAAGTAAAGAAGGGAATCCATATTATTTGAAAGGTAATAGCTTTGAAGGTATTGGTGGACCTCATGTTGGAATTCAACATACATGGCCAATGAGTTTATTGATGCAGATAAGAACAAGTGATTCAGATGAGGAAATTTTAAAGAATTTAGAATTAATTAAATTGAATACTGGTGGGTTAGGTTTAATTCATGAAGGTATTCATGTTAATTCTTATAAGGGATATAGTTTTACAAGGCCTTGGTTTAGTTGGGCTAATTCAGAGTTTGGTAAAACTATTTTAGATTTAGCTAAAAGAAAACCATATTTAATCTTTAAAGAAGAATTTGCACAAAAATCATTTGATATTAAATCTATTATATAAAAAAAAAGGTGGGGATATTACCTTTTTTTTTTTTTTCTCAACCTTGTTGATTAATATATTTTGCAATATTTTCTGCTGTTTTGGTGGATGCTGATTTAGCTGTACTTTCATAAGCTTTTTGATATTGAGCTAATACTTCTTCATCGACAACTTCTTGATTTCTATCATCTGGGTATGAATATTCTCTTTCCACACCTTCTTCATCATCATCATGTAAGACTAAACCATCATTTTCACCTTCTTCAATACTTTCGGTATCTGAAATAACATCAATTCCATCATCATCTTGCTTTTTCTTCCTAATTTTTTCATTAATACCTAAATCATTCATTAAATTGTTCAAACTTTTTTCTTTTCGTTGTTTTTCCTTTTCTTCCTTTTGTTTTATAATTCGTTCTCTTTCAGCTTTATAATAAGTTTCATATTCTTCAACTTTATGATCAACAGCATCTAAGAATTCATCGAACCCGACACCGGTATAACTACTAACACCAACGACATCTAATTGTGAATAAAATTCTTCAAGCATTAAACTCATTGAATTAACTAAAGAATTCATATAACCTGAACTCATACCATCTTCATCATCTGAACTTTGTAAACTTGATTGGAAAATTTCAAAATCTTTCATCCAATCTTTTGCAAACTCTGCATCTTGAACATCAGTTTTATTAAATACAATAATCATTGGTAATTTTGTTTTATATAATATTGAACAAGCATATAACATATTTGAAATAAAAGTTGTTGGGGAAGTGTTTCTTGGAGTATCGACAATATAAGCGATAACGGTTGGGAAGCTTGAGGCAAAGGCTTCAGTGATAATTGATCCTGATGCACTCCATATAAAACATTCAATTTGACCAGGTGTATCAATAATGACATGATTATGTTTTTCTGATTTATTTTCAACTAATTTCAAGACTTGATCGATTTTAGTAGAGAACAAGTTTAATGATGTGACAATAGCACCATTCGGACCTAATTTATAATTTTCCATCACTTTTTTATATTTAATTGAATCTCTAATATCAATGTTTGCACCATATGGAATTTTCAAAACGGCTGGATCTAAATTTATGACGTAAGGAGGAGTGGATTTGGAGTGAAGATGTGAGTTTAGACGTTGCATGAAGGTGGTCTTCCCAGAACCAGCCATACCGATACATAATATGGTACTTGGAGCCATTTTGGTTTATTAATAATTTTAATGAAGTGAAAAAGTTACAAGAAAAAAATGAAAAAATGAAATATGAATATGATAAATATTATGTAAGCGATGAGGTAAAGATAGGTAGCTGATAGATAGATAAATAGATGAAAATATGAGAATGTAGTAAAATTATAGGTGTTTATGTGATTTACACAAAGATTCTCTGATTCTTCTGGTATTATTTATATAAAAATTGAACGAATATACACACTCATCCATATAATTTAAGAATTCTTTGATCAACGTTATCTAAAACACTTTTACCAGTAATGATCTTCAAGTCATTACTTTCCTTGATCAATTGGTCCTCAAACTGTTTTCTTTCGTTTTGACCTTGCCCGAACATCATTGGTGGAGGTTGTTGTTGTTGTTGTTGTTGTTGCATTAGTTGATTAGCAAAATCACCTTCACCAATTAAAACGTTATATACTGCATTCATACCCAGAATAGCAATGAAATACCATGAAATTGACGAGACCCAACGGACGTCTAAATCAGCAGTTGACACACCAGTTTGTAACATTTGCTTGAACTTGAAAGTCAATGGGAAGGGCAATTTCATTAAAACAAATCCAGCAAAGAAATAATTCACCCACCCCATCATCACGTATTGTGCACCCATTGTACTAAATTGATTCTTCATCATGGTCATCACACCATCAGTGGCAGCAGGATCGAATTGTGGTTGTTCTTCTTGTAGGTTTGATTTTGCTTCATCTGGTAATAAAGATCCATTTGATAAAATGTCGACTAAATGGAATCTACGAGATTCAAAAGAAGGTCCAGGAAGAGCCCAGTTGTTGGCTTTGAACATATTGATCCTGTTGAGGACCTGGGCGTGTCTGTGTTTAGCATCAAAGGAAGGGAGTTTCTTTGATGGTGATAACAATCCATTCAGTTCTTGTCTGATTAGACCAAAGAGAACCATGACGAGTGAGATGGGCAGCAGGGCCCAATACTTCAAGCTTGGATCTAAAACTAAGTCCGGAACGCTCATCTCTATAGGTTCTTGAAAGTATTTAGTGGAGTTTGTGGTTTTTTTTTTTATTTTTTACTTTATACTTATGTAAGCCCTATATCAACTAATCAACTATGTAAAGAGACCTCCTTCAATCCCCAATGGGATAGGTCTGTCACCGTAGAGTCCCTCCCAGGATTTGGGAGTTATTTTGAAGCTTTTGACTTCAAAATTTAGGGCTTTTGACGCAGATTCTGAGAGCAGTTGGGCATCTAAAAGGTTATCACCTTCATAAACATCAATGACCAAAGCCTCGGTTGTAATCTTAGTGGAGATCACATCAACTAGTTCCTTAGCAAATTCAGAGAATCTGGGATCTTGTTGTAAGGAATTATTTTCATCATCTTGTGTCAATTTCAAGTTCTTAACCTCGTTGATCAACGTTTCACTAGGGTTATTACTGTATGCCTTAACTCTCTTAGCAAGGTCGGTGACACCAATGACAGCTTCACGTGAATCTATAATCAATACTTTTTCGAACTTATTTGGTGAAATCACTTCATTCAGTAAATAATCAACGAAATTCCTCGTGTATTGGGGAATCACAGGAGAACGTTGCACTATTATTGCAGCTTTCGATTCTTCATTCGAGTAAAGTTCCAACCCGGTGCTTGTTCCTGACACTTTGAGAGTCGTATAATCGACTGGAGAGGCGAATGGATAAAGTAGTGTTGAATCTAAATAAAACTCATGTTTGAAAGGCAAATTGTGAATAAGAAGATCTGTTGCCAACTGTGGAACGTTACCTGTCGATATTGTTGGGATGATCAACGTAAAACCAGTGAATCCTGACATGGTTTCAATATTGAAATGTAAGTGAGTAACTCTTCTTTTAATATACAATTTTACTTTAAAAGAAAGAGTCCAGTGCTACAAACAGGACATGGTATATAAGTACATCTATTTCGTTAGCACCACCAGGTTGTCTTTAACTGCCACTTTGTCCAGCCCAAGGGAACTCACTGCATTGAAGACCTTCTCCACTGGGTTATTCCCCAGTTTACCTCTTTGCAAAAGACTCTCATAGTTCAGTTCTCCCCGGTAGTTTATATTGAAACCTTTAACTGGGACTTTATTACTATTTATCAACACTGACGTTATCTCAGTGTGCTCATCGTTGATCATCTCCCTCGCGTTACCTAGAAACTCATCTGTGGTCTTATACGGCATGAGTCTGTAGTTTGCATCTGATAGGCTGATTGCTAGTAACTGTTGTAATATTGAACTATCCACACTAAGTGAAGATTCGACTAGATTGATGTTGAACCCATTGCCCAGGTCCTTGGTTAATATGAATACAGACCCGTTCTTCAGCTCATTCTTGTATTTATCCAATAGGAATGTGGCATTTTCCTGAGCAAACCTTTTCTGTAAGTTGATTGAGTCTAGATTGATTGGATTACTCTTCTTATTGAGAAGAAGATTCAGTAAACTTCGCTGAGATACCAACTTGGATCGATGGTTGGTTCTTTGTAATATCCGAGAGACATTGTGATCCAAAGCGTGGTACAGGGACATTGATTTGGTTTGATTAAGGATATATCAGTTATATTCCGCTACATAAAATATTTTCAACTCTTTTTCTTTGTATACACTAATTGGATCAACGTTAGTGTAATTTATGTCTATATATTCACAATTCCAGCACTTTGTATATCTCGTTCTTGTCTATCTGATGCTCTTTCATATATTTCTCAATTCTCTCCTTCAAGCTGAACCCATTCCACAACTCATCTTTCAACTTGGGCATTCCTAAAGTCTCAATACACACTCCACTACCAACACTAGCACAGATCGAAGCAATCTCGTAATCTCCTTCACTCAGTACAAATCCAGTAACAAAGGACCCAACAAAAGTGTTGCCACAACCAGTTGGATCAACCACTTCATCCTGATTCATGTGATAAGGTGGATACCATTTACCTATAGATTCATTGTTATTGACCTTATATAAAGTATAACTACCCAATGAGCCACAACGTAATGCAACACATCCATAACCAGAACCAAATTCATTCCTCTTTTGTAAATATGAAAGGAATTTATAAGCCAGTTTTTCCAATTCGAACTTATCATATGGTTCATTTAACCCAAGTAAATTAGCTGCTTCTTTGGCATTTGGTGTAAATATATCAATGTATTGCATCACTGAAATCAATAGGTCTAGTTTCCCAGCAACACAATCATACGGTACTGGTTCGAAAATCAACGTTGTTGGTTTATATTTTAATTTTGTCACTACTTCAACTGATCTATCCATTGAACAAATCATATGCAGAGATTTTGTCTCGAAATGATCTAATTCATCAACTTCAACTCTTTTTTTAGGTGTTTTATATTCAAAATCTCTTGTTTCAATGCCTCCTTCTTGTTTATGTTCATCATCATCATGGTAAAAATTCCAACCTCTTGTAGTTAATCTTGATTCATCAGTCCTCCAAATTATATCAATTCCCCAAGAGTTCAAATACTCCTCAACTTCAATAGGGAAATCAGAGCCTTTATCTATTATAAGTTTGATTTGCTTTCTCTTACTTAACGGTGTGATGATTCTTGAACCTAGTCCACCAAACGTCCCACCACCTCCAATTATGTTGTACTGAGAAGGAATTTTAGGGTTAGAATGATGGATTTCATCAATAATGAACATCCCCAAGGAGAAGAACAGGGCATTCTCACTCATTTTTTAGTGCGATTGAATTTATTGATCTCATTAAATCTTTTTTTTTTTCTTTCGTTATCTACAAATCGACTTCAATATTTATATATTTCTTTCCGTATCTTCGTAACAAAATCATGATTACCTCTCATAATCAGCCTAGACTTCAGACTTCAAATTATAGCCTTCACTAACTTCGCTTTTTGTTTATTTTTTGTTTTTCCTTTTGTTTTGATCAATTTTTTAATACATTTCGCAATCATTATCATTATCGTCAGTTGACTTATCCTCATCACATTCATTATAATCCGCATCATACAAACCATAATTCACGTTCAGAATCTCTTCCTCATGGTGCCTATAGCTCTTATTCAATCCCTGGTTGGCAATTTCGTATCCTTCAATCATATAACTTTCAATCTCATTACTTGGAGATGGGGATGCTTCACCAATTATCAATCCATTCATTTCAATAGATCTGCTTCCATTAGCACTCTGATTTAATGTTACCGGCTGGGTGTGTCCTCCTGTGAAAGAATCCAATGATATGGATTTATCCAAGACTGTTGTTTCAACATTACCTTTTCTCGTTATCTTGAATACTCCATAAGGAGTCTGTTGGAGCTGCCCAGCACCATTTGGATTTTCAAAAACAGGATAATCGTATTTGTAAGATGGTAGATCGTCTTCCTGTTTGATTTTTTTAGAGATTGGAGAAGAATTCGATAGCCTTCTTTTTGTGAAGGATTTTGGTGACACATTATGAGACTGCTGATGATGATGATGGTGGTGCGGGTAAAGGTGGTGGTTCGGCCCTTTATGGAGAAGACGACTACACTGAGACTCTTCCAGTATCATCGTCAACTAATCTGAACACTTACAAATGGAATTAATTGAATAAACAAAAAAAATTCGAGTACATTTTTTGGATGTTTTGAAATTTCCCAAAAGGGAAATGATTAATGATTAGTCAATTATTATGTAGTAACTCGGAGTTTCGGATTTAGATTTCTTACAAAAAAAAAAAAAATTCATAAATTTATTTTGAAGACCAAAAGAGTCCCCATCAGTGGTGCTAAAATATGGATAATATATCGAATTTGTCTTCAGATCTCCCTACAGGAGAAGACTCAATAGTGGAAATCAACTCTGAGTTGCTAAACCAGTTCAAAGTGGCAGCTAATAGTGTTGCTTCTTTATATAAAGCATCAACACAAAGAACTCAACTTGTTTATAGAAAAGGTTATTTACAGTGCTTAGAAGATGTGTTGGAAAAATTAGAGACATCACCAGAAGGACTTGAACATTGGCTATCATTGAAAAAACTAGAATTACAAAGAACTGTTGATAACAATTGGAATAATCATGAAGAAATATCATCAGAAATCACTAAAATACCAAAAGATTATGAATTTAATCTAAAAAAACATGAGACTCATAAGAAATTCCCACCGACAAATCATATTTTGTCAGTAGAAAGGAAAGCAAGAGCTAATAACTTACAAAAAAACTCATATCAATCCTCTTTCTCACAGACTTATTCTTCACCAATTAAACTAAACAATAGTATACCTTCCAATAATCAAGAATTCGATTCAGATAGTGAAGAAGAAAACAATCAAGAAAATTTTTTCGTTGGAAATTTTAAAAGACGAGCTGTTGATCTTAAACTGAATCATCTTGATAAAAAACAAAAATCTAATGATCAAGAATAATTTTGTATTTCGTTTGAGATCTTCAAATTAGATTTACATTAAAAGTTCTATTATTTATAATTCCTTGTTCAACCTAAATCTTTTTTGTTCTTCAGAATTGGTTTATTAATAAGGTGTCATCAATTGCATTAATTTACTATCTAGACTAATATATATATACGCCCCTTCACTGTAGGGATCAATAAATCATAAATGCTTCTACAATACTAATATTGAGGTATAAGTAATTCAAATTGTATGATATATTCTCTATCTGAATTTTCAAGAAATGAGAACAAATGGCATTAATGTCATTATGTTCCAACATTTAATAAACGGTTTAGGAATTTCCATCAAAGAATACGAGTTTTCATTATTTATCTTTAATTTATCTCTTAAAACTAAAACATATCATAACATTTCCTGTGTTAAACTATCTCATGACTCCAACCTCAATTTAACTGGAAATAACTGGGCTCGTTGATCATGGTTTTTGATACCGTTTTAGTTTTGATACAATCCTTTATTTAAATTAGTATAATAGGCTAAATGATGCAAAGCTATTAGCTACTTGATTTCTGAAGCTCATTTCGTTTGAACAACTAGAAGAGGAAACATACAAAAAAAAAACATTGGAGGACTTTTTCTATAATCTATATCTCAAAATCAAGAAATAATGAAAAATGACTTACAACAAATTGAAAAAGAAACACAGACTTATATAGCATGGTGGTTTGACCTCTATCTACTTGGTATCTATATTTCAGTTAGCTCTAATCCACATCAAGTTGATAAGTCACTAATTGATCGATTGACAATTCTAATTCCCTTTATATGTCTACAAGTTGATATTGCTCAAACTAGATTTTTTAAACTCGACAAAAGAACAATCAAATTCAAATCTACTGGAAAACCTGTAACTAAAGATTGAATCATGAAAGATTGTAGATGCCTTTAAGTTTGAGTGGGATAACAAACGCCTCAACAAGCAAAAAATAGAATCTTAAAAAGAAAATAAAAAAACTAGAATTAAAGATTGAAAGCAAAGAAGGTAAAACAAAGTGGTGAATACTTGAAAATTTGTTTATTATATATAATTATGGTAGGTGGTAGGCGTATTTAAACATTTATTAATTCTTAAAAAGCCAAAAGATCTTTGATGAAACTTATTTTTTCAGTTATTGGCAACTTCATTGGTGTTAGTTATAGTCTCTTATTCCTTAGGCAATATCTTTAAATTTCAAACTACTCTAATGGTTTTTATGGCTGGGGAAGATAGGACGTGGCAAATAGGAGATTCTAATTTCTAACTGTTTCTAGTTAAACTTTTTTGGGACCGTTGTTGTATAAAGCTTCCTAGGTTTACCATTTCCAATAATTGCTAATCTCTGTAAATGTCAACTTGAAGAGTCAAGTGTCATTTATTATTATTTTCTCATTCTTAATTTTCTTTCGAATCTGAATTTTCACACTGTAGGATGCTTCTACTAGCATCTATTCAGTGTAGTCATTCTTGCCTGTTTGAATTTGTTTATTGTAAACTACGCAACTCAATTTACTTCAATTTCAAAATGTTCTCCTGAATATAATTTTAACATTTTTTAGAAAAGAACCATCAACATCTACAAATAATAGAAGAAACTGACTGTAAAATAATCTATAATGAATAGTGAAACAATCTATAAAAATGAAATAAAATAAACTATCAATTCAATAAAAGGAATCTATAAGAACTAAAATGGAATAGACTACCAAACTAAGAAAAAATCTATAAGAAATAAAAAAAGACTATCAAAATGAATAAAAGATGAGAATATGATGCAAAGAAAATTAAAAATTGAAAAAATGTACCCTAGAATAAGAATAAACCTAGTAAAACTAGAATGACATTCATAGAAGAAGATGTTCTTGAACCAGCGCCGTTATAAGTGGTAATAACTGTTTCTGGAATTCTTGGAGAGCCAAAAGAACCGAAAGTTTCACTGGACGATAATTGTTCAGGAGAAGAAGTTGCAGATGGATTGCTATCGATTTTTGTAACGTGCGAATCCGACTCAGTATGAACAGTACTTCTTGTTAATGTTGAAAAGCCATTGATAGTAGATTTACCAGGTGTACTTTCTAAGCTAGAGTTAATTGCAGTATCTGGTTTTGAAACAGTTATTGTTGTAACTGCTGAAGATAATCTATCAACTAATGACTCTGACTTAGTAGATCTATTAGTTGTTGTTGCCGAATTTAAAGTCGTTGTAGAATCTTTTAAACTAGTAGTTGATACTGTAGTAGTATTGAAATAACCTTTTGGAGGTTCAGGTGTTTCAACGACAACGATAGTACCACCAGTTGAGTCAGTAGTAGTAAAAGTGGATGTGAAGGTACCAGTCCATGGTTCAGTAGTAGTTGGGTATGGAATATCAACGACAACGATAGTACCACCAGTTGAATCGGTAGTGGTATAGGTAGAAGTGAAGGTACCAGTCCAAGGTTGCGTAGTGGTAGAGATTGGTTCAACAGATGGAATTCCAGTAGGACTCTCAACAACAACTATGTAACCACCAGTTGAATCGG
>PPNJ02000042.1:0-69438 GCA_003707215.2 Phaffomyces thermotolerans | reverse complement strand
ATACAACGAACCAGAAGTTAAGGTACCCATAACACATTTAGAGGAAACATCAATAACACGATCATCTTTAAATAACAATTGAGCACCAGCAGCAGCAGCACAGCTCACAGACACTAAATTAGCTGCGGCACTTGGAACATAATTCACATTATTCAGTCTTAAAGGACCGAATTTCTTAACTTGAAGAATAACAGTACCATGTTGTAATTATATGATTTAGAATATCTTGATCAACGGAGATGCCGAAGGAAAAGGTGGTCGAAGGTTCCCGAAAAAAGAGGACCTGGCTAGAATGTTCTATAAACTAAAAATAGAAACAATCTGGATCAAGAAGAAGATTCTAGACTGATTTATGGTCACGCTGTTGATAGGCACAGCCACCATTGGAAAACTATATAAGGAGTTGATTCCCTCGTTGAAAATATGAATATTTTGTATAGAAAATCAAGAGAAATATATTATGATTAGTGAAACTGTTGTAATTGTTATGTTTTAGAAGTACTCATTCGTTAAGATAAAGTTAAGAAATACAAGTTATCATATATGATATGGAATATTCCAGAAAGAAAGAGATAGGATATGGAATATTCCAGTATAAAGAAAGTTATTGAAGTCTCAGAATTCGGATTTAGTCGGATTTATAGAATTCTCTAGAAAGACTGATTTGGTATTGAATAGAAGATTCTGGAAAGAATGTTTGGTACAAATGGTCATGCTGTGTAGAAGACACAGCCACTCTGGAAAACTATATAAGGAGATGAATTCCTTATATGAATCACTGTGTATATTTGTATAATCAATCAAATTTACTATAAATTATACTAGTAGTTTGTTACTACTTATAATAAAGCTATCACCTCTGAAGCTCGACAGCTTCCACAAGTTTAACAGTTAACTAAACTAACTACATGAGTTGTCGTTCTTCTGTTACTATTACAACAGAAACTTATACTGACGTAATTGAACAAACCCTGCAAGGTTTACAACAATAGGTTCACAATAAGTAGTAACAAACTACTAGTATAATTTATAGCAAAGTTGATTAAACAAATATACACGTTGATTCATATAAAGAATTCATCTCCTTATATCGTTTTTCCAGTGGTGACTGTTTCTCTTAACAGCATGACCACAGATCATTCTAGACTATTCTTCTTGATTTAGATTCCTTCTATTTATATTTTCTAGAACCTTCTACTCAATATCAAATCAGCCTTTCTAAGACACATATCCGGTTAGTTCCGAATTCCCATACCTAAATAAATTCTTTCTTTATAATAGTACTTCTAAAGAGTAGCCAATACAAGATACAGTGGTATACTCTCTTAGCAAACGATATAGAGAAAGATACAAAAAGGTTCCGTATTTGAACTTTAATAGAGACGAATTTCGAATATTTAGAATTGGATGGATGTTCTGAATGCCAAATGCTGAATGAATTCTGATGTAAGCCTATTTTTTTTGTTATGTTAGTTTTATTTTATTTTTTTTGTTTTAGAGAAGGGGAAAGTTAAAGAATTCGATACTCCTTCAAATTTATTAAATGATAAAGATAGCTTATTTTATCATTTTTGTTTGCAAGGTGGGTATACTAATTAAATAATCATGTATGTATGTAATATATGGTGAAATTAACAATCATAGTTTTGATTTTTACTACTTGTAATTATGTGAAAATTACCAACTAATGGGAATATTACGGCAGTTTGTTTTTGCTTCAGCACAAACACATGAGATAATTTGTTTCATCCGTTAATGGTAATATGTTTCATAGTCTCCAAACTTTATTCTTTCATATAGAAACAAGTCATGTTTTCTTTCATCATTCCATGTAAATGTTTCTTTTTCTGAACCATTGAATTTCTTATATAACAATATAAACTTTTTTGTAGAACTTTGTATTAGTCTTGTTAGTTAAACTTACATTAAGTAAGATACTGAAAAGGCAAAGAGTGGACATCAATTCATTGATTAATGCATTACAGATATTATTGAAGGGTTACTTAAATACCACAATCATCTACTACACTGCTACTTTGTATTATTAATTAACTGTCACCACTTATTAACTCTAAAACATGTCTTATATTCTATCGCATCGTATCAATTTATTCTTCTAAAAAAGTCATATATGATGGTTTTAGGGACTGAATGTCTTTTTCCACCAATGATCTCATATAACCGTGGCTACTAATAAATTAGCCTTTATTATTTCTCTCTTGTGTGTAACACTTCACAGATTTCTCGCAAAGCATTTTAATAGAAATACTTGATAGAAACAGAAACATCTACAACTTCAATGCCCCCTATATCTAATGAATAAAGTATATATGCTCAATAACCTTCAAAAACATATCATTTTGTATGGTCCTTAATAAATTCTAAAATTGGAGCTCCAACATCAACAGCAACAGTCTTAGACCACAAAACATCTAGATGAGAGTAACTGGGAAGTTTGATATAAGAAAAGATATTAGGATCTTCATATTTTTCCAGATGATTGACCAAAGCCATGCCATTTACCAGTTTATCTTGTCCAGGTATTACTAAAAAGATTTTGGGAGTCTCTGAGTCGAACCATGTACAATCATCTTGTAATATTGATTTGGAAACTTTGAAACCATTTTTATCATTCAACCACCATGACATTAACTTAACACTCACATAAACTGGAGAAAAAAGGAAATGTCTATTCTTTAGTGACTTATCCCATAATCTGTCATTCCAATCAAAAAGATAGTTGAACATTGTATAACTCAAGTATCCAAATACTGAACTTCCTACTAAGAGTTTTCTTATAGCCATCATTAAAGGCATAAATGACCAAATTCCAAAAAAAAAATGATTTAAAGTCATTTTTGCTATTGTCTTTATAAATTTTTTTTCCTCTATCAATTCACCGCTATAAACTGCTGGCGATAATGCTATAAAACAACTTATTTTGGAATTATTCCCAAATCTATCTTTGTCCAAACTTATAAAAGCTTGTGTAGTTCCCTGAGAATGACAAACTAAAATTAGTTTAGTTTGGTCAGAATCTGTATTTCTGAGAGCATGGTCTATAAAAGCAGATAGATCATATTTGGACATGTCTAGAATATCCCAGTCCCACATTTGATAATCACTTGGTGTGTAAATGATATGTCTAGGTTCTATTCCGCATCTATTATTACCTAACCAAACATCATATCCATTCTTATGAAACATGTAAGCTAATGAATCTTTGCCACTAGAACAAAATGACCCTGATGATTGTAAAAGACCATGAAGTAAAAGAAGTGGCTTTCTTTCTTTTCTTAGTTGTATTGGTTCGTATGGATCAATTAATCGTTGAATAGAAATCACAAATCCGTCTTCAGTTATTATATCATAATTATTAACTTGCAAATTGAGAAGATTAAAATAATATGATATATTAGGTATGAGCTTGAGTTCTTCTGGACTGTATCTTCTCTGTCTTTGATTTGGTTGATCTACTTCAGGTAGTCTTTGGAATGGCGTAACTAATAGCTTCTTAATGAATGCAAATACAAATAAAACGGTCAAAAACAATGTAGTGCAGATATGAGACGTTATTCGATAAATAAATTGTATAAAGACAGTGTGATCCGATTGAGACTCATCCACACTTCCAGGAACTAGATGAGAGCCAGAACTGCTTCCAGTTCTCGAGAATACCTTTCTGGCCATTTACATATAATTTTTAGAGATCTTTTTTTGTTTTTGAGTTTTTTTTTCCCCTTCAATTTATGTAATTTTGTACGTAAGTTACTAGTTGTTAGTTACAAGTTTATAATGGATACAACAATGGCAAAGTTTAAGGCAAAACAGGCTACTAAAGTCATCAACGGTACAGAAATAACCGTACATACGGTGGATTTTCCAAACAAAAAGGTGTTGTTTATCAGAAGAAACGGAGAGGTTGATACAACGTATGATGTTCAAGCTCCAGATGCTCAGACATTCTTTCAGCTATCATCAACGTTAGATCCATTTGCTAACTTTATCTGTGACAAAAAATGTTTGATTGGACGAGCAATGGATTTAAAGCTTTCAGTCTTGGTGAATCACATTGCAAAACTATTATACACTAATAACGAAACTAGAAATTTAATAATAACATCAAGCTCGAAGCTATTCATGGATAATAAAGATGATTTCCATCTGATAGTTAGCGTATTAGGTATTATAAAAGAGCTTATTTGATGATAATTTATTAACCCACTATATATATGCATGTATATCATTCATGGTTATAGGTGTTACTATACTAGGTATTATTTTCTGTTTCATCAATAACAGCCATATCCAGAACTTCCAAAGACGCGTATTGGTATTTTCCAACCAATTCAACAAGTTCACGATAATTAACAGGATCAATCAAAGAGGTGATTTCCCAGATTTTACCACTTTCCTCATTCTCAACGGACTCAAGTAAAGTTCTAACGATTTCATTGACTTTTTTAGCATCTTTTGACTCAAACATGATTTTCACTTTCATTTTGGCTCTAACAATTGGAATTATCTGCTGGGAAACTAGAAGACGAATACAATCTAAAGCTTGTGTTTTTGCAGGTTTGGTGGAAACGATATTAACTTTCAGTTCATTTAAGGCTTTTTGGATCATTGTTGGTGGATATCTTTTCTTAGTTTTTGGATTAATACATTTGGTAGAGATGATCTGTAGAACTTCAGCTTGAACTTGTTCACTTTTTGCCTGTCTTTCCTTTTCACTTAGTTGGATCTCACCTTTTTGTAGTATTTCTTGAATAATTTTATCTGTGTCAGTTGTCGCAAATGCCTTTAGTAAGTCATCATTAGGAGCAACTTGACCCTTAGAAACATTAGTAAACACTTGTGGGATTTGAAGAACCTCCGTGATATCCTTTTCACTGTTTGAAATGCGGTTAGCCTTGTGATCATTAGTTGAATTGTATTACACTTACACATTTGATCTCCAATCTTGAACTTTGTTTTGGTAACAAGCGATTTCGAATCTCTTTTTGCCTTTCTTCATACGAACTAGAGACACATTTGTAAGTTTGATCTGGTTAGATGGTTGATTAATGGCCATGCTTTTTATTGTACTTGCTTCTTTTCATATGTAAAAGATTTTTTTTATAATTTAAAAAAAAAATTAAATCTCTCTATCTACATCACGTTCCACTTTTCAATAATAGGAAGTTTTCTTGCCACAAGCTTTCATACAGATTATCTAAGAAAACAGTTACAATCCGATCAATAGAGAATTGGAATAACCTGGCTCGGTTGCTTGATCCAAATATCACTTATCCACATTCTCATTCAACCTTTCCCCTATATTTTCAACTGGGTGTTAGTAATTGGTTCATTCGACTCTCATAATAGAAAAAAATTATGCGTACTGCTTTTGAACTTGCTAGTGGAGAATCTACGACTGGTGCTGTAGGCTCAATGTCGTATAAACACAGAAGAAGTGAAAGTTTAGATTTAGAACTTCTAAGAGATGCACACTTTTCATCAACTTCAATCAACAATATTGCACAGAAAAACTCATTGGAACATGATTTATTGTCTGCTACAAAGAATTTCATTCAATCAATTGAAGCAAAATTAGACCATTTGGAGAACTTCTTTCAAAGAAATACTGATCTGAAAGATAAATCTCAAAAGCAAACTTCTGAAGATTTATATAGTACCTTACTGGATATAAAGAATTCTGTTTTCGCTAAGGCCGGTAATTTAGAACATTTCAACTCCATTTTAGATGAACATTTCAGTGATTTGGTATCATCCATCAGTTCTTATGAAAGTCTGGACTTTCATGAAAAATTGCTTACAGGTTTAAATTTTTTAGATGCTAAAATTAATCATTTAAATTCTTTAGTTGAAATTGAAACTAAAAATTTACTTGGTGAAAATTATTTCCCGTTAAATACTCATCGTTATGATTCTATTAAAGCTTTTGAAGTTAAATTTCATAATTATGATAAAGCGGTACATCAAGGTTCTTCAAGATTATTAACTTATTTTGAATTACCATTTCCTTGGAGAGAAAATCAATACATTATCAATGGCTACCGTTTCCATCATAGTCCCATTTATGCTTTAAGAAGTGTTTGTTCTTGTCACAATGAAACTGCAAATATTTGGACTCATTTGTTAGGTGCATTTATCATGATTTATATATCATTGGTTGACTTCCCTAATTCAGAACTTTTCCAAAATGGAACATTTGTTGATAACTTGGTTATTTATCTATTCCTGATTGCAAGTATAAAGTGTTTAGCTTCATCATCAATATGGCATACTTTCAATGGAACATCAATTTTATATATGAGACAGAAGTTTATCTGTATTGATTATACTGGTATCACTGTTTTGATTACTGCATCTATTGTCACAACTGAATATGCTAGTCTATACTACTATCCTATTTTAAGAACCTGTTTCATTTTGTTTTCCTTAGCTTGTGGTGTTGGTGGGTTATTTTTCAATTGGACAGCTTTTTTCGATAAGCCTGAATCAAAGCCATTTAGAATTGCATTTTATATCTCCTTGTCAGGAATGGGTATATCTGCATTCTTTTTTCTTGGTTATCAAAAGGGGTTTGTTCATGCCTTAGGATATTATCTACCAATCACAAGAAGCTTGATTTGGTATTTAATTGGTGTTGTTTTTTACGGATCTTTGGTTCCTGAAAGATTTAGATCAGATGTCTTAATTGATGAGGATTTACTTCAACAAGAGGAATTATCTTCAAGTAAAATTAAAGAACGTTTAGATTCTTATTTTAAGGAACAACTGCCTCTTACAGAAAATGCAAACAATTTTAGTTCATTATGGTGGATTGATTATATTTTTTCTTCCCATAATATCTGGCATTTTTTGGTTTTCTTTGGAATTCTTGGTCACTATTCTGCAATTTATGAAATGTTCATGAATATTCCTTCAAATAAATAATAAGGAGAAGAGATATACAAAAAAATCAATATCTTAAGTTTTATGAAAAAATCAGAAAAATTAGGTTCAAAATTTGTAAATAGATGTGAAGTAGTTATGATAAATATATTCACTGAATTTTGGCTACAATGACATGTAAAGAAGTTGATTAAATCTTTAATCTAGAAACTATTAGTTTGGAATTGAATTGATGTTCTTTCTTATTGGGAAATTAATTGGATCAATGTTTGCATTCCCTGAGTAACCTGCTTCAAAGTTATCGTCAACTTGTGTTGAGTTATAATTGGTGTTATTTTCTTCTTCAACTAGTGCAGTATTTTCATCTGGAGTGTTATTTGTAATATCAGCGTTCTCTTCGTTTCCTGTTGATTTACGTTGTCTTAAAATGATCAACATTAAACAAGATAGAATTAAAACCATCAATAATGAACCTAATAAAATACCAATGCCTAGAGCAATTCCTGGTAATTTTATATGAGAGTGAGAATCAGCATCGATCCATTTCAAATTGATTGGTTTATCAATTAAGTAAATACATGAAAGATCATCATTATTAGTACAACCTTTGGCAAAAATATTGACACCACTCTCAGCGCCATCCTTAATCGATAAGAATGAATTGTTCTCTGAGATTTTAGTACAAGTTAAATTGACTTTTGGATCTAATGTTTGGATATCATCTTGACCATTACAATTATGAATTTTGGTCAATGATGTTTTGGGGATTGTATGAATCTTTAAGAATTTCTCTAAAGTTGAATTTGAAGTAAATGGATTCAATCTGTAAGAAGACGGTAATAGAATTGAATACTCATTATCTGATTGTAAAATTTTATTAAGTGAATCAAATTGTTTCAAAAAATCCAAGAAAATGCTAGTGTCAGCAGTTATTGTATTTTCAATTATATCCAACAAAGATATTTTCATATCATCAGGAATAATCAACTTCTTTGTTGGATGAACAACACCTTGATTGAATAATATGTCATCATTTTGTTTTAAAGTTAAAGTATCATTATTTAATTTTAATTTCAAATTTTTATTTACATGATCAATATCATGAATTAAAACATTTTCTTGATTTAAATTGATTAATTCAGTTTCATTTTCAATATTGGAGTACAGTAAACCTTCAATTATGATATTTTTGAATATTTTTTCTATTTTTGGGTGATCTTTTTTTAAAAAATTCAAAGTTAACTCGAAATCTTTATAAGAATCATAACATGGTAAAAAAATGGTATAACCCTTTCCATTATTTTGGAATTTCGTTAATTTCAAATCTGATAATATATTCATTGACTTAGTGCAATGAAACGCTGGGTTCACGGAACCTAATAGGCTGTTTGGAGTTCTAACATTATCATCTGTTAAATAGATAACAGTTTCGCCTACTTTATAAGGACCAGCTTCAATCAAGACGTTATTGTTAATCATGTAGGAACTTTCACCAACGGATTCGATTTTTAGCTTTTGACAAGAATCACCAAACTTTTTAGAATTACAAAGTCTTGTATTGTATAAAATTTTGGAATTTGATAAATCATCTAGTTTCTCTTGAATGAAATGATATAAATTTGATGATTTTGATGTTATTGAAAATTGACTTGGGTCTTTTGCATAAAAGATTGTTTGTTCGAGCGAGTTGTTTGTAATTAGATAAGACAAATCTTGTAATATCAATTCGTCAACAAAACTAGAAGCATTTAATCCAATTAAAGATTTCATTGGATTAAATTCAATCTTCGGTACCAGATTTTCATCTTTGAAAATATGATAAACAGCATTGTTAGCAATTCCTGTTTCAGAGATAGAGATTAAAGTATCATTCAAGACA
The DNA here is from genome assembly GCA_003707215.2 of Phaffomyces thermotolerans. NCBI lineage: Eukaryota > Fungi > Ascomycota > Saccharomycetes > Phaffomycetales > Phaffomycetaceae > Phaffomyces > Phaffomyces thermotolerans. The sequence goes on along the minus strand of PPNJ02000042.1, from coordinate 60,659 downwards.
GTATATTTCCCTTCTTGACTGGAGGATATTTTAATAGGAAATCCGTTTCTATCTGTGAGATATTGATCATTATTATCACCAGCATGAAAACCATCAATGATTAATGAATTCAAAAAATTTTCCCTATCCTGTTTTGCATAATTAGAAAACAAATAAGTGTTCTGGAAATCCTCAAAGGAAAGTGTATCATCAGAAGGGATTAATAGAGTTATATTATCAAGAGATTTATTATGAAGTTTTAAAAGCTCTTTGATAAATTCAATATTGGAATAAGTTTTCAATTCTTCATCTAATGAGTTCGTAGATATGAGTTGGTTAACACCTTGAACATAAGAATCTTGGGATGAAGCAAATAAATCTTGCTCAACAACATCGGCATGATTAATTTGAAATAAGTTATTTTCAGAATCAATATGAGTTAAAATGGGGCTAGCAGCTAAAGAAAGTTCTTCATTGGTAACTGATTCAAATAATCTGTAACCTTGGAAGTCTTGTGATGTGAGGATATCATTAATAATAAATGTGTTCAAATCATCTGGACCAAAGTCTTGTAGACAATTAGAAATGTCACCGTCTATACAAAACCCTTTTACGAAAGCAGAATTCACTGGTGCTATCAGAGAGAAGTTGGATAAACGATTCAAGTAAGGGATTAGCTCATTTTTCTGTAATAAACGTAAAAAATAGCTAAACTCAACGTTCTCTGACAAGATGTCTATAACTGTTGTTGAGGTTGATTGTGCAGCAGCAGTATGGAAAGCTGATAAGAAGGAAAGAACAAATAAGACTGAGGGCAGCAGTGAGTTTTCTGGTGGAATCTTCATTGAATTACTTGAGTCATGGGATCGAGTGTGTGCAATTCAGTTTAGTAAATGACTTTCTCTTCGCTCTAATAGAAAGACAACCGCATAAACTGTAAAACCCGTCGCCGTACTATTTATGCAACTTCAAAATTGTATAAAAAAGCGAGAAAGAGAGATTCGACTATAGAAAAAAAGCCCAACGAGATCTTCGCCATGAGTGAACCAGCAGAAGCACTCGATACCAACGTCCCCCAGCCACAAAATGCACCAGTCTCGCCATCACAATCTGTTCCAGAAACACCATCAATTGACATAAACGCAGAAGAAGCAGCAAAATTGCGTGAACTACATGCTGATTTGGCGAAACAAGAGATCTCAGAAGAGAAATCAGACGTGGATAGTCGCTCCATCTATGTTGGTAACGTTGATTACGAGTCGAGTCCCGAAGAGCTCCAAAAACATTTCCAATCAGTTGGTGTCATCAATAGAGTCACCATCTTATTAAACAAATACACAGGCCAGCCAAAGGGTTTCGCTTACATTGAATTCTCTGAGCCTTCTGCTGTCACGAACTCATTGACGCTGAACGATTCTGTTTTCAGAGGTCGGAACTTGAAGGTTTTGCCAAAGAGAAACAACATTCCTGGTTTCAACCGTGGCAGAGGAGGCTTTAGAGGTAGAGGAGGCTCCTTCAGAGGCAGAGGCAGAGGCAGAGGTAGATTTACTCCTTATTAGTTTGACTTCATTGAATCAACTCCTACAATCTATAATTCTTCTAATGATTTTCTATATAAACAAATGTATTTTATTTTGATTTATAATCGTAAAACGAGTGAAAATATGTGGACACATTCTCTCATGCTCCACGCCTTAGTCCCCTTGAGCCTATTATGTATATATATAATAATAACCTATATTTCCCGTTTCCCTCTCTGGTTATGAAATTACCGATCTTTCCTTCAAATCTCTGATCTATCTACTCTTATCAATTTTCTCGATCTGCATAAACACAACAAAACAAATCTCGAGCACCTCTTTATAATCCATTCACTCATCCTCAAAACCATTCATAGAAACCTTTAACATCATGAGTAGTCCGTATAATACTCATGGTGACCATGCCATTGGATCCAGTAGCAGTGCTAACAACAACATCTCATCTTATATCTCAATCCCTATCGAAAGAACTAAACATTCAATCAATATGAGAAGGCAGTCATTTTTGAATAACCCAATCGGTTCTTTCAAAGGTCCAAACTCTTTGAGTAGATTCGCCTCTTCATATAGTAGAGCCCAATCTTTCAGAAACATTGAGCCAATTACCACAGGTGCACGTTCTTATTTCAAAGATGACGATGCTTTGTTTGATAGAGATACCCTTGCTCCTTCTATCAATGGTCAAAGAGTCTCAACAGTGGTTCAAGGACATGATTTTGACTTCTTGAACGGAAAACAAAGTCAAAATGAGTTCCAAGATTATTATTCTGGTGATTACTCCGCTGTTTTAGACGACGCGTCAATTCAACAATCTGTTTACTCTTATGGTGCTACGCAAAATCAAGAAAACTATCAAGAATTTCAAGAAACTAATCCCTTGATCTTAAGAAAAGTTGAAAGTAAAGGAAAATTAGTTACTGTTATAGCTGGTCAGTCAACTGCTCCACAAACAGTCTTTAACAGTGTTAACGTTCTAATCGGTATTGGTTTATTAGCTTTACCATTGGGTTTAAGTCATGCTGGTTGGTTGATAGGTATCCCAACTTTAACATTATGTGCATTATTAACTTTCCATTCAGCTGATTTATTATCACGTTGTATGGATACTGATCCAACTTTAATGACTTATTCAGATTTAGCATTCATTTCATTCGGCCCAAAAGGTAGAGCATTGATTTCATTATTATTTTCTCTAGATTTATTAGCAAATGGTGTTTCATTAATTATCCTATTTGCTGATTCGTTAAATGCTTTATTTCCTACAATATCAATCAATCATTTTAAATTCATTGCATTTTTAGTTTTAACACCCCCATCTTTCTTACCTCTAAATATTCTAAGTTTGGTGAGTTTGTTAGGTATTACAAGTACTTTAACCGTTGTTTGTGCTGTTTTCATATCAGGTCTTGTGAAAAAAGATGCTCCTGGTTCTCTAATTGAAGTTTCAACTACTTTCATGTATCCAAAAACTATAGGAGATTTATTAATTTCGATAGGTATTCTGATGGCTCCTTTTGGTGGACATGCAATTTTCCCAAATTTGAAAGTAGATATGAGACATTCTTATAAGTTTAAAGATTGTTTAAAAATTACCTACCTAATAACATTTTTTACTGATATTTCGATGGCTACTATTGGATTTTTGATGTTTGGTTCTAACGTTAAAGAAGAAGTCACAAAAAGTGTTTTAACGACTTCAGGATATCCAAAATGGACTTATTTAATCATTTGTGGCCTTATGTCATTAGTTCCATTCTCTAAAACTCCATTAAATGCTTCACCAATCATTTCGATTTTTGAATTAATCTTTAAAGTTGTTGATATTTCAAATTTGAAAGGATTTGCTTATACAAAAGGTATTACTCTAAAAGCATTGATTAGAATTGGAGTCAATGCTTTGTTTGTTCTTGTTTCTATCTTGATTCCTGATTTTGATAAAATAATTTCATTCATGGGAGCTGGTTTATGTTTTTTATTATGTTTAATTTTTCCTTCTTTATTCTACATTATAATTTGTCGAGAAACAATCACTAGAAGAGAAAAAATACAATGCTGGATTATTATTATCATCAGTTCAATTCTCTCCATCATCGGTACAGTGGCTGCTATTATTTATTGAAAACATAATTTATGAATACATGAATAATTCTCATAAATTCTCAAACTGTTGTAGTTCTTAACCAATATCATCTAATAGGATGACGAACTAGTTTTTGACTTGAAAGACAAAAGTTAGATACTAGTTTTACTGTAATATTTCGAAAAATGAATATAATTATCCAATTTAATATAAACATAAACCTATACTACGCTACATTCAAAGATCAAACTTTTAATATATTCAGCTTGTCTTCAAACTCATATTGAAATAACTTTTTTTTTCCGATTACTCATAACATTTTATCCATACACACATATATATACTCTAACTCTGTTTAGATTGTAAGTCTTAAACCTTTTTTTGGTCTTCCTTATAACTTATATACATGACCTTGTTGAAACAAAATTTTGAAAATTGCTATAGTGGCCGGAACGTAAACTTATGTGGTCGCTACCGAAACTGCTTAAATTTTTTTTTCAGATAATTTTGGCTCATCACAATAAAATAGATATAAAAGAAAACAATCCTCATCTCCAACGTATCAAGCTTCAAAATGCCTGACATAGTGGATATATTGAAGAATGATCCAATATCTATCTTGAGTGAGTCAAAAGATGCTCAAAACCTATTGGCATTGACTAAATCTTTAGTTGATCCAATAACAAAAGGTAATTCAGTCTTAGATGAAGTTTATATAGATGGTTTAGATGCTAGTCAGGTTTGGCCACAAGTTAAAATAATATTAGATTCAATTACAGAAAACCTGATGTTCGATACTATTCCTCATTTGAAAGAAAGAATTGATTCTAAAATCTCCAAAGATGAACACAATGAAGAACATAATGAAGAATATGTTTCTGCTGAAGAAGATATTTCAGAAATAGAAGATGGTGAAGAAGAGATTGAATCAGAAGATTCTCAAGAAACGGACCAAGAATCAAAAAATGATAATGAAAAACAAGATCAACAGCAACAAGATGAAGAAGAATATGAACAGGATAATGAAGATGAAGAAGGAGTAAAGAAGGATATACATGGTCTTAATGATGGCTTTTTCTCCATCGATGATTTCAACAAACAAATCTTAGCTGCAGAAAACGAATACAATGATGATAGTGAAGACATTGATTTCTTTGGTGATATTCCTGAATCAAATGACGAAGAAATTGCATATCATAATGACTTCTTTGAAAAACCTTCAAAGGGAAAACATAATTCCAAATCTTTCAAGAAATCAAAATCTTTCAAAAATCAACAGCAACAACAACAACAAGATGATTCTGAAACTGAAAGTATTAATGAAGACTATTATGATGATGGTATGAAAGCAGCCATGGAGGATATATATGATGATTCTAAACACATTCGTGATGATGAAGAAGATCAACAAGATCAACGAGAATCAGAAAAAAATTTATCAAGTTTTGAAAGACAAAAACTAAAAATCCAAAGAGAGATTCAACAATTAGAAAAAGAAGCTATTGCTGAAAAAAAATGGGCAATGAAAGGTGAAGTAAAAGCAAAAGATCGTCCAAGTGATGCTTTATTGAACGAAGACTTAGAATTTGAACGTACAGCTAAGCCTGTTCCAGTTATCACTCAAGAAATTACCGAAAGTCTAGAAGATTTGATTAGAAGAAGGATTAAAGAAGATAATTTTGATGATATACCAAGAAGAATTATAACAGATATCACAAATTTCAAATCATCGTCTAATTTTGAATTAAATGAGAATAAATCAGAAAAATCATTAGCTCAATTATACGAAGATGATTATAAAGGTGAAGTTGATAATACCATATCTGAAGAACTAAAACAGCGTCATGATGAAATTAAAGAATTATACTCATCCATTAGACATAGTTTAGATTCTTTGAGTTCTGCTCATTTCATACCTAAACCTGCTCAAAAGGCTATTGATATTAAAGTTAACGCTCCAGCTATTTCTATGGAAGACGCTCAACCTTTAACTGCATCAACTGCTAATACTTTAGCTCCACAAGAAGTTTTCAAAGCTGTTAGATCTTCCGGTGAAACTGAAATTACTTTGAAATCCGGTGAAGTTATTGCAAGAGATGAATTATCCAGAGAAGACAAGCATAGATTAAGAAAAGCACACAAGAGAAAGAGAGCAAGAGAGTATGAAGAAAAGAAAGAAGCAGAAAAGGGTAAAAAGAAATCTAAAACTCATGATGTTATTGAAACTTTATCTAAAGCTAGTAATGTTACAGTTATTGGTAATAAAGGTGAAATGAGAGAAGTCAATGGTGCTTTAAAGAAAGATGACGTTAAGAAAAATACATCTGCTATGAAATTATAGAGAAACAGAACTATAATGTATAATATGAAACCTTCAAAGTCATTATATAGACATACAAAATTGGGAATCACTTCTATGTAAAATTGATATTTTTATTTCTATTTGAGCGCTTCTTTCGAATGAAGCACTAATGCTTTAGCACCTTTTGCAACAGTTGGGCAATAATGTTTTTCTAATAAAAATGTTTCATAAATGGTAGCAGCATTTGCATTACTTCTACTTGGAACATCACAATCCATTAGAAATTTACCATTGCCAATTCTATCTTCAGTTGAAAAAAGACCAGCAATCTCTGAATGTCTTCCTAAAAGTTTATCTAAAAATTTCAATAATGCAACTGATGATTTTTCAGGTGTATGAAGTAAAGACATTGATAATCTTTTAGTAAATGCCAAAGCTCTTATTTTGGAACCATTCTTAGTCTTGAAAAAAATGTTTTGTAAACCTTTTAATAGTAACTCGATTCTTGTAGAAACATTAACAGAAGGTTTGACAAAATTATTCTTCAATGGATCTGCTAATCTCAAGGTTTTATGGGAAAATTCAATATCTGGGTCAACAGCAGTGACGAATAAAATTTTGTATAATGAATCAATAAAACTTGATAAATCAACTTGAACTTTATATTGAGAATGAGTAGCAACTAAAGCAAAAGCAGTTGCAACACTTAATAGAATATTTCTTGAAGTTGCTAAATCTTGTTCTAAATCTTCTTTCTCAACGTTTTGAATTATTTCTCTAAAAACTACTAAGAAGTCACCTAATAATTCAAAATTAGCCATATGACCAATTCTAGATAAACCTTCTAAGACTGCTGCTATCAAAGTCTGAGGTTTTTCTTTTAAAATTTCCAAGTATAATGTTAGAACCATCTTTAACACCTGAGCTTGTAGTTTTTCCCTTTCTTCCTCTGAAATTTTCTGTTCTGCCTTTCTGAGTTCTTCTTCGATTTCCTTTCTTTCTTTTCTAGCTTTCTTTTCTTTTTTAGAAAGATGTACCCTATCCTTTTTCTTAAGTTTCAATTTTTCCTCTTTTTCAGCTTCACTGGCATTTGGGTCATAATCTTTCAAAAGATTCAAAGATAAGAAAATATTTAAGGCACTTTCATCAACTTTAAACTTTCTTGATCTTATAGTTTTAGTTAATAATCTAACAACATCATATGAGATGGAACCAGAATCATCATCATTCAGTATGTTTTCTAAAGCTTTCACACAAGTTTGATAAGCCGGGTCATTCTTTGCTGAAGGTTTGCAAACTCTTCTAATAAGTATAATCAAAACGTCTGGTCTATAATTGAAATGACGAAGATTAACAGCTAACTCACATGCAGCTTTACAAGCTAGAAGACCCATTGTTGGGTTTTTTGATGCATTTTTACTTAATTCAGTCAATAACAAAACATATTCTTTGTATTTGAGAACCAAAGTCTGTTCAAAATTTCTTGTTCTTTTAACTTCCCTTGATATTTTTTCTTTCTGTTCAGTTTCAGTCAAAGCTCTAATTCTATAACCGGGAGCAATTGATTTCAACGCAGGAACAATGGCTAGTAGAGCAAACTTAGCTTTGTTAGCACTTTTGGATTTAGCCATATTTATTAGTTTACCAAGCGCATCAATGTATTCTTCTGGATCCTCCATTAATCTTTCAACTAAATCGGCAATTTTTTCTTTTGTTTGTAAAATTTTTTGTGCAGTTTCTTCTTCTTCATCTTCTAAAGCTTCTAGTTTTCTTTGAGCTTCTAATTCCTCTTGTTTTCTGGCCTCTCTTCCAGATTCTTCTCTAGCGGCTACTTGTTCTTCGGTTTCAACTTCTTCTTCTTCTTCTTCTTCCTCTTCTTTTTTAGGCAAGACCTTTGTCATAACTCTTTCAACTTTACCATCCCTTTTAATCGGTAAACCTTCAACTTCAGCTTCGTTTGTCTTTAAAAAACGTGGTTGTAACTCATAATCCTGCTCTTCATTTTCCCAATCTTCTACATCATTATCGTCATGATCTGATAAATCGCCTGCTGCATTTGCTAAGTTTGATAAACCAACGGTCAACAAAGAGTCTTTTTCAACACATCTCTTCTTTCTCTGTTCCTCTCTGGCTCTTGAACCTCTTTTCTTTGCCATTTTCTAAGTTTTCCAAAAGAATCATTCTTTAACGATGAGATGAGTTTAATTTTTTTTTAAGAAAAATACTCTCGGTTCGAGCAGGATTACCCAAAATGGAAGTTTTTTCATGTTTTTTTTCCTAATCCTTCTTTTAAATTTGATCAAATTTGTATTTTTAAGTGAAGATTTTGAGCTTGAATCAACTCTGATTGTTGAGAGATTCATCATATATTTCAATCGCACATCGCCTGTTGTGAATTTGCTTTTTTTGGTGGACGAAGTATCGTGTTTCAAACATTGTTTGAATAAGAAACCATGAGTCAAGATTTGGCACCAGCAACATCCAAATCGACTACAGACAAAGAGAAGGGCAACCCTCATAACAAGGGTCCAGAGCCTTTCAAATCATTCAAGTTTGTTAATAACTCACCAAAACTAATGCTCACTCGTAAGAGCAGGATGAAGCCTACTTTCAAAGTTGAAACTCAATCATTATCAACTGTTCAATATTCACCACCAAGCATACATCATGGCAGTTTGGTGATGGATCAGTCCTTCGATAGAAGTTATGATAAGAAGTTTGTTTTTCAAGTATTAAATTCGAAGAGAGGACCTGGAAGACCTAGAAAACATCCTACTGAAGACAGCAAAGTTAAAAGACCACAAGGAAGACCACGAAAGTATCCTATTGAGCTACCAGGATCCTCAGTGATGAATCCAGAACTATCTAAGGTGGATAAAAAGGCTCATGAAATACATGCACCTAATACTAACACATTAGTGCAAACTTCTGAACAGTTCCCAATCTCCATGCTTGATACAGAGCTTGTGATGGTAGCTAAAAAGGGAAGAGGCAGACCAAAGCGAAATGACAAAGATAAGCATGACGGCACAACTGAAGCAGCAGTTGCAGTTGCTCTCAAAGAAGAGCCTATTAACGATAATTGAACATGATGGGTATTTATAGTGTGTTATATCTGTAAGTTTCTTTCGAAATTTATCTCTGTGGATCAAATATTAGAGGACAAATCGATAGCTAATGTAACCGTTACTACTTATGTGGTTTTCGCCCTGGTGTTTCCTACACATTATATTAGTGGGGGTTCCGAACAGGTGATGTGAAGTTTGGTTAAAAAAACCGAACAGTCAACAAAACTAGCTTACGACTAAACTCAAGTCTTACAATAGAAGTCAATTCCACCGACAAACAAGATGATACGTCAATCTGTTAAACCATTTATTGTTTCTGCAAATTTCGCAAAGCAAACAGCTTCTATAAGAGGTGAGTAGTACTTATTCATTAATATCTATGTTTGTGACATCAGATTATTAACAACAAACATAGCACTACATTCGACTAATCAGTTACTAAAGGCTCAATTCTTTGGTATGCCTGCTATGTCTCCAACAATGGAAAAAGGGGGTGTTGTTGATTGGAAATTCAAAGAAGGTGAAGCTTTCAATGCAGGTGATGTTTTACTGGAAGTCGAAACTGATAAAGCCCAAATTGATGTTGAAGCTCAAGATGATGGTAAAGTTGCTAAGATCTTAGTTCAAAACGGTGCTGCTGATATTCCAGTAGGTACTCCAATTGCCATCATTGCTGACCCAAGTGATGATTTATCTAGTCTAGAGTTACCATCAACTGAAAAACAAACTTCAGTTCCAGTTTCATCAAAACAAGAACCTCCAAAAGAATCAAAACCAGAATCTTCAAAAGAAACAAAACAAAAAAGACCATCTACTCAATCATCAAGTTCCATTTCAGTTGCTGCTAACCCAAAACAAATTCTCTTCCCATCTGTTTCAGGATTATTAGCTGAGAATAACATTTCCAAACAAGAAGCTATTTCCAAAATCAAGGCTACAGGTGCCAATGGTAGAATTGTCAAAGGTGATGTATTAGCCTACTTAGGTAAGATATCACAAGACTCAGTGGATAAAATTGCTTCGTTTGTTGAATCTCATTCACATTTAGATCTTTCAAATATTGAGAAATTGAAGATCACTGCGAAACAAAAACAAGAAGAATCATCTAAAGAAGCTCCTAAATCTGAGATTAAATCAGTAAAGCCTAAATTAGAAACAAAAGTTATAACTAAGAGTTTTGATTTGAAAACTTTATTAGAATTTCAAGCTTCCGAAAATGGATTCAAATCTTTCACGATCAAAGATTATATTCAAAATGCATCTAAAAGAGCTGAAAGATATGCGTATCAGTCACATCCAATAAAAAGTGATTATTATGATCCTGTCTTTGAGGAATTAGTCACTCCTGGACCAAGTACTGAAAGATTTAAAGTCTCTCTTGATATTCCAGTCGAGTCAAAAGCTAAAACTTTAACAAACCCATTAGATGCTGTTGACTATTTTTGTGAACAAGATGATTTAGTTGACCAATTAACTTCAACAGCTCCACACACTCTATTATCGGTTTCAGTCACAATAAATCCAAATGTTTTGGATGCTGAAGAAAAAGCAGCACTTTACTTCAAAAGACTTGAACATTATGTTTATGATCTAGAATTGAAAAATTAATTATAATGAACTGTTATTTATAATGAGAATATAAAGGTGCTAGTCTATAGATTTAAAACATATTATTAACGAGACTAAACTATTATTTTTTTTTCGTAAAAGAAACGCTATATTCTTAACCAATGCATATTTTATTATGTTATCTAAAATTTGAAGAAGCCTTGATCTTCTAAGTACAAAACAATTTTTTGAACAGCCGATAATGGGTTACCACTTAAATCAACAGTGACTTCAGAGTTTTCAAATTGAACCTTATCAGATTGATCATTAATAATAATAAAAGAACCAGCTTTTGAAACTTCTTTTTGTAATTTGAAAACAGTTTCATTGGCATCTTCATTTACAATGATAACACCAGCACCAGATCTTGTTAACTCATGAGCAATAAATGGAGAGGTTTCTTCTTTCTTTAAGACGGTATAATGTCTACCACCAAATTGATTAAAAGTAGCTAATAGGGCATTTGCCAAAATTTGAGAATTCAAAAATAAGGTAAACCCTTGCTTTTGTCTTGGTGGATGAGATTCTCTTAAAATTTTAACAACTTCGGGGTATGAAAACCAACTTGGAATTTCAGTACCATCTTTTAATCTTTTTCTTAATTCAGTACCTGAAATGTTCAAAGTTTTAACAGTTTTATCAATTGTATCAATTGGAGCATAACGATCTTCGTCTGGTAAGTAAGTAACCATTCTAAATGGAACAACTTGAATGCCTAATTCTTCTTTAAAATTTTCAACTAAATCTTGAGCATCATAAGGACCATAGAAATCAACACCTTTGGAGTTGGAACCAGGACCTGCATGATCTCTACCAACGATGAAGTGGGTAGCACCGTAGTTCTTTCTAATAATCGCGTGCCAAACTGCTTCTCTTGGACCACCCATTCTCATAGCCAATGGCAGTAAAGCTAACTGAGCTAAACCAGAAGGATATTTTTTGATGATCTCTTGATAAACCCTAACTCTAGTGTGATGATCAATATCACCTGGTTTCGTTAAACCAACAACAGGATGGATTAAGACGTTAGCATTTTGATCTCTTGCAGCTCTGACAGTTAATTCTCTGTGAGCTCTGTGCATTGGGTTTCTCGTTTGGAAAGCAACAATTCTGTCCCAGTTTCTAGTTTGGAACTCATCTCTTAATTGTCTTGGAGTCTTTCTGAAACCAGAATAATCGTAATGGATCGGTAAAGAAATAGCTTCTAATTCACCACCTAAGTTGACATCACCACCTTCGTTTAAAAGATAGACAATAGCTGGATGTTCTGGATCACCACCAAAGACTTTTTCAGCTTCATTTTGTTTATTTGGAGTATATTTATCTTGGATAGTTAAAATAGCTAGAGGATAGTTGTCTTCATCTCTTAGGACAACTCTTTCACCAACTGAGTATTCTGAAGCTTCTTCTTTTGATAAGTCTAAAACAATTGGCATGGTCCAGACTAGACCATTTGATAAACGTAGATTTTCAACAACACCGTTGTAATCTTTTTCAGTTAAGAAACCTGTTAGTGGAGAGAACCCACCATTCAAGATCAATTCTAAATCACATAATTGACGAGGATTAACAATAATTGAATTCAAAGATTCGGCTTCTTTTAATAAAGCATCTTTTTTGTGTGCATCTCTAGAAATCAAGTCTTGTAAGGTACCACCGTGAGGAACTGGCATTATGAAATAGTTTTCAAATGATAATAGATAATATATCTGAAAGAATGAAACTAAAACTTGATGGGAATAAGTTTTATATTGACATCTTCATGATTTGTTGAAGTCACGTGTAATTTGCACTTGCCACAACTATTTTGCAACTAATTGGCTAAGAAAGCCACTAATTATGGCTGGAGCTCAATTAAAGAGTGGCTACAAAATGATCTCCTGAGGCTTTAAAAACTTTAAAGAGGTTAGTACCGATTGAATGATATAGATTGTTTTCACCGTTTGTGCATTGTAGTGAAAGATCCACAATCAAAAATAAATTCCACATGTTTATTGAATATTTAGAATCCAATCTCAGCTAAACTTACTTATATCATATAGGCAATTTAGCTTCAAATTTTACGGCCTTGTGTCTGTTTGCAAATCAGATCTGTATTATAACACCATCAGAGATCTCACGATCTATTAGTGAATTGATCATCATTGTACTTATGGTAACGTCTTAAGATAATTTAGCAACTTTAGTTTCATATATCGAGAGTAAAGTAGTAATTAATGGTAGTTTTTTAAAGCAAATATACCGTTCTCAAATGCTGCCCTCAATTCTATTTTTCCAAAGTAATAAAATTGTGTCAAAATTCACTTTTCACTTTGCATTTAATTCATCAAAGAGTGAGTAAATATATTATTATAATTATATTATTAGACATTGAGGAGATCATTATGCAGTCGACATTGTTCATAAATATTATTAATAATACTAATCATTAGCTATATAATTATATATATATATATATATGAGTTTACGTATGCACTATATGTTGAATTGAACTAGTAGATCTGGTAGTAGCCATGATAGATATATATTGATATTATTATTGATTATGTATATGAAGTATATAGTATAACTAAAAGATGAAGAAAATGACTCTTATATAGTAGATCAGATGTATGGATATCTTAAGGTATTATAGTTGATATATGTTACCAACCTGTACTATAAGGTACACCTAGTATTGAGTAGCATGGTATAACATATCATCACATGGATTATATAATTAGATGATATCTGATGACCTAATATTATCAATACTATACAGCAGTCCGTCGGTTAACTTATAATATTCAGGGAAAAAGTAAAGTTATACAATTTAATAAACAGATTAAAGTAGATTATTGTACACCATTTCATTGTACAAATTAACAAATATGTGACACACTACTCATCTATATTTTATAGCTATCAACTATTCAATCATTTTTAGGTATAAAAGTCATCCCAATTAGGAAATTTTCATGAAATTTATCGCGAATTCATTTTTCATTGAAGCTTTTGCCTCCTTTAACTAAACTTCTTCAGATTCGAGAATTCGAGAAATAAGTTGCATTACGCGAATTGAAAACCATGTCACTTGAAGAAAGACCAGTTTGTCGTCGTTGTAAAAAGAAGAGACAACCCAATGAACCTATTGAAACAGCTCGTTACAGAACCTGTGAACCGTGCAGAGAAATTGAGAGAAAAAAGAAAAGACTCAAGAAATTAGAATTAACAGGAAGGGAAGCTGTTCCATCTGTTATTGATGATTTGCCAAAACCTTCCTATCAGGTTGATGAGCATATAATTAATTTAGCTAATCAAGTTACTAGAGTGAATCAGATGCCACATCAAAATCAGCAATATGATCATTTGAACCCTCCTGTCTTAGCTCCAATAAACTATCAGCAACAATCTCATCATGAAGTTCAACAACGTATTCTACAACATCAACATGCCCAGCTGCAAGCTCAAGCTGCTGCACAAGCTGCGCAAGCTCAACAAGCAAGTCACAAGCAAAAAATGGATATTCCAATTGATGAAATGTTGTTGAAACAAGATGGTGATTCAAAACTGTTAAGTCAAGAGGCTTTAGAAGCAATCACTCAACATCAGGTTGATTTAATGACTAATAAAAATAATGATTCTGATGAGAACAGTAATTTATTTGCTGCTCTGAAAAACGCTGAAAATGTTGAAAACCTTGAACAACAGTTACAAAATGCTAATTCTGATGAATTCAAAAATGAATAAAATGGGAAGTTTGACTAAATACTCATGATCTTGGGATTTTGAATAGTTTACGTGTTGTATTATCTGTTTTTATAAGATTCTTTTATGAATTGTAGACTCGTAAGTTGTAACACAAATCAAAAAGCTCATAAAAGATTTAAAGTTCCTACATCGTTTTTAGAAATAGTTTTTCCGGATCCAAGAATCTTGACCAAAAAAAAGAAAAAAAAAAAAAAATTTTTTTGAGATGAGATGGAGAAGTTTTATTCAAATCCAATTTTATATCAAACAGATAGCCTTCTTTAGTCTAAATAACACAAAGCTAAAACAAGAGATCAATAATATATCATAATATCTTGTTTTTTGCTTGAACTATTCAACCTTTACTTATATGAGTATCGTGTGACATCTTTCAAAAAAATTAACAATAATGGATCAATACACAAATAAGTATCATCCTGATTTCATTCCAGGAACAACAAACATTTATACTTCTGTCAATCTTGAAAATGGTGTCTTATACCAAAACTCTCTAAAAAAAGGTGAGAATGATGTTATCTTGATTCCCCAACCAAGTGATAATATCAACGATCCTTTGAACTGGAGTAAAGTTAGAAAAATGGCTCAACTAGTTACAATGTTATTTATTACAGCTTTTACTGCTGCCACATCCAACTGTGCTGGATCTGCTCAAGATTCACTAAACGAAATGTATGGGATTAGTTACGATTCTATGAATACTGGTGCTGGTGTATTATTCTTGGGTATTGGTTATGGAACGTTATTCTTAGCTCCATTTTCCTATCTATATGGTAGAAAGCTACCTTTCTTAATTTCAATCACATTTGGTTTAATTGGATGCATTTGGTTTGGTTTTTCGAAAGATACTTCAGATACAATTTGGTCTCAATTATTTGTGGGTATTAGTGAATCATGTGCTGAAGCTGCTGTTCAGTTATCTTTGACTGACATTTTTTTTCAACATCAATTAGGTTCCGTTTTAACTGGATATATATTAGCTACTTCTATTGGTACTTATTTAGCTCCTTTAATTGGAAATTTTATTTCAAATCGAACCAATTTTAGATGGGTCGGTTGGGTTGGGGCCATCATTTCTGGTCCTTTAATCTTATTTATCATTTTCTTTACTGAAGAAACTTATTTTGAAAGATTCAAATACATTACTCCATTAAATTCCAAAAAATCTTATGAAGGTGTTGAGACTGGATTTTCTTCATCTGTTGAAGAGAAAAAATCTGACTCCAATTCGATCAACTCTTCTAAATTATCGAACAGAATTGAAAAATCAAACCACTGCGAAGTTACTGAAGAATTAATAGATGGTTCTGAAGTTCCACTTAACAGCTATTGGAAAAGAGTTGCTGTTATCACTCCCGCTTCTCATTTGAAAGGTACTGGTTTTAAACAATACTGGCAACATATCTGGATTAACCTGAAAATGTTCACATTTCCAGGAATTATTCTTTCTGGTTTATTCTGGGGTACTCAAAATGCTTTCTTGTCTTTCTACTTAACTACAATGGATACATTCTTCTATGATGAGCCATATAATTATTCGAATGTTGGTGTTGCATTAATGAATGTTCCTTGTTTAGGTGGGGCTGTTTTCGGTTGTATTTATGCTGGAATTTTAAGTGATTATATCGTTTTATGGATGGCTAGAAGAAATAATGGTGTTGTTGAAGCTGAATTCAGATTATATTTTGCTATTATCACCGCCTTTGTTGGTTCTGCTGGTTTATTGATGTTTGGTATTGGTGCTGATAGAATGTTGGGCCGTCCAATTATGTATGTTGGTTTAGCATTCATCGGATTTGCTTATGGTTCAGCTGGTGATATAGCTTTAGGTTACGTCATGGAAGGTTCTGAACTGGTTTTGGAATCAATGGCTTGTGTTGCAATGATGAATAATACAATCAGTTGTATTTTCACGTTCACTTGCTCTTTATGGCTTGAAGCTTCAGGTACGGAAAACACTTATATTGCATTAGCTATTATCAACTTTGTTGTTATGATGTTGTCTGTTCCAATGATTATTTGGGGTAAACAATGTCGTAAATGGACAAAGAAATGGTATCTAGAATTTTTAGAAGTTAGAGATGGTATCTAATTTATCATTCTATTGTTAGTTCTTTTCAAGAGTTCTATAATTTGCATCAGTAATCTTACTAATATTCTTGTAGTATTTCTGAATTCATGCTAACAGTTTTGAAATGACAAAATTTTTCGATAAACATATGGAATGTGCAAGCGTAAAGCCAGTAGGTTCAAATAATTTCTCAATTGTTAGTTGAATAAGTGACACAACTAAAGCACAAAATAAAAATGCTCCAAATATGGTAGTTAGTAAATTAAGTTTAAACTCATTAGGTTTCAAAAAATGCTACTTCTGGAATCTGTAGCTGGATATCAACCAAGACACGAGGCTCTGGAAATAAACTTGAATTATGAAACATTCGAAGACCAATAGGCTATCATACAATTGAGTGGTATTTATTACCACTTATTTCGGATTTTTTTTTAGAAATTATCTTGAATTAATTACTCTTTTGAGGTCCCAATGGGAGAAAATGATGCAAACTTTCAAAATTATCATGACGCTACCTTATAAGTTGCCTCAAAATCTTTTGGGCCCAAACTTTATCGTTTTTCGTATTAAAATATCCCATTGGAGTCCAGATTGAGTAAAAAGAGTTGCTTTTTATTGCATGAAGCTTACTGGATAAATGATACAAACGTCATTCTATAGAATTTAGTGGTTGAACATGTGTACATAGTCATGATTATAGTTGATTTTATTTGAACAGTTTGGATGGATTATGCTATGCTTAACTCAAATTGATAATGCTCAACATGACACACAAAACCCAATAAAACTTTCTTGAGAAGCATAAGTCTGGGATTCAGCACTAAACAGAGGGCGCCCAGATCTGACTAGAAATATCTTATGTATGTGTCTATACATCCAAATTTCGAAGCATGATATTCATGCACAGCTTTGTTTCAAAGTATAGTACGTGCATTGTGGTAACTTGTTTCATCTTCCAGAATAATCCACTTAATCACAATATTTAAGAACCACAATTCCTTCTGAATTCAAATTATACAAATTGGAGGTATAAATAAAACATAGATAAATCAAATATGAAATCGTTAAGTGTTTTTAAATTTTTGGTATTTCAAGTCTTACTCAAATGTGTTTTATCTTTCAAATTTTACCAATCTTTATCTTTGGTCAGTTTAGATGGCTCTGATATTCCAACTTCTCCATGGACAGCAACCCTTGACTATCAAATTCCTGAAGGAAGTATGACAAGTGGTCAACATTTCATTATCACATTAGAAGATATCTATCGTGTCAAATTTACTGATAATGCTAGTACTCTCAAGGTTAGTGTTGCTGGTGGTTCCGAAGTTATTATAGAATGTATAGCTAGTCAAGGTGCATACTTAACAAGTTCTGTTCTAGACTGTAAAACTCTTCCTACCATTGAAGAGTATGCTACAGTTTCTGGTTCTATCAGCTTCACTGTTATCTTTGATGTTGGTGGTACTAATAGTGCCCATGATATCCAGGCAAGTAATAGATACGTTACTGGAGAAAATCAAATCAATTGGAATGGGTTGAAAACTACCATCAACTTTAATGCCCCTCCTGCTATCACATATTATCCGTACAATTTTGTTCGTTCAACAGGTCATGGTTACGTTGAAAATTATTACTTATTCCAAACTTGTGATAATAATGCAGATGGTGATATTACTCTTACTTATGGTTACAAATCCAGTGATGTTTCTAACATTGACTGTGATAATGTGGAGCTCTACTTTGCTGATTCTTTGAATGAATTTAATTTTCCAAAGTCATTGGACGAAACTGGCCCTTTTTTCAATTGTCAAGATGGTATTATTAATATTTATTTTAGAAATCAAGATCTAAGTGGAAAGTATCTTTGGGTCACTGTTTTTCAAGAACAAGGTGAAGTTAATTTAGTTCTTGAAAATCTTGTTGAATATGATGTATTTTGTGGTGATGAGGAAAACTTGGTTACACGTTATTATGAGTGGAGTATCACATCCAGGGAAGCTGATGCTACAGCTCTTCCATTAGTTGCTACTACCGAAGGCTGGACAGGATCTTACACTACTGTTACTACAACTATTGATGAAAATAATCCTACCGGTGGTACTATTATTGTTTTTGTTCCAACTGAAGCAACAAGCTCATCTTCTGAAGAGTCGTCAGTTGAAACAACAAGTTCATTTTCTGAAGAAGAATTATCATCATCAATAAGTTCAGTCTCTGAAGAATCATCATCAAGCTCATCTTCCCAAGAGTTATCATCATCATCATCATCATCATCATCTTTTGTTTCAACTGAAACAACAAGTTCATCTTTATCCTTATCATCGTCCTCAACTGTCCTACCAGATCCTACTTCCTCTTCATCTGTGGACTTTTCAACTGATTTAACTTCCACCACCACCACTAGAACTTTACCATGGGATCAGAGTTACACCACTACTATTACTAGACCATGGACTACTGGTGACAGAACTATTACTATTGATGTCAGTGTTCCACCTACATCATGGGCATCAACTACTTCCACTTCAACTGACTTAACTTCAGTTCAAACCACAGCTACGACAACCAAAGTTCCAAGGACAATAGATCCAACTTTAAGTCACACTACCACAATTACTTCGTCAAGAGAGACAAGAACTATTACTGTCAGAACTCTGGGATCTTCAGAAACAGGGACAACTCCATCAACTTTATCCCCAACAACTTCAAAAAGGGCTAATACTCCAGCTTCAACCTCTACAGCAGAGGAACCTGATATTGAGACAAACAAATCAAGCACCATCTCATTACGTACATTAACACAATCCCTGAAGACTTCTTCATCAACAGCTCATGAGGAAATTCAAACTTCAACAACTATCTTAGCCCCAACAGAACCCACAGTATCAAACTTGTCAGTTGTTACCTATGAAGGTTCTGGTAATGCTAGAGAAGTTCCGTCAACTCTGATAAACCTTTTATTAGCAATTCTATTTGTTCTCTAATTTTTCAAGATACCATTTTTTTCGTGATTCCTCTGAAATTTTCTATTTGAATAACTCTATATAAAAATATTATTATATTCTTCAATGTTTTAAGTTTTAACTGTATGTTTTATGGACAATTATCTCTAACACAAAAAAAAAGATCTGGTGTTCACCCCAGAAAGAGATGTGGAACATCTCTTGAAAAAAGTTACGCGAAAATTACCGAATGCGTAACTCATCTCTGACACATCTCTTCAAGCTTTGATGATTCAAATAAATTCCAATAATTCAATAATATTAGAGTGAAATTCATTATGACCGGTGGTTTTACAAGCTATAGTGTTGGGGGGAAAAGCCTCTCATAAAGCTGTTAAAATATCATTTGCAGGATCATACTCAAATTTAAAATTATTCATGCTTACAGCAAAGTTTTAGATTCCCTGAGAAGGTGATTAAAGAAGTAGAGAAATATATCGCCAACAAAATTTATAGTCATTTGATCGCAACTCTTCAAAATAATAAATATTGACCCTAATGGCATTGAAAAGATAAGAGCTACGTTTATTGTAGCTAAAGATTTGTTTTTTTGAAGAAATCGGTCGGTTACCACAAATATTGCATAAAAAGATAAGTGATGGTACTCTTCAAATTGAAGCTATACAATTGTCAAATAAGTAAATCATTAAATACACTGAAAAAAAAAATGTGTAAAGTTTGCTAAGAATAACAGGACTAGTATAAGAAGTCTAAAGACAGGCTCAGCAGAGTCCGTGATAGTTTAGTGGCTAGAATCACCGTTTGTCGATCTTTTGGCAGAACATGGTAGACCGGGGTTCAATTCCCCGTCGCGGAGTTTAAGTTTTTTTTAATTTCTGGAAACAGAAAATTTTTCCTGCTTTTGAAGCTCTTTTATACAAATTTTTACTTCAGTTCTTGAAGTATTTATCTTCTAATCTTCGTTTCACCCAACTTTTCATTTTGGGTATTTGCACAAAAATTTGTAAGCATTGATTCAGTCTTCAGTGGTACTACTGTGTTCAACTATGTTTTGTAAACCACCAGGCTAGGGCAAAGTCAATTTAATTGTAACTACCAAAATTGGAAAATTCAGTTAGTTTCTTGAATTCCAAAAACGTTACAAAAAACTAAACACAGATTCACAGAACTAAGTTTGAGAAAAGATAGATAATGCACTGTTTTTGATTCTGCCATTTTGATCATTTTCTGCAAGACTACAATTTTTTGACACAAAAACTTTTTCTTAGCTCATAATATACTATCACTTTTGATAACCAGATATGTTTATAACTTTGCATAGAAAGTAACTCAGTTTCTTACTATATTTGAGATGACAAAACAAAAACAGAACTTTTGAACGCTGTGCACCACCTTGCTCCTAAAACTTATCAAAATAATATGAATATTCCGTCAGTCCTGATAGGTAAAGAAGACATTTATTTAAAACCTTTAACCTACTACGAGTAAATTGATATTGGAAGTCAAGACTTTGAAAGAAGATAAATTAAAATCAAAATAATATGAAGTTATAATTCATTCGCTATATGAAATGAATACACAACCATACATCAAAACTAATTTAAAATTAATCACCCAGATCCCCGCAATGATTGCTAGACCTATGTAGCAACGAAATGATAAAACTTCTAAGGTATGTTGTCCAAACTCCAAAAGCATATAATATGAAATAATCGAGCTATTTTAAAAGATACTAAAGAGCCACCTTAAAGATAATAGAATCATGTGACATGTTAAATGTCAACGTTGAGTGATAATAAACTTTTAAAACCACAATTGATGAGGAAAAATGTATTTGTAACACTGTACGATATGATGTCACAAGTATGAAGTTATTCAACATGACAGTTATATTTACAACAAAATATTCAACATATTAATTAGAGATGAACAATATTCAACATATTACAATTTATTACATACACCATTTGAAAAGTATCCAACATACTCCATACACCATTTGAAAAGTATCCAACATACTCAAACTACCTACATATGGGAAATATGTCCAGTCATTTATGTAATAGATACATACATTACAATCAACATTGAGAATCTGGATCGATTCTTACGCCAATCAAACAAACGGAATCATCAACTATTGGTCAGATGAATGATCTTACATAAAATGTTGCATTAGAAAGAGAAGCAGTTGATACAATTGGTCAAATAAATGCATGCGAGACAAGTTGGTACAGATTGTATATTGTGTAACGTATTTTATAGTATATATAGAAGGATTTCCTGTTTAATAAGTCTGGAAAGGTTTATAGGAATAATCCCTTTCAGAACACACATTTTGACACAAAAGAATTGAAGTAATTCCAATCCTCAAAAGAAAATCACCACTACGTTTTCTTTTATGATCTTCTGGTTCAACTGAATTTTTCGGAAAACATCCAAACATCATAGATAAATGGACATGATTAAAGAGGATAAATAGGTCAAATTTTGTAATCAATAAGTATCCGTGATAGTTTAGTGGCTAGAATCACCGTTTGTCGTTAAAGATAATACATGGTAGACCGGGGTTCAATTCCCCGTCGCGGAGTTTATTTTTTAATTTCGAGACTTTGAAAAGATACTGCAGTTCGCAGTTCTAGATGTTTGATAATCCGTTTCGGTATCAGGGCTCAGTTCTATGATATCGAAAGCACTTTTGATGACCTCTGATTCTGATTGGCTGAATCTATATTATTGGATATGAATCGACGAGTTTTGAATTGGATCACGTGCTTCTAGGGAAACCTCGGAATATTTAGTGCTCTAGTTAGATTTTATTGTATTTTTGGTTGTCTGGTTTTGATCTGATTATATACTGACAGTTCCATTAAATATGGGTGTTGAAATGAAAGGCCTACATCAGTTTATTACTGATCTACGTACCAGCAATTCCAGGGAGGAAAACAATCAAAGGATCAATGCTGAAATCGTCAATATTCAGAAACAATTTAGTCAGAATGATAAAATAAACGGTTATCAAAAGAAGAAATATGTCACTAAACTTATATACATCTACTTAATGTCTAGTTGTAATATCTCTGCTTTTAATGTCACATTTGGAACAAGACAATCACTGGAGTTGATATCATCAAAAGTTTATTCTGAAAAGTATATTGGTTATCTTTCAGTTGCATTATTATTATCAACATTAAGTTCCAAAGACAACGAAACGGAATTCACTACTCTAATAACAAATAGTCTAAAAAAAGATTTATCTTCATCAAATGAAGAATTCAACTCATTGGCACTTCAATGCATTGGTACGTTAGGTAATTCTATCTGGTCTGAGATTTTAGTAGATGAAGTTTTCCAAATATTAAGATCACCAACAAGTTCACCATTATTGAAGAAAAGATCGTCACTAGCATTATTAAAACTTGTTAAAGAAGATAAAGATATACTATTGAGACATAAAACATGGATCCCAAGAATTTTATCGTTATGTGATGATAGAGATTTGGGCGTTATAATGTCAGTAATACCATTAATACAATTCATTGCAACGGAGATCGACTTGAAACAAACTCAATCATTGATTTCAACATTGAGTAGAAAACTGAGTTTGCTGATTTTAGAAACTGATCAAGTACCAAAAGAATATTTTTTTGGTCGAATTGCAAATCCATGGTTAATTGTAAAAATATCCAAATTATTAACCATTTTAATTCCAGAATCTGAGATTTTAAATATTGATTTAGTTTCTTTGAAAATTTTGAGAGATTGTGCATCAAGGGTCATTGAATTTTCTACAAAGAAAGTTTCTGATTCAGCCATAAGAAATGCTCATAATGCTGTTCTTTTTTCAATGATTGATTTAGCAGGTCTATTAAATCCAACCAAAGAAGCATTGGAATCCTCAATTGATGCGGTGTTTACTCTATTAGATTCACAGGAACTAAATACGAGATATTTAGCTCTGAGTTCCTTAATAACATTGACAACTAAGAGCTCAATAAATACAACATCTCAGAAACATCTATTCAAAATATTCTCTTTGTTAAAAGAGCATGATGTTTCAATTGTTAAGAAAAGTTTGGATTTGATTTATATTTTAGCAGATCAGCAATCGGTCAAATTTATTGTTGAAGAATTATTGAAAGTCTTGAAATCTGATCAACCAGTGAAACAAGAAATTGCTGTTAAGATCTCAGTGTTATGTGAAAAATTTGCAACTTCACCATCATGGTTTGTTGATACGATGTTAGAAGTTATTGATAACTCAGGATCATCACTAAATGAATCTATTTGGGAAAGAGTTGTACAAATAATTGTTAATAATGAATCTTTACAACAATTCACTTGTGTTGAGATTTTAAAATATATAACAAAGCCTAAATTTTCAGAACCAATGGTCAAAATAACAGCTTATATTTTAGGTGAATTTGGGCAGTCTATCAAAAATGAAGTTTCAGTTCATAAACAATTTGAAGTTTTAAGCAGCATCTATTTTTATGTATCCAATGATACCAAAATTATGATTTTATCAAGTTTCATGAAAATGTGGAAACATAACTTTGATGATAAACTTTTGAAGTCAAACACCATCAAAATATTAAGTCTTGAAGTTAATTCCATCAATGTTGAACTTCAACAACGTGCGTTTGAATACTTGACAATTATCAAAAGGTTAAATACTCCACACGGTAGAGATTTGTTTGATATTTTATTTGCTGAAACTCCTGTATTCAACACATCAGAGAACAAATTGTTATTAAAATTAGCTAAAAGAAATACAAACGCTAAAGCCACTGAAATTTTAACAGACAATTTAAATGTTGATCATATAAACAATGCTTTGAAAAATCTTGATTTACAAGATGATCCATTTTCAGATGAGATCAGAACCATATCAACTCCACTTCCAGTAAAAGATGGCCCACTAACACCAAACTGGCAACAAGGGTTCTATCGTCTGTTTGAGTACAATCAAGGTATTTTTTTCGAGAATGCATTGCTCAAAATTATTCTGCGTGTTAATAAATCAAACCCAGACCAAAGAGAACTCAATTCATTCACTTTAACTTTCACTAATAAATCTCCACAAGATATAACATCTTTTTTGGTCACTTTAACTAATTACAAAACCGTTAAACCTGATCTTATTGTCTCATTAAGTGAATTACCAAATCACGAAATATCTATAAATGACAAAACAAGTTGTAATTTGGATATAACTTTGAGAAAACCAACTTTCACATTCAATGAAATTCCAAATTTAAGAATTCAATTCAATTCAGGTGGTGCTTTCACTTCAATAAGATTAAAATTGCCAATCTTCTTAACTAAATTTTTAAAACCTACAAAGTTATCACCGAAGCAATTTAATCAACATTGGTCTCAGATTGATGCTTTAGGAACCCAAGGTGAATCAAGTAAGACAATTCAAAGTAGATTTGAGTTTGATGGACCTTGGTTAGAAAGATTAGTGGAAAAATTAGGTTTAAGTATAATTGATATCACAAAAGAAGGTGAAATTTTTTCATCTGGTATTGTTAATACAAGTGCAAATGGAAATTTTGGAATTTTAATGAAATTCTTAAGAATAGATGAACGAGAAGTTAGAATCATAGTTAGAGTGACAACACCAGGGGTCAGTGAATTGATAATAGATATGTTGACTAGATTTTTTATGCATTAGACTTTAATTGAACTAGAATACATGATGTATTATATTATCCTATAGGTAATCCTTTGAACACATGATCCTATGATTATTATCTAGTCCCTATTACTCAAACTACAATCTGATGTAAACCATTGAAACGAGTTGAAATATTGCTTCTTTTTCTTCACTAATCTCAAACTGAAGAGTTGTAGCAGGAACTCTGGAGGACCTTTTCAAATAACCCCAATATTATCTATCCATTCAGTTGATCCAGGTGGGAAAAATATGAGATATTCAATAAAACTGAAATATTTACTACTCAATGGAACAGTGAACAATGAACACGTCTTTTGGAATGTTGAGATCCATCAATCAATCCTACACAGTGCACACCCTTAATTGTATCATAGATATTGATATTGGCCATATACCACAATCTTCTGGTGAAACCTTACGTGCTACAAATGATTCAATTTAAACAAACTAAAAATGGCTAACATCTCATAAACACCAGTTGATTTATTTCTTAGTTTTGAATTGCAGTACTCTTCCACGTAGAAGTTTCAGAATTAATGGACTTAAGCAACATGAAGAGCCAATACGATTCCTTAAAATCGCAATAGTATAATCGTGTTTACCGTTTAGGTGCCATAATATTTGATGCGTTATTTACGATTAAGTTTCATGGCTCCTTCAAACAGATTTATTTGAAAAGCCTTATATAGATTGATGTACATGTATATATATATGCAAAGTTAATTTTTTGGAGGTCTTGATCCAAAGATATCTGTACCAATTCTAATATAAGAAGTACCTTGTCTAATAGCTTGATGATAATCGGCACTCATTCCCATTGATAATTTCAAATCAAGGGAATATTTCTCATCGAGGTATTTTTTCAATTTATAAACGATTTCAAAATCTGGGTTGATTTCACCTTCAGTATGAGATTTTTCAAATGATCCAATTGTCATCAAACCTTCAAAGACAACATTTTTAGATTCCACGGAGATCAAATATTCAACAAGTTGATTAATTTCATCTTTATTAGAAGGTAATAGACCAGATTTTTGTGGTTCTTCTGAGGAATTTATTTGCAAAAAAACATGAATTGGTGAACCTTTACCGTCTCTTAAGTCATTCAGTTTCTTAGCTTTCTTCAGTGAATCAACTGTCTCAACAGCATACAAGTTTTCAATACCTGTGGCTAAATCCTTACACTTATTGGATTGTAGACTCCCAATGAAATGCCATTGGATATCCTTTGGTAAAACTTGAGCTTTTCCAACCAATTCCTGTACGTAATTCTCACCGAAATGACGAATACCTCTATCATATAAAGCTTGAATATCACTAGCAGGTTTTAATTTCGATACCGCAATTAAATGCACTGGATGAGTGAAACGTCTTTGGACTTTATTTATTTCGTTGCTAATATTTGTATAATTCTCATACAGTTCATCTTGTCTTTCTTTACTATACTGCTCTAAAGCTGCCATTATTTTATTAGTTTTAGCACCAATTTTATTCAATTTTAAGCTCCTACTCAGCATCTCTCTTTCTGAAAATGAGACATTACCTATTTTCTTTCCTTTCGCTTATTTTAAATTTACCCGCAGTTGAGTAAGCCGACTTATTTCACCTTTCCTAAATACTCAATCGATTCCTCTGTTTTGGATCTTAAGATAAATCGTGTTAATTGAGTTACTGTAATGTCTGCTGCCTCTTTAGACACTTCAGATTACGTGCTATCGATTAAGTATCCTGTCGAAAATGGGAAACCTACTGAGAAATCAATGCAGAACTTGAGTTTCCTAGTCAAAGAACTTACTTCCAGTGGATTTTATATCCAAACAAGACCAGGTGAAAACAATACTTTATTAATCTTCGTGAAAGTCGATGACAAAGCTTTATTCAAACAACTGAAAGCTGTGTCTTTAAAAGATTACCTCTTTGGTTTAAAATATGAAATTGAGGATGATG
This sequence comes from Phaffomyces thermotolerans, assembly GCA_003707215.2. NCBI lineage: Eukaryota > Fungi > Ascomycota > Saccharomycetes > Phaffomycetales > Phaffomycetaceae > Phaffomyces > Phaffomyces thermotolerans. Next base: position 33,670 of record PPNJ02000042.1, on the reverse strand, counting down.
ATCAAATCATTTCCAATTTATCTCAAACTGATAGATTAAGAGAAATTAATGGGTTGTTAACTTATCCACCTACTGAAGGAGGTATTGGTATTACTCCAGGTGTTGGAACATGGGAATTTGTTAATACAATTGCTCCAATTTATGACGTGAAACAAAATCAAAAGTTATTTTTAAAATGGCTTAAAAAGCCATTGATTGACGAACAAGATATTTTAAGAATTAAAGAATTTGCCGGTGAAGAAGTTGCATTATATTTTGGATTCTTAAGATTTTATCTCCTATGGTTAGGTGTTTTAACAGCTCTAGGTTTAGTTTCAAATTATTTTTTCGGTCGTTACTCAATTGTATTCACAATTTTAAATTCATTATGGGCAATTGTTTTCATAAATGCATGGAAAAGAAAAGAATTAGTTTATGCTACTACTTGGAAAGTGAAAGGATGTTCCATAAGTGAAGTTAAAAGAGCTGAATTCAAAGGTGAATCCGAAGAAATTGATTTATTAACTGGAGCTAAAACTCCATATTTCCCAGCAGAAAAGAGAACTTTAAGAAAAATAAAATTCATTCCTACTGCTATTCTTGGTGGAATTGCCTTGTTCGCCTTTCAATTAGTTTGTTTCTTTATTGAAATATTTCTCAATGAAATCTATCAAGGTCCTTTCAAACCTTTATTAAGTTTCGTCCCAATTGTTTTAGGTATTGTTGGAGGCCCAATCATTACTGGTTTTTATTCTAAATTTGTTTCATCTGCTGTTGATAATGAAAACCATGAAACTCAATCAAGCTATCAAACTTCAATTACAGAAAAGCTATACATCCACAACTTTTTGGGCTCTTATGCTCCTTTATTTATTACAATTTTCTTATACTTACCATTCGGTCATTACGTTAACTCTTATTTAGGAACTATTCAACAATACACCTCATTGATTAATATTCCAGTTGTTGAAAAAAATTATCAAATAACAACAGAAAGATTAGTCAATCAATTTGGATTTTTCATGCATACTGCTTTAATCATTTCATTTTTGTTAGAGAATTTTGTTCCTGTTACAATCAGAATTATAAAAGAAAAATTCTTCAATAAGTCAACAATCAGTGAGAAAGATTCACCAGAAGAAGTTGAATTTTTGAAATCTGTTAGAAAACAAGTTAATTTACCAAAATTCAACGTCAATGATGAATACAGAGAATTAGTTTTGAATTTTGGTTATTTAGCAATGTTTGGTCCAGTTTGGTTATTAGCACCATTTTACTGTTTCATTTCAACTTATATTGAAATTAAAGGTGATTTAGAGAAATTATTATTTGAAAGTCAAAGACCAGTTCCTAATCATGCTGATAGTATCAATTTATGGAATAATAACTTAGAAATTTCAACTTGGATAGGTACTTTTATAACACCAATAATTACTGTTCTATTTAGAGAACAAACTAAATTTGTCACTTCATCATTTTATAATCCATTTGTTTCAGCAATTGGAGTTCCAATTTGGAAAGCTACTACTGCTGCTTTAGTTTTTGAAAACTTCTCAATTATTTTAAATTTTATTGTTTCTTCAGTTTTCAAAGCTTCATATTCCAAAATAGAACTTGAGTATCAAAAGAAGGCGACATGTCTACGTCGTTCTAAAATTGAAGCCTATAATAAATCTTCTGTAAAGAAGAAAGATCTTATAGTTATTGATGAAAATAGTTTAGCTTGGAAAAATTTCACTGGTGATAAATTATTATCAAAGTCTACTCCTGATGTTATCGAGTCTGGTAAAACCACAGGAGCTAGATTTCATTCAGACTCAAATGCTGAATTAACTTCCCGTTCTAAACAAATTCCAGTCAGTACTGAATCAACAGTTGCTTCTAAAACCGTACCAAGTTCAACTGAATTTGTCAAAATTCCACAAAGTGACACTGTTGCTTCTACTCCTGCTTCTACTAATGTTCCAATTTCGAAAGCGTTTGAAATTTTCAGAGAAGCCTCTCCGCCAATTTCTGAAGGAGGTTCATTGAATGGAGCAACTTTACCTCCAAACTTTGGTTCTAAGAAATCGTCTCCTCCAATGTCTTCCAATGAACTACCAAGTACTCCTGCTCAATCTGTTGAAGAACCAGTGTCTTCAATTCCAGCTATTGTTTCAGATTCAATCACCTCTGTGACTCGTTCAACAGATAGCGTTAACGAACTTGAAAATTCAATTGTTGAAGCTGCTAAATGTATTGAGAATACTGAAGAGAAGAACAGCAAAAAAATTGAAGAAAAAACTCAAAATTTGGATAAGCTAGTTACTGCTCCAGTATCTGTGAGTCATGAGTCTGAAGTTCCAGTATCTTTCGATGAATCATTCTCTTCACACAGTTCAGTTTCAACTCCAAGTAAACATAAAGGTTTATTCAAATCAATAAAGAAGAAAGCTCAACATGCAACACACACACTTCATTTACCAAACTCCAAGTAAATGATAGATTAATTCTTTCATTCTATAGATTTCAACATACAAGAAAAAGTTTTCAATCTGATCTATGTGTTTCTTCCCCCACCCGGTTTTTTTTGTTTGGTTATATCATCATATCATACATGTTTTTTGTAGCAGAGAGTATATATATTTCTAATTATTGAGTTTATAACATTTGAGTATGTAATATGTAGATTTTTACTTTCAAGTTTTTATAATATCAACTCTAGCTCTATCCCAAACATTATGTAAAAATAATTCTTCATCTCCTGTATTTTCAACTTTTGTTAATTTTTCAAAATTTGGAGATTTTAATGATAATGAAATAAAACTACCAACGCCATTTGGTCTCATGAATATACCAGGATTTATAATTAAAACATTTTTAACAATTTTTGCAAAAAATCTTAATTCAGATGGAATGACTAAAATGTCAGGAACTGTATCATTAAACTCACTCAAACCTAAATAAGGAACATCTAAATCTGAAGAAGATAATTGATCAGTAATTTCACCACTATAACCATCAATCTTTCTTTTTCTTGAACGAATTGAACCTGGGAAAAACGGATAAAATCGTCTTTGTTCGATTATATGACCTGCGAGTCTTTCAAATCTGTTTAATTTTGTATACTCATCACCTTTATTGATATCTTTCAAATCTTTAAAAATGTCGTTATTTGAAACACCGACTATAAATTCATTGATTTGAAAAATTGAAGGATTTGGGAAACTCTTGAAGTTCTTTGGCAATAGTAAAGACTTTCTATCTAATGAGTCTTGAGGATATGCAGCATGGTTTGAAACAGAATCCTTCAAAGAAGGAATTATAATAATTTGAATTTTATGATTTAATTTTTTCAAAATTGGAGTTACTATTAATTTGAAGACTTCATCTAAAGTCTTTGGTTTTGTTTTACCATCACTTGCAGTAATATCTATATTCCCGTTTGCTATTAAAGGATGTGTAATATCAATAAATGGACCAAAAAATATAACCAAATTAGCCTTTTGAACGTTATTAATATTTTGAACTAAATTTTCTAAATGTTGAAAATCAAGATCCTTATTTGTTGTATATGGACCAGAAGCAATTACAACTTTTAAATCTTTACCAGAATTTGGATAATATTCTAATAATTCTTGTTTTGATGAAACTGGAGCTCCCAATAATGGTATTTCTAAAATTTCATCAACTTTAAAGTATTCACCACTAGCGTTTTTACCTTTCAAAGCAACGATCTGACCTGGGAAGAATGAGAATTTTGATAATGATGATAAATCCAATGGAATTCTTTTTCCAACACCTATCAACCTACTTGTTTCAAGAGCTAAAGAGCTTGAATTTAATTGGTTCAATTCATCACTTAAAGCAGGATTATCAGAAACTATTCTACCAACAGTCAATATCTGTGATTGTTGAATAATTAGAGGATTGGCAAAATCATTATTATTGAAATTATAATGATCTTGAATTACAGTCATAAATTGTTCAATCTGAGAATCTAAAACATCAGCAGTTTCAAGTAATTTTGTTCTCATGGTACGGAAAGTATATTTTTTGGCATCAAAATTAGCAGTTAATTTAATTGGATTTTGCTCTTCAAAATCATTTGACTCAAACCCTTTACTGATAGGGATTGATGGATTTAATGTCTCTATAACCTCCCCAGAAGATTGTGAATTTTGTTTCAATGGAGTTGGTGTTATGTTTGAAAGTTCTTCTGTTTTATGGATTGGTGTTCTATTAGTGATTGGAGAAGATACGAGGGTATCCTTACTTGGAGTTATTGATTGATTTACTGGTCTTTTCTTGATTATTGATGGAGTTGATGGCATAAAATTAAATGGAGATGAATTAACATTCTTGATAATCTTTCTATTTGATTTGATTGTAGAAGGAGGATCCATTTCATGATGCTTCTTCTTCTCAAGTCTCTCCTGTATGTAGTTTTGTAATTTCAATAAACTTTCAACTGAATAATCCATATCTTTACCATCATATTTAGTGAATATTAATGATTCCCAATCTAAGAACAAATCTTCAACAGACAGAGAGAAGATCTTCATGATCTGTTGGCAAGACTGAATCAACTCAGGCTTATCAATATTTGCACCGAACTTTTTCACCAGCTCACTACTCGACATGATCTTTAACGTCCTACATAGAGAAAGCAAAAACGCGTGAAAAAAAAAAAAACACCAAAAGATGAGACGTTTCGCGTACCTGTTGCCGGTTTTGAAGCCCTGAAACTCCAGAAGAAAGCTTGTTTGCCAACTAATGAGAAGACTGAGGGTCAATTGTAATGAAGAAATAGACTTCAGAAGTTTGGAACTTTTGGCAATAAATTATAGAAAAAAGAGAACTGGGAGAGAGAGAATCTGGTTACATAATATAAAGAGAACAAATTACATAATATTAAAGGACGTTCCCCCTAAAAAAGAATCTTATCGGACAATTTTTTTTTATTTTCTCTCCACTGTAAAAAAAAAAAAAAAAAAACAGTATATAAAATTAATGAATTATTTTGAGACGTAAATAGTTTTCATTCCCATAAAAATCGGAGAGAGAGCCATGAAGATTCTCGTGAAGGAGAACCCAAGGACGATTGTCTTACTATCGAACAACTCAGTCTTGAAATTTCGCCATATCACGACTAAGAATGGTCTGAAAAGATGTGTCATTGAATTCATTCAAAAAGATGAAGTTAATTTGAAAGAATATAGATTGTTAAATGATAGAGAGATTCATGGATTTTTAGGTTTAATCGAAATTGAAGGTGATATATACATCAGTGTCATCACCGGTGCGATCCAAGTTGCTTCTCCAATGCCAAATGAAAGCGTTAATAAAATTTTCAGTGTTGATTTTTACAGTATAATTAATAAGAATTGGGATTATGTTGATTTGGATTCTAATGGGGTGCCAATTCTACCGGAATCTCAAGATTTCTCAAGACAAACAAACTTACCAACCAATTCCAATGGTCAATATTTGAAACATCCTTGCTTTGAACTGAAGAAAATATTAAGTACTGGTGGATTTTATTTTTCCAGTAATTTTGATTTAACAAGTTCTTTACAATTAAGAGGTATCAATGGCCATTCTTTAAGTTTAGATCATTTTAATACCGAATATATGTGGAACTCTTTCATGTTGGAAGAAGTTATTCAATTTAGAAACAAATTAGATGATCATATCAAAGAAAAACTAGATGATGAAGGGTTTTTAACAACTGTTATTAGAGGTTATGCAGAAACTTTAACATCAAGAATAGATAAACTTAAAGTTTCAATGACTGTTATTTCGAGACAAAGTTGGAGAAGAGCAGGAACAAGATTTAATACAAGAGGTATCGATGATGATAGCTATGTTGCAAACTTTGTTGAAACTGAAATGATTTTATACTCACCAAAATTATGTTATTCATTCACTCAAATTAGAGGTAGTATTCCCATTTTTTGGGAACAGGATACTGCATTAATTAATCCCAAAGTTCAAATCACAAGATCCGAGGAAGCAACTCAACCTGTTTTTGAACAACATTTCAAAAGATTATTAAATACTTATAATTCAGTTAATATTGTTAATTTATTGAGTACTAAAAGTTCAGAAATTCAATTAACCAAAAGATATAGAGCACATTTGAAAACTTTATTAAACAAGGAAGATTTACCAATTTATTTAACAGATTTTGATTTCCATAAAGAAACTTCAGATGAAGGTTATTCATCCTCAAATAAAATCTTTAATTTAATCAAAGAATCATTATACGAATATGGATATTTCTCAGATGACGTTGAGAAAAACTCAACATTAAGTCAACAATCTGGTGTTTTCAGAACAAATTGTTTAGATTGTTTAGATAGAACCAATTTAATTCAACAATTTATTTCAAATTTCTCATTGAACATTTTTTTAAAAGATCATGGGTTTTATGTTAGTCAAGAATCTGATTTAATTTATAAACATAATACATTATGGGCAAATAATGGTGATCAAATTTCTCAAATTTATACAGGTACGAACGCTTTAAAGTCATCATTTTCAAGAAAGGGTAAAATGAGTTTTGCTGGTGCTTTATCAGATGCAACTAAATCAGTCAGTAGAATCTATATCAATAATTTTGTTGATAAAGGTAAACAGTTAACCATTGATACCTTGTTAGGTAGATTAAGTGGCCAAGTACCTGTTTTATTATACGATCCAATTACAGAATTTGTTAATGAGAAAATCAATGAAATTAAAGATGAATACACCACATATGAGCAAGCTACTGTATTCAGTGGTTGTTATAATATTAATGCTTATAACATTAACGCATTGCGTCTTGATCTATCTGATTGGTTATATCCAATTGGTGATAAATTTAAACCAGATATTGTGGTGTTAGGTTTTCAAGAAGTTATTGAATTAACAGCAGGATCAATTTTGAATGCAGATTATTCGAAATCTACAGATTGGACCAAAGAAGTATTAAAATGTCTAAATCAATTAGATAAATATGTTATGTTAAGAGCTGAACAAATGTCATCATTATTATTATTATTTTTCATTAGATCAGATCGTATGAATTTGGTTAAAAGAGTTGAAGCTGGTATTAAGAAAACTGGTCTTGGTGGTATGACTGGTAATAAAGGTGCTGTTGCATTAAGATTTAATTATGGTTCATCAAGTTTTTGTTTTGTTAATGCTCATTTAGCCGCAGGGACAGATAAAGTGATTGAAAGAAATAATGATTATTTAAGTATTCAAAAAGGTATTAAATTTTCCAGAGGTGGTATGATTGAAGATTGTGATAATATTTTTTGGATTGGAGATTTAAACTATAGAATTAATTTAAGTAATGATGAAGTCAGAAGAAGGGTTGAAGCAAAAGATTATAATTATTTGATTCAATATGATCAATTAACAAATGAAATTGAAAGTAATAAATTATTTAATGGATATTCTGAACCTTCAATTAATTTCAATCCAACTTATAAATATGATAAAGGCACAAATCGATATGATTCTTCAGAAAAACAACGGATTCCATCATGGACAGATAGAATTATCTATAAAGGTGATTCAATTAAACCATTAGCATATAGCTCTTGTGATAGTTTATTATATTCTGATCATAAGCCAGTTTATGGAGCATATAAAGTAAAAGTTGAATTTGTTGATGAACAAAAGAAACTAGAAATGAGTAAGAAATTTTATGATAATTATAAACAGTTAAATTCACAAGATAGTGTTTCTTCATTAGTTGAATTCAATGAAGATAGAAAAGAAAAAACTCCAATTATTTCAAAATCAATAATTGAACAACCAAATTTTTTTGATGATGAAGTTAATAAACCTCAATTACCAGCAAGAAGGGATTTACAATCACCTATCTACACTGGAGTCCTAACACCAAAGAGAAATACTCCACCACCACCAGTTAGTAGAAACACAACCACATCAAATCCATCTATAGTTCATACTATTGCCAAACCAATTCCAAACCGGAACTTAGATCAAGAATCTGATCAATCATCAAAAGAGTCAACAACTCCATCCTCACCACTAAAGACAAACAATACAAGTGATACAGCTAAATCAACACCACCACCACCACCACCACCACCTCAAAAGAGAGCTGTTCAAACAGTTTTACCACCTGGATTTTCAGAGGTTTTGAAACCTACAAATATCGCTAAACCAACTCCAATGATTCCACAAAAGACAAATGAAACGATTACAAAGAAACCCCCACCTGTTGTTCCTAAAAAACCTATTGGATTGAGTGAGAATGTCGTTAAAGATGCACCAAAGAAACCTAAAAAACCTGCCATGTTGAAGAATTTCGACACTGAAGACGTTATTACTTATCGTCGTAAGAGAACAGTTAAGAAAGATGAAGAGCAGAGTAAAGAAGAGTAACGAGTTGATGTATATATGCAATGTTTGTATAAGTAATTATGTGTTTTTATATATATATATAAGAATAAGCATCAATTACTATACCCGATTAGGAAATAAGTAAACAAAAGGATTACACAATTTTAACTAAAAATTAGAGCTTAAAAGAAAAAAAAATTGTTTCAATAGTAAAAAAAAAACACTGAAATAAAGATTGCTCAGTGTTGGAAATACTCCAATTTTTAATAAATTTTATTTTAATTCATATTCCCATACTTCCATTAAATTGGGGCTAAAAAAAACGTCATTAAAGTCATTAAAAAAGATCTTTTTTTTGTGGTTACTTAATGCTTATATAAAGAGAGTTGACTACATACCTTATTCATTAGTATATATCCATCGTTCATTTTTTTTTAATCATCATGAAAAGACATTATCTTGAATCATTACCATCTCCATCATCGCCAATAGAGGAATACGATTCAGAAAATGAAATCATATATAAAAAATATAAACCAATATTGATAAATAATGATTTTTTAAACAATTTAAATAATCAACTATTTGAAATAATACCACCACGTTCAACCGTTAAGAAACATGAATCTTTAAACCGATACATAAATATCAGGAAACCATTTATTGTGATATTCTTTGGAATTAGAAATTCTTATCTATCGTTAATCAATACAAGATTGCCATTATTAAAACAGTTAAACTATGAAATCTTGGGGATTTCTTATAATATAATAGAAAATGAATTTGATTTCCCAGTTGTTAATTCTAACGTTATTTCTAAAATCTATAAAGTTTTAGATCCAATTGGAGGTGGTATTTATCCAAGAGACGTGATTTTGATATTTGATTCAAATGGTAAATTGAATCATGAGATTCCTGTAACGTTACATGGGAAGTTTGTACATGATATTGAAATCAGTGAAGTATTGATTGCTTATTTAATTTGAAATTGATGATTCTTAGTAAGCTCTGATTAGATTGTAATTCCATCATTTTAAATTCAACTGTTGATGTTCTAATATCTGTTTTCTCAATTTTTCAATTTCAAGATTAACAATTTTGATGCCATTATCCAATCTTGCTATTTCTTCATTCTCAGTTTCTTTACTAAATATGTTTTCCTTTTTAGTCTTTGCCATTAAATTATTTGGTTTTTGAGTCATGATTTGAAATAAGAATTCTGTTGGTTCATTAAACACTATTTCATCATATTGAATCGAGCTCACAACACCATCTGCACTTTGCTCATCTTCTTTATTGGATCCTGTAACGACATCGTTTGGTTTTAAACCTGGATATGGATGTAATTTCAAATGATGATAAAGATTTATATTTTTTTCATTTGCTTCATTGACGAAGAAGATTTTAATACCAACTTCAAATTCACCCCAACCGGTCTCTGTAACTTCAAATGGTGGCGATTCAACGGTTCTTGTTGGATTAGGATAAGTGTCGTGAAGTTTGAACACGACTTTCTTTATATAATACGATAAATCTTCACCTTTGGGGCCTCTCACGAAGACTGTCCAGTGATGAGTATGCAGAGGATCCGCAGTTTCTGGTCTTTCCTCGCCAAAAGGGGTGGCTGTGTTCCCGTAGATGATTGGAGTGCAGATGGACAGCGTTCTTATTCTCTTGCTGGTAGGAGCCATGCTGATTGATATATCTATTTATGTCTCTTGTTTATTTATAAGTTAACTTTTTTTTTTTTTTCTGTTTACTTTTTTTTAATCAACAAATTTTTGAAAAGAAGATGGTCTTGAGTAACATTTATATCGCCAGACACGGCTACAGATCCAACTGGGACGCTCCACCGCACCCGCCTTCAGTCACAGGGGTTGACTCTGATCCTCCTCTATCGAAACACGGTGAAGAACAGGCGATTGAGCTGGGACATTACCTGTTTTCAATTGAACCACAGCCTGATATAATATTCTCATCCCCGTTCTACAGGTGTCTACAAACTGCTGAGCCAATTGCCAATGTGCTGGAGATCAAGATAGAGCTTGAGAATGGGATCGGTGAATGGTATAAACCAGATAGGAAATTAATCCCAATTCCTGCTCAAAGATCAGATTTGATGAAATTCTTTCCCAAACATCTTTCAGAAAAATGGGATCCTATTATGGTCCCTTCAAGTAAAGGTGAAACTGAAGATGAAATATTGGAAAGATGTAAAAGATTTTTAAAAGAGTTTATACCAAAATTTGAAAATCAATACCCAAATTTTGATACCATTTTGTTCATAACTCATGCTGCTACTAAAATTGCCTTAGGCACTGCCTTATTAGGGTTGAGAAACGTTAGGGATCCCATTGATGATGAAGACACTAAAATTAGATCTGGTGCCTGTTCTTTAGATCTATATCAAAGAAATGGGGAGAGTTCTAATAAATGGAATATTAGAATGAATGGTAACGTTGAATTCTTAACTAATGGTGAAGAGATGCATTGGGATTTCCAAAATGGATTTGAAGCTGGCTCTGATGATGATATTAAGAATAGAAGAATGATTGATGGAAAGAATGATGATAATGAAGAATATACTGATGTTTATGTCACTTTGGACATCCCCAAGACAAAGTTCAGTAGTTCAACTATTTTACCAACTGCTAAGTTACAAATGAGTGGTCTTCATACAGATCATCCATTATTTAAGATTGATAATGAAATATATCAAGGTGAATGGAGTAAACTGGTTGGGACAGAAGTTGCAATCACTGAAGAACTGAATCAAAGATATAAGATTGAAGATAGAATCGAATTGGAAGACGTTACGCCACAATGAGAGAATGAGACTTATATTTCTTTCAATAAATGTACTCTTTTTTTTTTTTATTTTTTTTTTTTTTTTTTTTCTTCTTTTAATAAAGCAAACTATTATATATATATATTATTATGTTAAACTACTCAACGTTTGCCAAATTGAAGGACATTCAAGTGGTGCTGGCCTCAACTTCTCCAAGGAGACTAGAGATTCTGAACCAAATTGGATTTACTGACTTGAATATCATAAAGCCAGAATTTGAAGAGAATTTATCGAAAGTTGGCATCAGACCAGAGGAAGTGAGTCAACACAGCACGGAGGGGGCCCCTTGCGCCTATACAATACAGACACACTAACACCCAAACAAGTACGTTTTACAGACAGCCAAACATAAAGCTCAATCGATCTGTACCAGCTTAGATAGACCTCAATTGATAATCTCAGCAGACACAATAATAGAGTTCAATGGTATAATCTATGAGAAACCAACCTCATATTCCCAACAGTTGCTCAATTTGCAATCATTCAGAGACTCTGGAACCCCAATCAAAGTACTGACAGCAATTGTCATCATTTATGACAGCAAGATATACACACATACAGAAACAACTTCCTTGAATTTCGATCCTTTGATAACTGATGAATTCTTACAAAGCTATGTTGAATCAAACGATGGGATCAGTGCTGCTGGTGGATTCAAGATCCAGTCATTAGGAGCTACTCTAGTCAAGGAAATCAATGGAGACTATTACAACGTTGTTGGATTCCCAGTACGTGGATTTTTGAATCTGTTGGAAAAAGTGATGAAATAATAGAATTCTTTGTCTCTCTCTCTCTTTTTTACTTTGGTGGTTCAGAGCCCCGTTTGCTCATCACACAAAAAAAAAAATTTTTCCAAAAAAAAAAAAAAAAAAAAAAAATTTATTTATATTAAATAAAGATAAATAATAGAGAGAAAGAAAAGATTAATGTCCGTTAGAAGAACAAGATTAGCTGAAAAGATCGCTGTCAGCCAAGGTAAAGAACTGTCACCGTTGAGTAAACTACAGTCCCCTAAAAGAGCTAGAAAGGCTACCTCAAAATTAAACAAAGAAGTGACACCATCAAAGTCACCTCTTTCTAAGGTCAAAACAGTTAAAGTTAGCCCTGCCAAAGCCAGCCCAGCTAAAATTGCTGCTGAGAAATTGGCTGCCAAAGCGAAATCTGCAAAAACTGTTGTTTCTGAAACTCCATCTAAAAAGGAAGTTCAAAAAGTTGAAGAAGAAGAAGAAGAAGAAGAAGAAGAAGAAGATTTGGAGGCCCAAGATGAACTAAACAAAGCATTGACAGAAGATAAAGAAGAAGACGAGGATGAAGAAATTGGATTCGAAAGTACTGATGATGAAGAAGAAGAAGAAAATGATAATCAAATACAAGAATCTGATAAACCAGAATCTTTAAAACATGAAGTTAAACAATTACCAAAAGATAAAAAAGAAAAAGATTTTAAAAAAATTGAAGAAAAAGGTACTATTTATGTCGGTAGATTACCACAAGGTTTTGAAGGTCCACAACTAAAGAAATATTTCAGCCAATTCGGTACAATCACTAGAATCAAAACTCCTAAAAACAAGAAAACTAAAGGTATCAAACATTTCGCTTTCATTGAATTCTCGAATAAAGATGATGCTTTAGTGGCACAAGATACCATGAACCATTACTTGATCATGAATCATCAGTTACAAGTTAGATTCGTTGAACCAGGTTTTAAAGAGAGTGAAAAACCAGAAAGAAATGTTGTTAAGAAGAGAACTTTAAATGCAATTGCATTTAACGAAAAGATTCAGTCTAAAAGACAAATAAGAAAAGATGCTTTACTTGCTGCTGGTTTCAAACTATAGGTGAATCTCTGTACTAAATCATATATATAAAAAAAAAAAATCTCATCAAAATAAGTAGTTAGTATTTTGTATTCCATAAGAACGTTTTAAGTGGAACTCTATTGTATTCATACTGGAGGGTCTATTTGATACACAATTTTCTAGCGAGAAAATGAAAAAAAAAAACAAAAAAAAACCACACAACAGAAGAGGTTACTAAAAATTATCTAGACATGAACTTCTTGACTTCAGCAATCAGTTCTTTCACCGGTGGGAGCATTCCCTACACTTTTGGAGAGGAGAGGATTCCCAACCCAAACTCTATTCCAACAATTTGGAAATTATTTGATGGTACAAAGAAAGTAGGTATTAAATACTCACACATTCTCCATCACTGACACTAACGAATATCAAAGGATGATAATACACTCTGTTCAATATTTTCATTCGATTGCAAAAGGAACTCAGATCTGATTCCTTTAGCTAGGAATGCATCGAAAAAACTTAGAAGTTTGAAATTACCTAACGTACTACAAGTCTTTGATACTTTTGAAAATGAGTCAAGTATTTATATTGTCACTGAAAGGGTAACTCCAATTAGTGATTTAGTTTATAATGAGAACTTATCAGATGATACAATTTTTTACGTTCTATACTCTATTTCCAAAGCTATAAAATATGTTAATGTGGAAGGTAGTTCAATTTTAGGTTATATCGATATCAATAACGTTTACTTGAATAACAATGGAGAACCAAGATTAGGTGGGTTTGAACTATGTACCAATCTCAAGTCTGATCCAGATCAACCACTATATAACCATTCATCAAAATTACCAGGATTTAATGAATTATTATCACCAGAAGTTGCTCAAAATGGTGTTCAAGTATTGAAAGGTTCACAAGCCATCAAATTCGATACTTGGAGATTTGCAACTTTCATTTATAAAATGTTCAATTGCGGTGCATATCCTAGTTCTATAGTTGCATTGAATAATCCATCTAAAATTCCAAAGAGTTTTCAACTTATTTATAAAAAATTAGTATCAACTTCAATTACAGCAAGACCAACAGTTGAAGCGTTTTTGAAAAATGGAGAAAATACTTACTTCAATTCTACTTTAATTCAATTAACCAATAGTTTAAATGAGTTCAATTTCAAAGAAGAAGAAGAAAAATTAGAAGTTCTCAACCAATTAGAAATAGTTAAAAATGCATTACCTTCAGGTTTTCTAGAAAATAAAGTATTACCTGAGTTAGTTAAAATCTTTAATTCCAATCCATCTCAATCATTATCGATGTTGAGATTATTGTTATCATTCAATGAATCATTATCAAGTGACACTATTTCCAAAATTTCAATCCCAATAATCTTAAAATCATTCACATTACCTGATCGTTCAGCTCGTTTATTATTACTATCATCATTACCTTCATATATAAATCTTTTAACGAACTCTCAAGTTTCTGATAAAATCTTCAACAATTTTGTAACAGGATTTCAAGATTCCAATCCAGCAATCAGAGAAGAAACTATCAAAGCAACTTTATTATTAGCACCAAAGTTATCAGAACGTCAATTAAATAATGAACTATTAAGATTTTTAGCCAAAACCCAAAACGATGAAAAACCAGAGATTAGAACAAACACAACAATTTTGATTGGTAAAATAGCAGAACACTTGAATAAATCTTCAAGATCAACTGTTTTAGCAACCGCTTTTGGTAAGGCTTTAAAAGACCCGTTTATTCATTCAAGAATTGCCGCAATTTTAGCTTTAAACTCTTCTATTGAGTACTTCACTCCTGAAATAATTGCAAATAAAATTTTAACGGTTATTGCACCTTCACTATTAGATAAATCAAGTAAAGTTAGAGAGGAAGCACAAAAGTCATTTGATTTATTTTTTCAAAAAATCAAACAAGAAGCATCAAAATTACCGGTACAAGATAACGATGAAGATGTGAATGAAGTCACTGAGAATGTTGCCAATTTTGGTTTAAACTTATCAAGCACTTTCAATAAACTAGCTAATGGTTTATCAGGAACATTGAATCAAGAAAATAACTTATTAACTCCAGATGAAACTAAAAGTAATAATTCAAAATTTTCAAATCCTTTATTAATCAACAATTTCAACACTGACTCTTCAGTTAGAAAATCTTCAAGTTCATCCATCAATAAGCTAACTGAAAAGAAACCAGAATATGATAATTGGAATGAAGAAGAAAATATTGATGTTGAATGGGACATGGATGATAATTTCGATGACACAACAACAATCAATACAGCATCATCGAGTATTGTTAAACCAAAAGTTACAGATTTAGCCACAGAGACTAAGAAACCTATAAACATAAGAACCTCATCCGTAAACTCATCAATTGCTCCAAAGAAGAAAGGTCTACAATTAAAGCCTAAAAGTAAATTGAAATTAGATTTAAACGTTGCTGCAAATGATGATGGTTGGGGAGATGGATGGTGATAAATAGATATAGAGTATTACCTACAACATTTATTGATAACGTGGAGTTTAAATAATTTGTATTAATGAAAAATCAAAAGTATAATTAACAACAAAATAAATTAGAAATATAAGAATATGAAAAGGTGTAGCGTGAAAAAACACCAACAAGAAGCCAAAATCTATAAAACAACCAGTGGATTTTATATCTAATATCTGTTACCACCACCATAACCTCTACCACCACCTCTGCTGAAACCACCACGGCCACCACGGCCACCACGACCACCACGACCACCACGGCCACCACCATATCTTGGATGACCACCTCTGAAACCAGATCTATCATATTGGTTTAAAGCTTCTGGAATGGTTTGATTAGCTTCTCTTAAAATTTTAACCAAATCTGAACCTAATTTGTAGTTAGCATCAGTGAAGAATGAGATAGAAGTACCTAACGTACCAGCTCTACCAGTTCTACCGATTCTATGGACATAATCTTCAATGTTACCTGGCATATCGTAGTTGATAACGTAGTTGATACCTTTAACATCTGATTTGAATAGTTAGTAATATGCTCTTTTTATGAATTAAATAATTTTTTTTTCTATAATTAAACTTCCTTTGTTTCACATTAAAGAGATCTTTGAATGGAAAGAGATTATTGCGATGAGTATAATATATTTCTATAAAGACACAGTATCACCTTATTATCTTTATAAAAAAAAATCTACTGAATTCAAAAAAAAAAAAAAATCAATGTTTCAAAATTTCATTATATTCATTTGGAATTTTATAACCTTTTTCTTTTCTAAAGAGAAAAAAAATCAATCAAACACAAGATATATAAATTAGATCATAATGGAAAATTTGAAATTTCACATCATATCTTCAAAAACTATAAAACATGAAAAAAATATTAGAACAATAAATTAATTCCAGAATTTCAGAAACGATTAGGTTTAGATAAAAGACCATTATGTTCAGTGATAAAATAAAAGAATCAAAAGTTTTAGGTTATATGGACATTAATTCATTCTTGATATATCACTTGCATTTGCCTTAAATTAAATCAAATCAGTTTTCTTGAAATCTAAAGCATAAAAGTTATTCTTATTAATCAAAAAAGTGTGACATCTTTCTCATTTCAACAAAAGAAATCACACAAATAACTATTTGCTTAATTTTGGTTATAAAATAGTCTTTTTCTGATCTAAAAATTCTTTTCATTCAATTTTATAATTGCTATATTTTGTTTGTATTTGATAAAAAAAAAGGTCACCAAAGGAAATTTAATTGAAATTGATTTCGAACAGAATCACGAATGACTCCAATTTTCAAAGTTTAAAATTTAATGAACCAAACTGTTCAATGAGTCACCATTTGAACCTTAAAGGGTCATTTAGTTTTTAAACTTTTTTATTCAGTTCTATCGCATATGGAATCTCTAGATTTGCAATAAAAGCAAATATCAAAGACCTGTTAAATAATGTTAATAGTATCATAAAGTAAGGAAGTAACTAGGGGGGAAAAAAAGGGAAATTTATATACATACCAATACCTCTAGCAGCAACATCAGTAGCAACCATGATTGGTGATCTACCTTGTCTGAATTCATTTAATACCCAATCACGTTCTTGTTGAGCTTTGTCACCATGAATGGCTAATGCTGGCCAACCGTCATCTCTTAAGTATTTAGTGATTTCATCACAAACTCTTTTTGTTGAAGAGAAAACTAAGACTTTTGATGATTTGTCTTCTAAAGCAGTTTCTAAATGTTTTAATAAACGATCTCTTTTTTCAAAATCACTGACAACTTCAACAGTTTGAGTAATAGTATGTGAAGCAGCTAATTCTAAAGAACCAACAGTGACTTGAATGTAATCTTTCAAATAATCATTAGCTAAAGCTTTGACTTCTTTTGGCCAAGTAGCAGACCACATTAAAGTTTGACGATCTGGTCTAATTTGATCAATAATTTTTCTAATTTGTGGTTCGAAACCCATATCTAACATTCTATCAGCTTCATCCAAAACTAAGTAAGTAACTCTTTTCAAGTTAGTTTTACCTGAATCCAACATATCAATCAATCTACCTGGAGTTGCAATAACGATTTCAACACCTCTAGCTAAGTCTCTAACTTGTTGACCTTTTGGAACACCACCGTAAACACAAGTGTTTCTGATTCTTGAAGATGCACCGAATTTGTTACATTCGGTTTGAATTTGAACAGCTAATTCTCTGGTTGGAGCTAAGACTAAAACAATTGGACCATCACGATGAGATAAAGGAGGTTGGGCATTGATATGAACAATACCTGGTAAACAATAAGATAAAGTTTTACCAGAACCAGTGGCAGCAATACCAATCATATCTCTACCACTTAAGGCCATTGGCCAACCTTGACATTGGATAGCAGTTGGGTTTGGAAAACCTTGAGCTTTAACTTGGTCTAAAACGTAGTTAGGAAAACCAGCTTCATCGAAAGTTTCAATTGGTTTTGGAATATCAGTACCGTAAACTTTCATATCATGTTTTTGTCTAAATTGTTGGACCTCAGCTTCTGATCTATTAGCAACAGTTTCATGTTCAACGTAGAAGTTTTTTTCAAATTTTGGTAAATTTTCTAAATCAAAGTTTGGTTTAACCAAATTTGAACCAAAGTTATCTTCAAAACCACCTCTACCACCGCCAAAGCCTCTGTCACCACCAAAGCCCCTGTCACCGCCAAAACCTCTGTCACCGCCAAAACCTCCTCTACCGCCACGGCCACCTCTGCCGCCTCTACCACCAAAGCCACCATCTCTGTTATTGAAGTTTCTGTCTGAACCTCTTTCAAAATTGTTGTTGTTGTAACTATTGTGTTGATCGTAACCGCCGTTGTAAGACATTTTGTTGAATTGTTCGTTATAAAATAAATTGTAGAAGAGTAGAAAATTTTGATCTTAAAAATTTTTTTTTTTAAAAAAAAAATTTCTTTTTTGATTGAGACAGTTTTCCTAAAAGAGGAATTACCCGATTTGGAAGTTTTTCATATATTTGTTAATTACTGGTGAAACATACAAAAATACAAACATTATATAATACATTTCTTTATTCATGCTCTAATGTACAGTGAGTTAATTATTGGATCTATTGCTCTTGTTTTGAGTAACCTTCATTGATCTTTTCAGTGAACTTGTCTTCAACATGCGAGCATAAATCAGAAAGATCATCTAAACCTTTGTGTAAAGCCTCAATCGCAGTGATATTCCCATAGGTTTGGATTCTGATATTCATTTTAGTCTCTGAAGGGTGTGGAATGGAATAACCACAGAATTCAACTTCTGGATTCTTCATTATTATGTATCTAAGGGCGTTCCCCAGTGTATGGTCTTCTTCAAGGATCTGGAAAGAAGCGGCAGTACCATCTTCCGTAGCACCTGGCAGCTGAATGGATTGTTAGTATGCTTATACACAGTGAAGAGTACCATTTACCTAGAAAGACTTACCACCTTGATTTTCTCGGTATCCTGTTCTTCTTCTGCTTCAATATCACCAGTCTCTTCCACTTCATCCTTCATTGAGACGTCGACATCTTCAGGAACTTCTTCTTTCAAAGACATTTGTACTCGTATAAAAATTCTGTTTATTTTCTATTTAAAATAAATTTTGTGTAACTTTTTTTTTTTTTTTTTTTCTTCAGGAAAGATTCGCGGAATTATATTATATTGGTGTTCGGGTGTTTTCGCGAACCGGAATGACACTTATTTTTTTGTGATAATGCTACTTTAAAACCCATTCTTTTAAAGGAAGTTTTACAAGCTCATTATTGGTATTGCTTCTGTTAATATTATTAGATAATTGCATCCATTCTAGTCACTAAACACTCAAAATTTCTGTTTCTCAGCTCGTTTCACGCAAAAGGATACCTCTATTTCAAGATTTTAGAAAGAAAAGCAATAATTTATATATAAATTCAGGAATTAAGCAGATTAATCAATTTACTTTTATATAAACTAAACTCATTCTTATTATACTTTGTGTGATTGGAAGCTTTGCTATACTATACCTTATATAATAAGGAACTATTATGAATACATTGACGTTCAACAATAATAAGAAATCTACCAAGAGCAAAGATACAGAAAACCCAAAGAACCCTAATATAGAACCTAATCATAGTGGATATAGTCCAAGAAGTTACAGCTCAAATAACTACTTCAACCCAAATCAGAACGATATGAGTAACAATACTCTTTCTGATCAACAGAATCAATCAACAAAACAACAAAACATCGATACAAGAGCTAGACAAGATTCAATATCAAATTTTTTCATAAATTTCAACAATTCAAATAACAATGGATCCAGATTTTCAACTGATTCAAATTCTTCAATTTCAAATTTTTTAAACTTGCCATTGCCATCAGATCAAAATAATCCCACTAATTATAGCAACGGTAGAGGTATGTCTATTATAAACAACTTGTTCAACACTCCAGGCTCTAGTGTCTCTGGTCCATCAAGCTCTAATCAAAACTCAAATAATTACTTATCTTCAAGTGATTATAATTCCTATGCACAATTAAGAAGACCTTCTGAACAATTAGAGCCATTTAATCCCTCGATTAAATTGAAAAATCCAAGTTTTAGCTTTAAGAAAGGTGCAAACACTTTCACAGGTGTTACTTTTCCGGAAGCTGGTTCAGATTTTGATATGTTTGCAAAAAGAGACTCAATCAAACAAGGTAGACAACCAAGTTTTTTAAATCAAACTTCAATCAACGATTCATCTGATTTCGATTTTTTCTCTAAAAGGGACTCAATCAAAAATCCAGATGATTTTGATTTCAAAGATCCAAATTTTGGTAATTTGGATGTAACAACAAAAACAAGAGCTACAAAATCTGAACCAGATACTAGCGATTTACGTCAACCTAAAATTCCCACGCTTAACGAAAATAATGAACAACAACAAAAACTACAACAAAATGAAGTACATAATAATCAACCATTCAGACAACCAAATCTTCCATTCAGTGAACTTCAATCAAATTATAAAATCCCCCTACAAAAAATAAATAACCAAAAATCTCATTTCCTTCCACAACAATATCAATACTCCAAAGCCGTTGATAATACAGTACAAAAGCAACTGAACTTATATCAATTAAAACAAGATGGTCCAATAAGTCAAGATTCTTCAACTTCAGATCGTTTGACTCAAAAAAAGAACTCAGGAAGTTCCAAATCTAACAAATCCAGAAAACTCGAAGAAAACACAACACCTCATCAAACTTCAGCAGATATTATTTCTCCTCAAGGCTCTCCAAGTACATTTGATAATACATCAATATTAACAGCTGATCATGATTCCGATACCTCAACAAGACAACTATTAGGAGCAACTAAAGTTGATCAATTAATGTTAGTCATTCAAGCTCGTAAAAAAGGAGTTCATGATCAAATTCCAATATCTGATGATGGTCAAATTTTAAATAGTGAATTATTACCACAAAAGGCTGAATTGGTTGGTGGTATTGACAAACCAAAAACTAAAACTTCTAAAAATCATGAATGTCAATATTGTCATAAGACTTTCACTCAATCAACTCATTTAGAAGTTCATATCAGATCTCACATTGGCTTAAAACCATTTCAGTGTTCGTATTGTGGTAAAAAATTCACTCAAGGTGGTAATTTGAGGACTCATCTAAGATTACATACAGGTGAAAAACCATATGGTTGTGAAGTTTGTGGTAAAACATTTTCAAGAAAGGGTAATTTAGCTGCTCATAAATTAACTCATAATGATTTTAAACCATTTGAATGTAAATTAGATGGATGTACCAAAAAATTCACTCAATTAGGAAATTTAAAATCACATCAAAATAGGTTCCATTCTCCAACTATTCAATTACTATTGAAAAGGTTATCAGAAATGGACGATGACGTTGATGACGAACAGTTGAATTATTTTGCAAAACTATATAAAAATTCAAACAGAGGTATTAAAGGTCGTGGTAAAAGAACTGAAGTTGATTCATCTTTGATACAGGAAGATTCAAACGAGACAAATGATTTGGTTAAATTAGAACAAAACCATAATTTACCATTTTCTTCTTCTTCTTCTTCTTCAAAAGAAAGAGTCGAATTTGGTAATTATTCGATGAATACCAATGATAAAACTGGTAAGATTTCCTTCAAGGATGTTAATTATCAAAGTTAGATTGTTGAATGAATTATTTTAATTTTTAAAATTGTGTTTTTTACTTCATTTTATTTTGTTTATTTATTTTTTGGTGTTATATTATAATATATTTTAGGTTAAATATACTATCTTCGTATGAATATTATTCTTTGTGCTTTCATTGATTGTTTCTTTTGTTATTTGAGGAAGGTTCTCTTGTTTGGTCAATTTCATCTGAGTTTTTACGCCATATTTTATGAGTCTAGCCATATGAAACAGTACTATTATATCTGAAAAGTAAATTTTGATAACACAGACTTAATAAACTTTTAAATATGTAGTTCCTGTAATAGTTCATACATACTTATTACTCAATAGGTTCATAAACCTAATTCTTTTAATAGATCTCTTTTGTAATTTGAACCGTATAGTTTAATAAACTAACTGTAATAAATGTTATGATTTGTTACTGATTATTTATGGAAGAGTCTAGATAAAATTGTACTATATTTGTTCGTGAAAGATCATTAGTTGTCAATTGATACAAGTCACAGGTGATTAGTAAACTTTACACTGATATTTGCACTGAACGGTATAGAAATCACTAGGATTCCTCTGATATTATACAATCTTATTTAAGGACTTGAAATATGCAATTAAAGTGGTGTAAATACATTGATAAAAAGAAAAGGGTGATATAAAAGGGTGATATAAATAAAAGAATATATTAATAAAGCAAGGTGAAAAGTTCATATAATCATTAGCAATTGTATGACTAGAGCACTTAGAATCCTCAAATTAATACTTTTGAGTTTTTAGATACGGATGAATTTTTTTACTAATTGAGTCAACTCGATATTCGTTATTTTATAATTTCAAAAGTCTTTCTTCTATTGAACTTGATCTCTCTCTTGAGACCTTCAGCTTTGAACTTCACTTCTCCTTCAATATATTCTTTCATGCTTCTCCTTCAGTATATTCTTTCATGCTAATTTTTTCCAAGTTAATATCATTCTATACTGAATACTCTCTGATCGCAACTAAAAATCCTGTCTCCATCAATCCAGTATACTTTTTAACCAATTCAGTATCACTGGGATCAAATATTTCCACATGAGAAAAATCAAAAATTACTGCTTTACCTTCAGAATCAACTTTAATATTTGGTAATCTCATATCTGAGCGATGAATGCCTACTTCTGCTAGTAACTGAACTTTTCTCAAACCTTGAAGAACTGTGTTGATATCTAATCTGGACAATCTTCACAGTAATCAAACATCAGATAATTCCCATGACAGAATCTCCCAAATGAATCCTTGAAACTAAATCGAATCACACCAAATGCGAATAAACTTGGTGATAAGATTCTATTACCTGATTCCTTACCTGAATTAAACTTCTCTACCTTCAAATTAGTTTCAACCTCAGGTTCATAGTAAGTATTTAGAATGTCATCTGCATATTCAATTGCATTTTGGGTAATCCCACATTCATCCTCCATGTCATCGAAATAACGCTCATCAAGAGCCATATAATCATAAACCTTGAGAACGATGAATTCTGGAAGGTTTCTAGGAAAGTCATCCAAATCACTATGAATTGTTAACTTATTACTGAACTAGGATTGAAAATCATTTGATCTAAGCTTGAAAACTTGAGCGTTAAAATCAACACCATATTGTAATTTTTCAAATACTTCAGAGTCTTTTGTTAAGATTTGTGCGGATAAACAATATTTCTTTGAAATTGAATCACTGGGTTTTGATCTCTTTTTAGTTCTATTGTTGGGTTGCAACTCAGTTCTTCTCTTTCCACTTTCTTTTGATCTACCCACATCACCTTCATCAGGATCAGGAACATTTGTAGTTAGAGTTCTAAATAATTCATCGTTACCTCTTATTTCTACCTCTTCATGCTCTTTCTTATACTGTTCATGCTGATCTTTTAATCTTTTGGATCCATCTATTCTTTCTTGGATAAGATTCTTGACTTCGATTTCTATTTCTCCAGCTTTGAACTTTGTTCCAGTACTGAATTCTAGATTGAACAACATCATTCTTGAAATAATAGCTCCAGCTGCTAAAATGGTGTCGTTTGTCGACCACTGATCGAAATAAAATATTGTGAATTTTACTATTGCACCTTGAACAGAAAGATTATTACGACCAATTTCACCAAATTGAACCGTTTCTTCAAGAAGAAACTTGAAAATAATATAATGTCTACCATCAGTTAAAAAAGCTTCGTTTGTCTCAAGACTCACGTTCAAAACAGTAATCATAGATCTGTCTCATTATTGAGTGAACGGTATGATTAACGTGATTCTTTTCTAACATTTCGATGAATTGTTCCTTAGTTGAATTTATTTCTGTTGGAGTTTCACCATCAGCTTTCTTATGGAAAGTTGGGGATAGGACATAACGATTAATTGGGAATAAAGTTTTTTAATAGATTTGTCAATAAAGACCTGGCATTTGTCTGCTTTTGTTAACAAATTAAGTTGAGCTATTTCTATTTACGAATTACCACAAGCCCCTTGCATGTCAAAAAAACTGTGACCTTAACCGCATTTTGAGTTGTACACTATTAAACAATACCTCTCAAATAAAAAAAGACGCAACGAATCATGTTGATTGATAACTCTTCACTGTATAATGAATTTGAAATGAACTAATCGACTCTTGATACTTCATATACCATATATAAAATTTTGTAGATGATAGGTTATTCTAATGAGCTTCTATACTCAGATTTTGATCAATTTGACTATGAATCAAGTAGAAGATACAACAATATTCTCGTAAATTATGATCCATAACCAGTTGTGTACTCGGCAATGATTCTTTATTAACCAATGAATATATCACAGAACGAATCATGATACATCTACGACTGTTAAGCGAAATTGCTAAATAGTAAAGTAAAAACTTGTACTCAAATAGTGTTGACTGTTGAGTTCTAATATCTGTACAAAATTCTATACAGAACTGAGAATTCTTGGAAAAATTCTTCTTTATATAGCCTGATCATAATTATAATGTAAACTGTAAAAACGTTTTGGAACATAGATAAAGTTGGAATATAAATAGTAATAAAAATAGTGATAGTATTTCAGTATCATAACAACGACAGAGAAGATATCCCACTACAGGTTCAGTCCCCAAAAATATTTCGGGATTGAAACCTTATTTGAATATATTTCAGGTAAAGAGTCAACTTTCAAGAATTTCATAAAACTTTTGAAAAGGATCACTTCTCGTCGATTTACCAAGATAATCTAATTGTATTGAAATGTGACGCATTGTGTATAACGTTCTATGATCTTTAGCTTCAAAGTTTAAACAATATAGTAATACCAGTAGGGCTGTTTAGTGCCAAGGTCTGGGCATGAAGTGACAGGGGTATTATGTGTTTACAGTTTCAACTTTCAACTTTCACTGAATAATATAAGGGTTATCTGGAACTTCAAAAGGGTACAAAAGATTGAAGTAAAAATATATTGAAAAGCAAAAACTATTTAAACCATTGCAGGTCTTTGATATGACTCTTGTGGTCTTTCAATATTCATATCACGTTGTTGATTATAAGCACCAGTGGTACCAACATTAGAATTTGGGGCTGAAGTTGTTTGAGTTTGATTATAACCACTGTTAGTGTTTCCATAATTTTCATTATTATATCCAGCATTTGTTGAACCTACATTTGGATTATTACTAGTATTGTAATTGCTTGCACCACCATAATTTGGATTAGTTGAACTATAAGTATTATCATAAGTATAACCAGTTGAATTTGAAGAATCATTCATTGGATCATAATTTGATTGAAATGCTAAAGCAGATTTATCAAGATAACCACGACGGTTATTTAAATTGTTTTTGAATAAATAACCCATACTAGTATTCTTTCTTCTCATTCTACGAATAACATTATACCATAACAAAGCAGTACTAATTGCAAATAATAAGAATGAGAACGCAGCAAAGGCAGCAGCAGCTTTTGAGGATCTACATCCTGCGATTCTTGTTGTTGTTGCGTTCAAAGGAACATATGTTGTTCCTGAAAGTGTAATGGAACTTGGAGCGTCTGTTGTTCTTGTGCAACTAAAACCAGAATAAAGACTTGCAACTGCAATGAAAGAACATAACCAAAGGATACATAGTATTAACTCAGTAATTATTATTGGACCAGACATTAATGAACCAGGTAAGAAAAATGAAAATATCATTAAAAAAAACAAATAGATTAAAGTAAATGAACCACAAAAGACAGTATATCTCATTCTAGACTCACTTCTATAAAAATTGCTTAAAGAGTTTGCTGCTAAAGCTAAAGTAACGATAGCAAAAATAATTTGTAAGGCACGAATAGTCCAAGTGACATATTTATTAGAAAACCATCTTTCGTATTTAGTTTTATTTTGATTGCCCACCATTGTTGGTTCGTCGTGATATCTCTTCTCTGAGAAATGTTCTTGAGTTGGTGAATTAACCGTAGATTGATCATGATCAAATTGATTCACATGACCAGAAGTAGTATTAGTGTTCCCAGTGACTGGTTGGTTTGAATAATTGGTTGAAGGTTGAGAAGTGGCGTTATTTTTAGGTTCATTATAAGTGGCTGGACGAGTTTCTGTATTTCCTGATGGAAATGTGGTGACATTTTCTGTAGCATCGGTTTGTTGATAATTTGGATTTGACATTTTAAGAAGAAACTAGTATTATATTTTATGTAGCTATAAAAAGTTCCCTCATATAAGAGAAATTTGAATCATTATTTATATTGTCTCTTGATTGCTTTGTTGATTATTGCTAAATCTATGATCTAGTCTGTTGCCCTTAAACAAAAGAAAGAACACATTTGTATAGACACTCATTTTGACTGCAACGAGTTAAAACGGCAATATTGGATGTACTTTGTTGCTTTTTGTGGTGCGAACTGTTCTTACTTTTCAAAGCTAATAATATGTACATAAATAATAACATTCATTGTATATTGATCTAGAACCTTAAATTGAGAGAGTGGATGAAAAGTTTTAAAAGTTGAGGTAAGAATACGACAATACTATGAAGACACATATAACTATAATGTATTATTCATTCAGATCCATTAAATCCAACAAATCCAGTTAATAAAAACACATGATAATAATCTTTTTTATTGATTTGATTAGTGTGATTCCAAGCACTTGTTAATCTACCATCAATACAACTACCACTCATGTAAAAATTATCAGCACCTGAACCATCAAACATGTGAGCGAAACAATCTTGCAAAACTGTTAATTGTAAATTTTCAACACCGCCAAACTTCTCATATATATATTTCATTAAATGTTCATCATTTGATAATTCATTAATTTTCAAAAGACATTGATCAATAGGTATTAAAATATTTGGAACTTGAATATATTTATCAAGGAAAAACAAAGCATTTGGAACAGCATCATCACCTAAATGAACCGCACTTGAACCTATCCAAGAAGTTGATTTTGATTTACACTCTGCTAAAATATTATGCATTTCTCTGTATAAAGAAGGACATGGTTTAACTCTATTTAAACCTTGACCAGTTGAAGTTAATCTATATGGAACACCATTGAATAAATCATCGTCTGCAATTGACCATAATTTAACCATTTCTCTTTGAATGATAGACCATAGAGTTAATGATTGATGGACATATTGATATTGTCTTTCATGATCATGAGTTAATCTTGAACCTGATCTACCATATTGAATACCAATATTAAACTTGTTTTTAATCTCAGGATCTTCAAACAATTTCAGTCTTTCGATAAAACGAATTATTGGTTTTCTATTTGAGTGAGTGTATGAGTTATAATCACCAATTGAATACAAAACTTGTCTGATTTCTTCTTTATTGAAACCTTTTGATGAAGAATATTTCATTGATAATTTTTCGATAGATGATTCTTTTAATTTGATATCTCTTTGAATTTGGTATCTTGATTTACCAACTGGTGAGATTTCAGCAGTTGCGTATATGATAAGTTCATCATCAAACAAATTTAGAGCACTTTTATCATCTTTCGAATTTAAGAATGAGTAAACTGTTTTGATTGGAGTGTAGAGATGAAACCCCATGTGATTTTCGATTTCTGGTAATTTTGAATCCATCACCATATAACAAAGTTTTCCAAAATTATCTCTCATCTTATCAGGGTTGATAATTTTATACCTTCTACCAATTTCAAAAATGTTTTTGTACCAATCTGAGTTATCTTCAAAATTTTTATTCTCTATCAATTTTTGACCAATTTTCAAATTGGAAGCAACGACTAAACCTGCTAGTACTGAACACATTTCTTTCAATTGAGCCACTATTCTTTTAGCTTTAGACGTGTATGATAAAATATCAACTTTATCTGTATATTCAGACACACTTAAAGCAGCTTCCAATAAATGTAACAAGTGACGCTCTTCATAAGTTAGTCGTAAAGGAATGAATTGAACTTGTTTTTTGATAGCATCTATTAATTTTCGATTGGCAGTTTTATCAACAGTTTCATCATCTCTATCTTGCTCATCAAGATCAATTTCTTTTGGTAAATTTTGATCATCTTCATCTTCTTGTATATGTGCACCATTTAGTCTCACAGAAACATGGGATTTACGTTTCCCACCATGATGGACCAATTCAAAACAACCACCACAGAAATTTTCTTGACAGTTTGTACATTCGATTTCGATTCTCATGTCATTACACTCATCACATAAAATTTCATTATCTGTAACATCTTGCGCATCTAAATGATCAACTTCTTCAAGATTTTTTTCAATTTGTTCGATTTCATTGTCATTTTCAGCATCAAGAATATCCTTCAAGGTCCTGTGTGACATAATTTGAATTATTGGAATTTGGAATTTAGTCCACAAAATTGGTCGCATAAATTCGTATATATAAAGTTTTTTTTTTTCTTATCTCGAAAGAAGTAAAAAAGAACACAAAACACAAAATTGGACATAATTCATTTAAATTTAGTAATAAATTGTAATTTGATGATATCCCCTTATAAATTACTGTTTAAATTTAAAAATTTGGTAGAATTTATGATTTGAATGTAATTTTTAGAGTGAAAATTGGGTAAATTTGCGATTATTGCAAATCAAACAGTTGTGATTGGCCAAATGAGCAATAATTGGTGCGAATGCTCTTCTCTGTAAATAATCAATGTATTTGATGAACTAGGTATCACCATAATCTAGCACCTCTCCTTGTGCATTCATGATTCTGTGTTCTTTTGTTACAACTTTACTGAAATTGAGGTCATATTTATCTACGATTCGACCAATGAAGAAAAACTTCAACTAAATTAAATAAATATCAAGAAGGACTAGTACCTCTTCTTTTATACAACCTTTATCTTCTACTCTCATCATAATCTAAATAAATCATGCTAAATGACTCTATCATTAATCAAACCTTGTTCTTTTTTTATTTTTATTAACTATTTCGTTTGTTTTCCTAATTCAAAACTAAGTAGACGATGATAGCAAGTAGAACAATACCAATGGCAATGAAAAGAGGGCCGTTTTGTTCACCACCAGTGGTTGCCGATTTACCAGCCCTAACAGTTATTGGAGCAGCACCTGCTTCAATAGTACCAATTAACATTGGCTTCAAAGCTTCTCTAGCATCTTCAGAGTGACCAACATCCTATACAAATAAAGTTAGTATAATTTGTGTCATTTGCAATGAACAATGATTTAGGACTCACATCAAATGGCTCAGTGGCATCTATACCACCACAATCAATCATAACTTCTTCACCACCTGGATGCTCATCCAAGAACGCTGTACAGTCATAAACTTTACCATCAATAACCATCCATAGATCGTCTTGTGTGTTGTGTTTAGCTAGTTCTTCATAGGTGTATTCAGTACTCATTGTAGTGATTGTTGGTAATCAGAGAAATCAAGTCCAAATGATTTGAAAAATTAATTTTTTTTATGTTGATGCCTGGCCGAAAGTGGAAAGGTTATGAGTATCCCGTATTTTTTTACCTTTTCTAGTTTGAATATCCAGAGATTTGATAAAGTGGGTTATTCATGATTCATGAAAATGTTACAGTATGAGGATGAGATGAGTTAGTTGGTACGTATTGTTATATGTGTGTAATTTGAAAATTTATAGGACATTTTCTTAAAAAAAAAAACTTGTTAATCTCAGTGACATACTTTGGTTTTTTACTAGTCAAGATATACATTCGTAATACTAAACAACACTATATTGAGATCAACAAACATTAGAAAGCTGCATATATATATATATATATATATATAGTAAATTGTTTGAAATAGAAGTCTTTGTGGAGAGATAATAGAACATCCGGACATCAAGACTAGAATGACACATTTTTTGATGAACACAAGCAGTGATTGATTCTAATGTTACTGTTTGATTAGAGATAAACACAATGGTGTCTGGGCTGTGAAGAGTTGAGCCGAACTCACATGAGCCGGCCAAATTGTATAATAATATAGTAAATCACTTATAAGTAATTGAAATTAGACTGATCAAGTATCAATACTCATGACCCCAGCTTCTAAAGTATCGTTGCATAGTCACCAGTTGAGTTCAACTCGGGAGTTGCAATAATATGTATTAATTAAGTAACAATAATAAATATGATAATTAATTACTATCTAAGTTATTATAATAATAATAGTATTAATAATATCCGAATCGATCCAGCTAGCTATTAGCTGCTGCTAGTACATTATATAAATGATGAATATTAAATATTATAATTATTTGACAAATACTAATTTATTATAATATCATTTTTTATTTTAAGCATTTTTATTTTAAGCTAAATTTTGTTGAAATTATTTAAATATATATGGTTAATACGTAAATATTAATATTATAAATATTGGAGTTGATAGACCGGGTAACCCGTCGCAACCAATGTACTTAGACCAATTTTATATATTAAGAAGTCACTATATAACTACTAGGCTCTAGCTATAGGCGCTAATGATGTTTAATGATATTATAGACTAATAATTATAATTTATATCATATTATAATTTTATCGTGAATAATATTAATAATTATTAATATTGAATTATTTATTATAATTATAAGATTAATTAATTATAAGTAAATATTGATATTTCAACGTTAATATACATTAATATTTATTATAATACTTATAGAAATTTTATTATATTTTACTCTAGAGTCTAGATTCTGGAATTTAATGTAATATTTATCTAAAAAAACTTCTTTCACAACTGATCAATGAATGATTCAATCTCATATAAATACCAGATATTTTAGTGTTTCTTGGTAATAGATATTAGGCCATATGGTTTCAACTTCCAAGTTTACAGAAACTAGAGCGTATTTAAAATGTAGTTTATTTATATAAGTAAGTCTTACTTTCTACTTTCATTTTTATTGAAAACACAAATCAAAGAAAAAATAAAATTATAGACTTATATAAAACCAATGATCAGGAGTTTCTGTAACAACTTCGACCCCCAATTACAATTTACTTACAAGTTACTAACCTTCTTCCTGCTTCCTAGAATTAAAAAAGTGGCAAATTACCATTTTGGGTGATGAGCGCGTAAGAGCTCCTCCTGATCTAGTGAGCCCAGAAGGATTTAAATAGCTGATAGCTCATATAATCTTACATTTATAAGTTGAGAGTACATATCATGATACGAATTCAGAGTTGAATACTAGTAACTTATAAGTACAGAACCTAGATAATAGAAACTAGGTAAAAAATCTTCTTCTTAGAGCTAAATTATGACACAAGACATCTAGACAAGATTCTAAGTTGATAGTACTTGGATACGTAATTGGAAAAGAGTCCTGACTCCTCATTTTGTGATTTACATGTAGATATTCAAACACTATTAATACTGCTATTCCTATAACAATTTGATAGTTAAGGGAAACGATGAACTTTTTCCATGAACAGAATTTTGAAAAAAGTGTTAATGGGATCTTCAAATAATGTGATTTAACATGAACTGATTTTAAACAAACTGTAGTCAAGAAGTAGTCTAGAAAACAATAGATGGAGAATTGCTTCTATCAAGATTCAAATATGGCTTTAGATTTATAAGGTTGATAAATCAACGCGGTTGCTGAAAGTCAATGAATGCTAAAGAAATAACCTGTTTTCCAGTTATATGTTCAAGGTTATTGGTTTGGCCTCATCTGTTTTCTTCGAAATATACAACTAATTGAAACCTTTATATATCGTTATTATTCAGTCATGATCGATCTCTAGTACTTCCAAAATTATCAATATAAGAACATATCAAGTATAACACCAGTTAACACATTCTATATAGGTAAGTACATTTATGAGAAAGTGCAATCAATATCTGAGAGACCAAAATTCAAATTTTGTTGAGACTTGAGACTTTTTTTTGACCAGTTTTGAACATTAAAATACAGCTCACGTTACTGGCTAGCTTATTTTGAGTGTCTTGATTTTTCACACTGTGAACCTCAATTTTGTACTCGTTTTAAGTGACAAAGAGTTACATGTCATTGAATTAAAATACACAAATTACTTAGTTAAAGAACTGATAACAGATAACTATAGAATGAAGTTGTATATCTGCTCATAGTGCACACTGCACACTCATATAAGTTATATAACTATATCTGTATCGTGTAGGGACGACTCACGATTCTGGAATAATACATGGCACCTCAATTGTGTTCTCGAAAACGCTTTCCTTAAAAGACGTACCTTTATGCTTCAGCCCGCTCCTCATCGCGTGAAAAAGGTGAAATTAGTTCAACTTAGTTACATAATTTGGCATTTAGTTAGCGGTCTAGCTCTTTGTTGGAGGTACAATGCATGATTGAGCAGTAGTTGGACATATTCACACACCTCTCAACACCCATTTCTATAGGTCAGATGCTATCGGATTAAATATCTGTTCCTTCCTCCAGAGGGCTGGTACGTGTATATCCTCTCCCAACTTCCAATCTAGGCAATCAGATATATACAGACTTCCGATCTATCTTTATCTCACCGATACCTCATTTAGAGTGATATCGGAATTGTTCTACAGAGACTTGTACGCTTTTTTTTTTTTACAGAAAACTAGAACAATCCATGGAGAATAGACTTTAATGATAATACACTCTCTCATGGAGTGTAGCTATTACAACGACGATGTAAGCTTGTAAGCCTTTATTCTGTATTTACTAGATTAGTACTTCTCCGCTATCTCAAATCAGGTGTAAATCCAAGAACTTCAATTTAATTCAAACTAAAAAAAAACAAACATGCAGAAATCTCACAGTTGCTAAAGAAATTCAGATCAAATAGACATATATAGACTTCAATGATGCGTTAGATGCTGATTTATTTGCGTGAACAGTATAAACACATGAGAAGTTTGTTCACCGCCTACAGATGACTCCTTCTAACTTCTGTAGTTAGTGCAAAATGGGTGTGTCAAGGTTCTTCTTTTGCAAAATGCAAAATATATAAATCAAGCCAACTCTTTTGAATCCAAAGAATTATGGTCAGTAGTTAAATTCCTTTTCTAAACCTAGTCATTCGTTAATATCTGTAATGTTCTTTAATCCAGCTTCTTTATTCTGGTTATTGACCATTGCAAGCTCGGTACTTGCGGACTCGAATGTTTTTCCAACGTTAACTGTTGGTACTCCAGACTCAATCCCAACTGGTATTACTTACTCTTCTGATGATACTTGTGCTTTATCTTACTATGATGCTACTGAAAACTTCAGAGTTGTTAACCCAGAAGGTACTGCTGGATTCTATGTTTACACTGGTTATGATGCTGAAACCTCAGTTGCCACTTTGGAAGTAAACTTATACTACACTGGTGCTGATAGAGCTGTTATAATGTTAAGTTCTGGTGGTGGTGATGTTACCGTTGATAGTGATGGGGTCCCAGGTGAATCATACTACATCAAATTAAGTGGTCCAGCTGAATCCGTTTGTGCTGCTTCAAATAAGTTAACCATGTATGTTGTTTACAATGATGGTTCTGCCAACCATTTCAATTGGT
>PPNJ02000005.1:167592-444538 GCA_003707215.2 Phaffomyces thermotolerans | reverse complement strand
TTCATTTTAAACACTGATTTTTTTTAGTTTTTTTTTGGGGGGGGGGGTGGGTTCAATATAAAGACAAAAATCGTTCTGATATTTATATTTATTTAGTTAATTTGCAAAGAGTTTAGTGTTTTGATCTATATATAGAAGTCGCAGGGGAAGAAATTAATAATTATACCATTGTGGTATAATCATAAAGTTAGTTTCACTCTCATGTAATGTTTTAAAGTAATATACATAGTGTTTTAAAGGAATATACATAGTGGTCATGCAAACAGTGTATACTCATGAATAGATAACAATATAAGTTTTCAATCTATACACACAAAGTAGCATAAACAGAAATAAACATCATAATAACGCCCCAAACACTTAAAGTCAAACACCAAAATCTTTCATTTGAGCTTCTTAATAATTTAAATCCAAATAAACCAGGTAATATAAAACAAATTAAAGTTGAACCAGTAGCACCTACTAAAGCCAACACTAATTCGAAAGAGTCAACACTTAAAGCTAATGAATACAACACAGTCAATAATAAAACAGACCACTGAATAAACCTCTTTTGTGAGAATGGCACATTTTTCGCAATGATAACAGAATCATTATCATTTCCATTGACTATTAATTGATCTTCTTCATCACGTTTAGAAAGAAAATATTGTAATTCAATCCAATGAATCATGTTGTTGAAAGATATACGACATGGATGAAACATCAAAGGTAATGATAATATCACCATTAAAGCTAATGAAAATTTAGCAAATTTAGTACTGATTAAATTTGAGTCATAGTTTAAAATCACATTACTTTGAATATTATCACCAAATTCAACATATCCTGCCAATCCAACAACGATGAATAACAAAGATGCAATATTAATTGATGAATAAACGACAAAATTCATTTGATTCTTAATTTCAATTTCATTGTAAATGGTACATATGTTTTGAGCAGCTGTAAATGCAAATATTATTATATTAAAACTTGAAATGATATCATTCCATTCACCAGTTTCAAAGATCTTCAAATGTCCTTGAGTTTCAGAGATATTATCAATGGTGAAATGTAATAAGATTAAACAAACCATATAAAAAATTGCAAGTAATCCAACCAATGAACCTAATTTCAAAGAATCTAATTTCTTTAAACTGATCAATGGGATGATCACGATCAATGAAGCAATAATGACTTGATTTCTAGTCAAAATATCATCAATTAATCCAGGGATCACATCACCTACAATGACAAGGTATGACAAAGTAACACCAAAACATTGAATAAAGATACTGAAATCAAACAATAATGATAATTTCGGATAGGTTATTGCACAAAGATGAAAGAATGACGATTCTTGATGATGTAAGTTCTCAAGTGATACTTTTGTGATGATGTTTAAACCAAATGCAGATGCTA
The DNA here is from genome assembly GCA_003707215.2 of Phaffomyces thermotolerans. NCBI lineage: Eukaryota > Fungi > Ascomycota > Saccharomycetes > Phaffomycetales > Phaffomycetaceae > Phaffomyces > Phaffomyces thermotolerans. The sequence goes on along the minus strand of PPNJ02000005.1, from coordinate 443,134 downwards.
TTGCTGCCAATATAATTAATGATAAACCTAATACTATACCATCAGCTTTGAATGCGAATGGAATTGCTAAGAGACCAGCTCCTACAATTGTCTTTGTGAGGTTTGTGATTGATGAGCTGACCGATGCCATTTGTGTTTCTATTATCTTTTATGTCTCATTTGCGCTTCAATGTTTTACTCTTTTAGAAATGTTTTTCCCGGATAATTTTTCCGCTAGTTAAAATTATAAAGAGATAGAGAGAAGTAAAATAAGTTAGAGTAAACGAGAACAGAAACCAGGAAGAAATGCCCAACAGTAAAGGGAAAGTCTACAAGCCACGAACGGTTGCCCCTGAGGATCGTCAACGAGCAGTATTCAGCTGTGACCGTTGTAAGACGAAGAAGACCAAGTGTATAAGATCAGATCCAAAAGATCATACTACAAAAGTTCATGATAAATCATTTCCCTGTGACTCATGCATTAGAGCAAATGTCGAGTGTATCACTAGTCTAACAAGAAGAAGAAGGGTGTATGGGTCCATTGAAAACTTAGGAATACATTATCAAACTGTGTTGAATTTAGTTCAAGGTCTTTATCCAGATATGGATATTAACGATGTCAGTGAACTAATCAAATTAGGTGAAAATTTAGGTATTAATATGAACAGTAACAATCAGAATGATGATCTAAGGAGTATAGAGCTAGAAAGTAAGATCTTAAAACCATTTATCCCCAAAGTTAACGGTTCAATATCTGGTATATCAACACCCAATAATAATTTAAATAATATACTATCTCGAAATAATTCAAATTCTTCATTATCATCAAACAATTTGAATAATAACTCAAACACAATTATTAACAGCTCGTTAATTAAAGATCCAATTCCAGATAAAGAACAATACCCAGTTTCAGAAACATTATTTTATGATTCAAAAGGCGGTTCCCATTACGTTGGCAGTGGAGGTACACCTGTTTTATTCAGTGTTTTATGTAATTTATTATTGAAAAGATCATTTAGAAAAAGCTTATCATTTGATAAAGATGCAGAATTATTTCAAAATAGAAGAGAACATCAATACGTTACCAATAGAGTAATTAATGAATCATTATTCAAAGAACCAAAATTCCCAATTTTAAAATTTATAACAAAAGAAGAATCATTTTTTTATTTAGAACAATTTTTCAAATTTTTTCATCCTTTTTATTTCATATTTGATGAATTTAAATTAAGATTAATTCATGATCAGTATTGGAAAAATTTAAACAATGAAGATGATAAAGAATTAGCTAATGCTGATATTGGATGTATTTATTTAGTTTGGATCTTAGGTTCAAGATTAATTGATCATGATTTAAGAAATAACTCATTAGAATCTATTCAAATGGATGAAACTTTAAAATTTATATTAACAGGAGTTTCATTAGGTTCAAGTTTAAATTCAATTCAATTTTTATTTTTATATGCAATTTATTTACATGCAAATAAAAATAGAGATGCAGCTTGGAATTTAATTGGTTTAGCCATTAGACAGTCAATATCATTAGGAATGCATAGAAAAATGATTAAAAGATCAGAGGATTCAGATTTACAAACACAAGTATTTTGGTCATTATATCAATATGAATCCACATTATGTTCAACTTTTGGTAGACCAAGTACGTTGAATGAAGATGAAATAGATATAGATTATCCAGATCTAACTAAAAATGATCAAGTTAGTGAAGAATTTAAAAAATATTTTGTTTCAAGTTTGAAATTATCAAAATTTTTAAATAAAATCGTTAAAGATCGAAAAATTTTATCAGATTTACCTATAAGTTTAATGAATATTGAAAGAACATTAAACATGAAAAACCAGTTGAATTCAATTAGAATTGAATTGAAAATTAAAAAATTAATTGAAATTTCAAATATCTTTGATTTTAAATTATCTTTAAGATTTAACTATTATACAGTTGCTTTAACGTTACCATTTTTATTGTACATTACCACAACAAATTTTAAAGTTCAAGAAGATGAAACAATATTATTGATTATAAGAACTGGTATTCAAAGTTCTATAATGATCTCAAAATTGATGAAATTATCATTGCAAAGAGGATTCAATTATGGTGCTTTATCAACTGATTGTATGTATGGATATTCTTCAATTTTAGTGCTATCATTATTTTTCATTTATTTATCAAATACCTCAAACGATTTAAATGAATTATATTTAAAATTTGATGATGATGATGAAGCAAAATTTGAAAGTATTGATAAGACAACAACATTAAATCATATTTCTGATATAATTGAATATTTAAGCAGTTGTAAATTAGATTCCACAATGAAAAGAATTTTGGAAGTTAGTGAAGGTATTAGAAATGATTTAAAATTAGTTGAAATTCAAGATGATTTAAAATTTGATACTCTAAATTTTGGTAATGATCAAGTTATGTATGATAGTTTATTTATGAGTAATGAAATTTATTTGGATGGAAATTTAGAGAATGTTTTATAGAGAATATTGTATAGAGTAAAGTACATGATAGAATCATGACAAAATTATAATAATATAAAGTTACTAATACAAACAAGAAATATTCACTAAAGACACACACACATACACACAAAAAAAAAAAAAAAAAAAAAGGTAAACAAATACAAATGAAAACAATCAATTTATAAATAATGAAAATATTTCAAGAATTAAAGCATATACCACATGAAGAGTCAACCTTCAAAGACTCTGGAACAATTAATAGAAGATGTAAAACTATTTGAAAATCAGCAATACCAGATCTACAGATCTAAATCATAACACCCACCATCACCTGGTTTCACAGGGTCAACTTCAATTTCATCAAAGTCTTCAATTCCAAGATCCTCAGGCGTGTTAGTTGCCACTATATTAGCACCATCAATAGTAAACTTTAGGTCACTTATTCTATATGGTTTACCAGTCGCTAGATTTTTTGTTTGTAGTGCGTATAGTTTCATAATCTTACCCAATTTATTTGTCTTTTTAACAGCAAATTGTAGCTTAGTGCCGGCTCCAGTGAGTCTGATTCTTATTTTGTCTTGATTGATCTTCTGATCCTCCACTTGTGATGCGTCCATTCTTCCCTACTAATTTCTTTGATGTATTTCAAAAAGACTCCATTTATTATTTTTTTGTTTTTTTCCTTCGGGTAAACAAAAATCGGATAAACTGTTTCCGAGAGTCACGTGCACCAATTAAAAAAAAAAGTTGGAAAAAAAAAAAAAAAGAGTTATTTCTTTCAGAATGAAAGATTTGGAGTTATTTTTGTTGCAAAAGTGTTGAATCACTCTTCCACTAGGTTTACTTCGACTGTTGCTCGCAAGCTATATCATATTTCACTTTTTTCCCGGTTCGTTTTACTCAGGTATTGAGCGGTTTGAGAATATATTACATTACCAGTTTTAATACTCATTTTTCATTTCATTCCATATATATACGTGTTTTCATCTGTTATAGTTATGTTTTAGTGTCCAGACACACACTCTCACGCGATACTGATTAAACTCACACAAACACACACGCTTGCACCACTCACTTATATAAGACATCATTATCTCGAATAGGAGAGGGTTTTGATTTAGAATAACAAAAAAAGGCAGGAACTTTTGTAAAAAAAAAAAAATATATTGAAGATGGAACAGGAATTCCAAATGGATTTAGATGATGATGTAGGGGACGACGTGCCGCTGAATCATCATATGACTGGGTTTAACAACAGCAATAGCGCATACAATAGTGGATTTAATAGTCGATATCACTCAGATGATGATATGTTTGATGAACCTGAGAATAAAAATGGATGTGGAATTGATGATGAAGGATATATTGATCAATATATTGAAGAGGTTAAGAAGAGTAATAAAGAAAATAATAATGATGTGCAAATGAATGATGATTACAATGTTAATAATAATAATATAAAAAATAATGATGATAATAATAAAAAATACCATGAGGTCAAAGTGAAGAAAGTTTTAAAGAATTTTGATGATGGATTATTGAGATTTAATAACATCAATGATTTGAATCACGATAAAAATTCTAAATTTATTGAATATTCACCACCTGAAAATTTTTCTAATGTTGTTGGTAAAATATATAGATCATCTTTTCCTAAAGTTGAAAATTTTCCATATCTAAAGAGATTAAATTTGAAGACAATTTTGTTTTTAGTTCCTGAAGAATATCCTGAAGATAACGTCAAATTTGCCAAAGAGAATAACATTAATATTTTTCAAGTTAGTATGTCAGGTAATAAAGAACCATTTGTTAAAATCTCTGATGAAATTTTAACAAAAGCATTAGAAATTGCTATTAATCCCAATAATCATCCATTATTAATCCATTGTAATAGAGGGAAACATAGAACTGGTTGTTTAGTTGGTTGTATAAGAAGATTACAAAATTGGAGTTTAACTATGATTTTAGATGAATATAGAAGATTTGCAGCTCCTAAAATAAGACCATTAGATCAACAATTTATTGAGTTATATGACGATGAAGAGATAACTAAAACTGCAATCAAGAATAATTGGTTGCCTATAGAATGGTGATTATATATATAAACATAATATATGGGATATATATTTATCAAAGGGTACATGTTGTTGACGAATGCAACGTTATGTAACTAAATAAAGTTTATAAACCATCACCATTAGTGAAGAAGAATCTCTTACCATGGAAATATGCATTTCCACCAGCGACACCAGCCAACAACAAAGGCCATGGTTTACCGTATTTCAACGCTGTCAATGATGATCTTGCATTAACGATAAGATATAACGATGACCAAGCAGTGATAAACCCACAACCACTTTCAATATCACCATCATGAATAATCCAACCACCTAATCCAAAAGCCGATGCGAATAACAATGAATTGATTGGTGATGGACCAATCTTTAATTTCTTATTGTTGGCAAATATTGATTTAATGAAGGATGGAGCTGTTGTGGTCATTGATACTGGAATATTTGAAACAACAGGTTGTTTGAGAAATAATGGAGTTGTTACTAATAATGAAGATAATAACCATGAAGGATATGGAGTGGAAGAGTATTGATAGATTTGTTCACTGATTGAAGGTTCAGATGTTGTTCTATTGACGATTCCATCTTTGATTTCATCCTTGATTTCTGTTATTTGACCCATATTTTCTCTTTTGATTGTGTGTTATTTAATATGTTATAAAAAAATTTCCCATGATGTAATAAAAGAGAGATTGCTACTATTTTTTTTTTAAAATTTAATAGAAAAAACTACAAATTAACTAGTAATTATTAACCTTAATCATTAAAAATTCCCATCTAATATACACAAAACAACGTAAATATATAAAATCACAACCAAAAGATCTATGATCTTTCACCTCTTAATCTTCTAGCTAATTGGATATCTTTCTTTTGGATAGTAACACGTTTAGCATGGATAGCAGCTAAATTGGTATCTTCGAATAATGAAACTAAATAAGCTTCAACGGATTCTTGTAAAGCACCGATAGCAGAAGATTGAAATCTTAAATCAGTTTTGAAATCTTGGGCAATTTCTCTAACTAATCTTTGGAAAGGTAATTTTCTGATTAATAATTCAGTAGATTTTTGGAATCTTCTAATTTCTCTTAAAGCAACAGTACCTGGCTTATATCTGTGTGGTTTTTTAACACCACCAGTGGCTGGTGCTGATTTTCTAGCAGCTTTAGAGGCTAATTGTTTTCTTGGGGCTTTACCACCGGTGGATTTTCTTGCTGTTTGTTTAGTTCTGGCCATGATAAACTTGATAATGAGAAAGAAAATTGTTTTTTTTTTTTTCAATGTGGGAATTGAAGGGATTTTTATATATTTACAGAAATTCAGATGGAGATTATTTGTTTTTTTTTTTGTTATGACACAAAAAGATAAACAAAAAGACGGTTTACGCGGACGGGTGCGTAAATTCTGGTCGGGATCCAGCATGATGTGTGCTGTGGGTTACGCATGTGTAAATGCCAGCACACATCCTGATATTTACACAGAACACGCGTAACTTGTAGCACTAACAAAACACGAGTCTGAGATTTACACGTTGAAGGGTGCATTTCTCAGCAGGCGCGTCTGTGTGCGTAGAATTCAGCACTAAACGATTAACGTAGGTGTATAAAAAGAAGTTGAATTTCCTGAATCATCAATTATTTTTATTCTCTTATCAAATCAAATAAATATATCAATTAGCAATGTCCGGTAGAGGTAAAGGTGGTAAAGGTTTAGGTAAAGGTGGTGCCAAACGTCACAGAAAAATCTTAAGAGATAACATTCAAGGTATTACAAAACCAGCTATTAGAAGATTAGCAAGAAGAGGTGGTGTTAAACGTATTTCTGCTTTAATTTACGAAGAAGTCAGAGGTGTTTTAAAATCATTCTTAGAAAACGTCATCAGAGACGCTGTCACTTACACTGAACACGCTAAAAGAAAAACTGTTACTTCTTTAGATGTTGTTTACGCTTTAAAAAGACAAGGTCGTACCTTATATGGTTTTGGTAACTAGATCTCCTCAATTGGTTATTTTCATTTATTGTTTTATAATGTCGGTTTATGGTAATGGTTTGTATATTAGTTAAAGTACGGTTAACGTTATTAAATTTATTAAATAAAAAATGTAGAACGTTTCCACTAATATTATAGTACACATTTGTCTAGTAATTATGATATCAATTTCTTTCTTTTCAATTGATTTTTAACATTTTTTTCTAATCTAATGATATTTTTCCTTTCATTTTTGGGATTATAACCATCTGAATTCAATCCAATCCAATCTCTATAAAAATTTGTACTTGAATCTTCAATATCTTCAAAATTTGAAGGACATCTACACCTACAACCAATTGCTGCACCGTCTAATTTCTCAACCTTATCGAAAACTGACCAAAATTTATTAAATTTCAAATCTTTTTGTAATTTATAATCTTTGGATTCTTCATATTTGATACTTTGAGAAGTTTCATGGTTTATTGGACAATGAACGACAGTGGAATGTTGATATCCAATATCTCTAAAATAATGGATTTCTTTCAAATCTAATAAAAATCCTAACGCTATTGAATGAACGGGTGCGTCACCCCATCTTTCCTCATAAAACCCCCTTTGTTCTTCTAAATATTGGAAATATGATTCATAAATTGGATTATTCCAAACATCAACTCTAGCAATTTCAAAATTAGACCAAAAATGGAATAAATTATAAATTTCATTATCTATTTGTTCACCTTGTAAACTTGGTAATTTAGTACGATCTTTAGCTCTACCAATGACTTCTTTTATAAGATCTTCATCAAGACCTTCATCTGTTTCTAATGGTTTCCCATTGATTTTAATTATGTTAGAAATTTGTTTCAAGATTGATTCAATTTTGAATATTTCTGCCATTCTTTCCCTTATTGAATATTCATCTTTAATGTTTTTATAAAATTTATAAAATTTGTTTAAATCTCTAAATTTCCATGCTTCTAAATAATTAAATATGAATAAATCCCATGCAGTTTTACGTTGAACATTATTTTTCTTCATCCATGATTTTGTGATTCTAAAAAGATTAGGTATCATCTCTTGAAATTCTTCTAATATAATGTTAAATCCATATTTTTTACCATGCCTCTCCATTTCAATGAAGGGATCATAAGTTAAATCACAAAAAAATTTAACATCTGGTTCAACTCTCCAATACCAATCGAATTCTTTGATTAATTCATGTTTATAAAACCCACCTGAAAAAAATCTACACATCTTGTGATATGACTCCATAGATCCGTACATGATCCCATTATCACCTTGTCTTTCAATGCCTTCTTTGAAATCAAGAGTATTTGTTATTGAATCTGGGAAATTCCAAATTTTTGATTCAATTAATCCAAATTGAACTTTGGCATTGGTTAAATTTCCAACAGATGATTTGAATTCTTCACTGAACGGTTCATCGTTGAGGAAAGTCCATGGATACTGATACCATTGATTGAAATGACGTTCCAGATTTTTCATCGATTTAATAACGTCTTGAAGTTCTGAATTTCTAGCCAACATCATTAACGTTGCGTTGGCTCTGGGCTGCGTGGTGTTTGGTACAATACAACCTTCATGGAACGGAGAGTCCATCTGAGACGACATTGATTTGGTCCTGTTGTGTAAAGAGTAATCAGGTTTGTTCAAAGTGATGACCATGATAATTATGGAAGTTATCAATGTGATTGAAATGAGAGTCAATGTCCAAATAGGAAAAAAAAATCTGTTGATTTTCAGTCTTTTTCGCAATAGATGGATTATTCTCATGGCTGTAATGAGCGTCTGATGCGGTCGCAAGTGAGGGTTTTTATTTTGTTATGTGTGTTTTATATATATGTTGATGGAATTATATCAAAGCCGTAAATTTTTTTTTTTTGATAAATTACTACTAGGAATGGGAATATAAATATATCTTAATTATACATCATTTATTCAAACGACGCAACAGTATTAAATCATCGTTGACCTCATCGATCTTCAAACCAACAGGAGCGGCGTAGGATTTCGAACTGTGACGAATGTTCACTTTCTCATTCTTGTGATTGTTGAAGAGTATTGAGGTTAGATCTGTGTCAGTGTCATCGTTCGAACTCTGATGTGAGTTCATCTGCTTCTTGATCCTTCTTCTTGAGCTGGAATTATTGCCAGAGTCGTTCATACTGTCCTCGTTGTTGGAATAAATGTCGTTTCTTCTTCTTAGCCCGTTTCTTCTTTCACCGTTTGTTAATATATTCAATTCCTTAGTGGTGGATCTTGTATTCTTGTGCAAATCATCCATGTTGTATGAGTGGAAGTTGGCCATATCCAAAAGCACTTTGTCCTCTTTCAACTGCTTTATCTGTCTTTCCAGGTTGGAATAGAGCTTCTCTTTAACTAATTTAACCATTTCATCATATTCATTATTTGTTCTACTTATATCTGATTCAAACTCACATTCTGCTCTTTCAATCTGGAACCTCTCCCAGAGTGATAGCTCCACAAGCTCATAGTCTCTGGACTCTTCGATGTCCCTGATTGACTCTTGTAACTCTTCATTAATTCCCTGATGGATGGTCGATAGTTTATGTTGGAGTTGTTGCAAAGCATGTCTGTAGTAGTGATCTTTTCCCACTTTAAAAGCGTCTTCCAGCTTTGTGAGACGTTGATGGATTGCGTGCTGACGTTTCGAAGGGCGATCTTCCATGTTTAGTAAGTTTCCAGTGAGTGTTTTGTGTATTTAGAGTGAGTATTTTTTTAAACAAACAGAAAAAAAAAAATAATTTTTAAATTAGTTTATAAAACAAGATACTTAAAAAAAAAAAGTTCATGACGATCCAAATCTTGTTAAATAGTTCAAATCTGGTCAAACAAGTCAAATCAGAGTTGGAAGATTTGAAATTATTGTCAAAATCTCATAAAATCTCCAAAAAAGAGCAATTTTTCATCATTACTACAACCACAAATGATATAAATCAGATACCAGCTATAATCAAATCCATTCAAGATATAGAGATTATCCATAACGATTCGATAATTGACGCAAATTGCAACAATAAGAATTCAATAGAATCATTCGTGACTCGAAATTTATCACAATTGAAATTAAATAACAATTTGATCAATAGTTTAGTTAGTAAATTACCTAGAAAATACACCATTTACACGCCATTATTACTGATAAATAATGAAAACACTTTTGATTCAAACGAATGGAATGAGCTCTTCCAAACGAATGTCATTGATAAAGATCAATTTTTCACTGATTTACTTCAACAAGTTTTCAACAATAAAGTAACTCATGTTGCAATCAATAAACCAATTGTCGAGGATGACGTGATGAGAAGACCATTTTCGTTGATACCTATCCATGGACAGTTTGGTCCTGAACCAAATGAACTAATTTATAATCAACCAACTGAATTAGATTTCCAAAACGCATTTTGGTGTAATGTTATACAGAATGGAATTTATCAAAGTTGGGCTCCAAGGTACACCATGTTTAGTCGTGGTAATATCAAGGAAAAGAAAAGAATCTTGGATACTTTCAATAACGTTAAAGATAAATGTGTCATTGATCTATATTCAGGAATTGGTTATTTTACGTTAAGTTATTTGAAACTAAATGCCAAACATTTATTCTGTTTCGAATTAAATCCATGGAGTTGTGAAGGTTTGATCAGGGGACTCATTGCAAATGGATATTCTTATAAACTGATCCAAGCTGATGAGGAGTTCATTTATGATGAATCTGTTAAAGTGTTTATATTCAATGAACATAATGAGAATTCAATTAGAAGATTACATGGTTTGAAATTGGACATAACTCATATAAACCTTGGTTTATTACCCACTTCCAAACCTTCATGGCACCTTGCATTACAACTGGTCCAATTGAATTCAACTAATAATAGTTGTCAAATTCATATCCATGAGAACGTTCACGTTAATGAATTGGACAAATTTATGAATAAAACCACCACAGAATTACAAGAAATTAGTACCAAATTTAACAAAGAGATTCCATTATCAATAAAGCCAATCTATCTACATAAAATCAAGACTTTTGCTCCTGATATTTGGCACATTTCTACTGATTTTGAAATAGTATCTTAATTAGGCACACACATTACTTCTTTTGGACACTTTTAACTCCGCCTTTTTTTTTTTTTTTTTTTTTTTTCTTGCTAATCTAGAAATTTGATTGAAATTGTTGATTTCATTTTTATAAAAATTTCATAGAAATGTCTTTCAACGAGAATCAGTTTGATAATGAGAATGATTTTGATACAAACAGTAAAAGAAAAAATATCGAAAATTCAATTTTTGATCAATTTTTAAACCTGTCACCGATTGATAACAATAATCAACTCAATCAAAATCACAGTTCAATATTATCAATTGAGCACAAACAACACATTCACTCTACATCTATACATCTACAAACAGATGAATTCAACCAACCCAATCTTATTTTCCCTCAAAATTTCCAACAAGAACTCAATGAATTTAAATTACAACAATCTGATACTGATATTCCATTTGACCAACATCACCAATATAATAATAATCATATCAAACAACAACAATTTCAAACAAAACAGCAACCAAAATCAGATTACCTAAACATTGATTTCAATATTCCTTCTTTTAAGCAACCTCAAAGTCATCACTCTCATTCTTTAAATTCTCCATATGATGGTTCGGTACTGAGTGAAATATCATCTGTTGAAAATTCTCCATATTTATCATCTGCTCAAACTCCAGTTGATTTTCGTGATGAAAATAAACTATTCCTTAGTGATGATTTGAACTATGGAACCAGTAATAATAACAATAATAATGATGGAATACAGACAGTTGATGGAGTTGGAGTTTTAGAATTCAACTCAATAGGAAATGGATTAAATAATATAAATCTATCAACTGTGAATAGTGAGATTAGTTTCCAAGACCTTGATGATTTATCAAGATTAGATATGAATGTGATTAATGATATAGATCAAACAAATGATAATATAAGAAATGATAGTAATAATGAAGTTATAAATAATAACTGGCAATTAACTCAAGATAATCTAATGATTAACGATGAAAAATTTTCAAAATTACACAAACAGCAACTACTAAGTAGTAATAATAAATCTCAAATTAATATATCAATTCAAGTCTGTGATCATGAATTAAATTCTGAATATAAACCTCATAAAGTTGAATCATTATTTAGTAATTCGAATAAATCTTCAAGAAGGAATTCAAGGGCAAATTCAAATTCTTCACAACATTTAAAATCTGGTCATTTGATCAAAAACGATAATTATTCTAGTGATGTTTATGATGATGAAGTATTTGATGATGATGATGAAGAAAATGAAAATGAAAATGAAAATGAAGAAGATGGTGAATCTAAAAGTTATTTAAGGGTTAATGACCAAATGAGACAATCAAGACAAAGAAGGGCCAGTAACAATTCAAGAAATAGATCAAGATCAAGATCATCAACAATTAATGATATAAAATCACGAAAAATATTAACACATGAAGAAAATCGTGAAAAAATGTTATCTTTAGCAACAAACAATCAACAATCTAATAAAGCTCAAAAACATCCTTCAATTTATGCATGTCAGTTATGTGATAAAAAATTTACAAGACCATATAATTTAAAATCTCATTTAAGAACACATACAGATGAAAGACCATTTGTTTGCCCCATATGTGGGAAGGCATTTGCAAGACAACATGATAGGAAACGTCATGAAGTATTACATTCAGGTGATAAAAAATTTCAATGTTTAGGTACATTAAGAGATGGTATATCTCAATGGGGGTGTGGCAAAAAATTTGCAAGAACTGATGGATTAGGTAGACATTTTAAAACTGAAGCTGGTAAAGAATGTATCAGACCTTTAATTGAAGAAAATGAAAGAGAAAATGGTATTAGTTATAAGAATAATGATGAAGATTGGGATTCGGGTTCTGTTACAAGGTTGAATAATCTAATCATACCAAAATTGGAAATCACTGAGGATGAAAATGGGTTCATTCAATGGTAATGTTATAAACCTACGATTTTTATAATCGTTGTTAATGAATGTTGTAGAGAAGGAAGTGGGATTGATGTTTCATTTATTAATAAATAAATAATGAATGATTATAATGAGAGTGCGATTATTTAAAAGATTGAAAGTTATGAATGTCAGTGAATTGAATCTTTGAAAGCCTAAAGGCATATCGTTGTAGAATTTTTTTTTTTTCCTACATCATGGGATCGAACCTAGAATTCTTAAGTCCCTCTTAAAGAAAAAATAACGTATCAATTTCTTTTTAATAAGATAAAAACTCTCTTCAATTATTCAATTGACAATGTCTCTTGACTTGAAAGATGAAGACAGTGTGATCAATAAAGTGCAATCCAATTTCAAACCTCGAAATGACCCTGGTCTGGAAAGATTAGAACAATTAGAATTACAAAAAATTCAAATATTACAAAAATTGACAAATGATCAACTATCAAAAGCATTTCAAAAAAACAGTACAAGAGCAATAAATATCAGAAATGTTGTTGTTCAAGGAACAGAGCAATTCCGCGATTCTTTTATCATTAAACAAATTGATCCATTGTTGAAGAGTAAAAATTTTAATGAATTATTAAAATCTGTTGATTTAGTTAATTCAAATTTCCAAAAATTAAACGTATTAGATCAACCTATTAGTATATCGTTAGAATCAACAAACAGTTATGATGATAAATTAATTATTCAACCTTTCTTAAAATTATCTCCAACAAAGAAATTCTTTGCTAAAACTGGTACTAATATTGGGAATGGTGAAGGTGATGGATATATGACATTTCAATGGAGAAATATCTTTGGTGGAGGTGAATCATTGATCTTGGATGCTACAACTGGTACAAGAACTAAGTCATCATATTTATTGAACTATACAACGCCAATTTTGAATAATTCAAATTTAAGATTTGAGAATTCAATATTTAAAAATCATAGAAAAATTGATTGGATATCTCATGATCAATCAATTATTGGATCAAATAATAAGATTGTTACAATTAATCAAAATTCTATCAATCATGAATTTTCCATTGAGAACGTTTTTAGAAGTATTAATAACGTTGATTCTTCAAAAGCTTCAAATAACGTATTATTCCATTCTGGTGAAGATTTTAAATCTTCATTAATTTATAAATTCATTTATGACTCAAGAAATGATAAAACTTTACCTTCAAATGGTTCAAGTTTAATAATAACCAATGAATTATCAGGTTTAAACAAATTCAACACTTCAAAATTTTTAAAACAATCAATTGAATCAACTTTTTCATATAAATTAAATGAAGGTTTTAATCAAATATTAAACGTTTCATTAAACTCAGGTTGGTTATATTCATTCAATAAACCAAGTCATTTAATGGATAGATTTTACATTGGTGGACCGAATGACGTTAGATCTTTTTATTTTAATGGATTAGGTCCAAAGGGATTGAACGATACATTAGGTGGAGATTTATATTTAAACGGTGGAATAAGTCATTTTCATAAATTACCATTTATTTCTAATGAATCAGCTTTCAAATTACATGAATTTATTAATTTTGGGAAATTATTAGGATATGAGAAAGATTATTCCATCATTGATAATTTTAAGAAATTATTAAATGAACCATCAATAGGATTTGGTTTTGGATTGGTTTTCAAACATCAAGTCGCTAGATTTGAATTGAATTTCGTATTGCCTTTAGTGGTTCACGAAAATGATTCAGTTAGAAAAGGTATTCAATATGGTATTGGTTTGCAATTCCTTTAAGTATATATATAAAAATAGAGTCCCGATATATTTTTTTTTTAAATTATAATTGCGAGCAAAAAAAAAATAACTTAAAAACTTTCCACTTTTTTTACCTGAACTAAATACTTGAACATGTCATTAACTAGAACACTACTACGCGCATCAACACTCCAAATAAGAGCCCCAATCAAACCAAGTTATTTGCTTAACCCTTGTAGATTTCAAAGTACAATTCCACAATTAAATGATTTGAAATCATTAAAATCATTAATTGAAAATAAAAATTTAACAATTCTTGATTTCTTTGCAACTTGGTGTGGTCCATGTAAGACAATTTCACCAATTCTTGAGCAATTTAATCAAGAATATAAAGACGTTCAATTTTTAAAAGTTGACGTTGATGAATCAAACGATATTGCTAGTGAATATAAAATTACTGCAATGCCAACTTTTATATTGTTTAAAAATGGTGAACCAAGAGCTAAAATTATCGGAGCTAACCCTGGTGCTATAAAGAAAGCAATTGAAGATTTCAAATAGAGATGATTATAAGTTAATTACCATATATATATATATATGACATCGATCTACAATTTAAGTACTCTCTATAATCTATCCTGTTTAGAAAAAAAAAAAAAATTAAAATGTTTATATGAATTAAACAAGTGTATGTTGCAACTTTGTTTTGAAATTAAGTAGCTCGTCACTGAATTGAAAAAAAAAAAAAACAAAGTATTTGAATGGTTGCTATTAATAAAAAAAATAAAAATAATGTCCTTTGATTTCTATCTTTTCCATTGTGATAAGATTTAGCAATAATAATAAACAT
This sequence comes from Phaffomyces thermotolerans, assembly GCA_003707215.2. NCBI lineage: Eukaryota > Fungi > Ascomycota > Saccharomycetes > Phaffomycetales > Phaffomycetaceae > Phaffomyces > Phaffomyces thermotolerans. Next base: position 427,983 of record PPNJ02000005.1, on the reverse strand, counting down.
GATTGAAAATTGATTTTTAGGTGTTGTAATTTCATGAATGATGATGTCCTGACATTTTATTTATGATTTATCAAACCCAAATAGAAATTGATCTCTTTTAATAATTTCATATCCATCATTGATTTTAATTAATTCATCATTGTGATTATTTGAATTGATTTCATCAATATCTAAACCATAATCCAGTTTCCAGTTAATTTCAGGACATCTAATAAATGCACCTTTATAACTGATTTCATTCAAATAATCGGAATTATTGGATATGTATTTACTGATTTCTTTAACGTCTTGTAATGAATTAATATTTTGTTTTAAATTATTCATTTCTTTGATATCACGTTTAATTGTTTTCAATCTTGATTGTAATAAAGACAATGAACTTTGTAGTGAAATGTAGTCAATGCAATCATCTAACGGCGCATCCTTAAATTGTTGTAGTTTATTATTATTATTATTATTATTATTACTATTCAAAACTTGAGATTTATCAATATCTTCAAGTTTAGCCAGTTTTAACTTTTTATTTTGTTCAACAGTTTCGATTGGACCCTGTCTCTTTGAAGAAACAACCATGATGAAGTAGCTATTTTTTTTTAAATATATATATATATAAATAATGGTGTGACGATGTGTACAAAATACCCACGTATTTCAATTGAATAAAGTAAAACTATTGACACAAAAAATTATTTATAGAATGTGTGTTGTGGGTTAAAAAATGTATGAATTGATTATCAGACAGAGTTTTTAGGAACAAGAACAAAAAAAATAGCACACACAACACAGAAACTGAAACAATGATGTCTAACAGTTCATTCTCCAGCTGTCAGTGGAGGAATTTGAAGAAGAGAGACAGATTTTTTTTATAAAATTAGTGAAAGTTTCAGTGTGAAAGTGGCGAAAATTTTATTGTTGTTGAAAAATTTAAGGAGAAAAAAGAAAGAAAACAAAAAAATTCGCGGCCAAAAAAATTAAAATATTCACGTGATGACGGAATTTCGGCATTTATTTTTAAATTCCGAAAAAATTTAAAAAAAAAAATTGTTAAAAAATTTCAAAAAAAAAAAGATTTCTATTTCAAGTTTAGATTTTCTATTTAAATTCAAATTCAAATTCAATTTCGTTTGCTCTAGTCCAGCAACCCCATACACAATCAACTCTGCTCAAAAGCTTCTCACTTCTTTTTTTTTTTTGTACATCCTTTAGAGTCGGGAACTTTTTTTTTGTTTCACTGCGCCCGTGATATCCAGACTTGTTTTATTTATACTTTTTTTTCTTGCCCTGGATAAATTTCTATTAATATTTTCATTATTATATTTATATTGTTGTTATTATTTTTTTTTTTTTTATTTTTTGGGTTCGTTGCTTTCCAATAAATTTGTCCCTGTTTTGGTTTCCACTTCATTCAGTTTATTAGTCTCCATTCCATTCGCTTCCAAATAATGTCTGGTAATCGTTTAAACGTTTTATCAATAGGTTCTAATCCGAACCTTTTATATTATTCATACAAATTGCAAAATTCTTCAAAATTCAATATTCATATCGTTGATGAAAAATTAGATCCAAATCAACCCATTTCAATCATTGATGACAGCTTTAAAGACATTAAATTCACTTCTAATATTTCTGTTAATAAATTCAGTCAATTAGATTCTAAGACAAAATATGATATTTTTTTAATTAGTTCGAAATCTTTACAAGAAATTTCAATAATTGCTAATAATTTAATCCCATTCTTGAGCAAAAATTCAATTATCTTAATAGAATCTACGGGATTTATCAATTTAGAAACTTTTTTGAAAAATTGTCTACCTTCAAATTTACCATTATCTATTTTCTCAATAATGTTAACTTGTGATATCAGATTTATTTCAACAAATAAATACATCATTTTAAATAAACAAAGAGAATTATACTTGGGTGAATCTAATACAAATTCATCTAAATATTCAAAATCAACTCAACAAAACTTAAATGCATTATCAAAATTATTTCAATATGATAATAAAGATAATTTAAAAATCATTTTAAATTCAACTTTCTTAGAATTTTTAATTGAACAATGGAAATTAGCAATCCCAAAAATTTGTTTTGATCCTCTATTAATTCTTTTCGAAGAAGAAAATCCTTCAAAATTGTCAAATCAAATCTTAGCAAAACCGTTACTAAGTGGGCTAGTAACGGAACTAATCACTGTTGCTAAAACTATGGGTTGCAAATTACCTAACGGATTCGATAATGAATCTAATCTATATCAGAATTGGACTTCAGATTATAACAATAAGTCAAATCTTAATTCAAATATTGAATACATTAAATCTCCTCAACTATTTTATAATTTGTTCAATAAATTGGATTTAAATACCGATTTATTATTATTACAACCGATTTTATTAGCTGATGATTATGGTATTAAAACTCCATATTTGGAATTCTTATATGCAACAATTTGTCAATTTGAAAAACTAAACTCTTCCAAAAATTCTATTTTTTTCCAAAGATTAGATGAAACTAAAACAAATAGATTAAATGATGAATTAAATGCAAAAAATAATGAATTAATTGAAAAAACTTTACAATTTGATCAACAAAAGATTACCCTAGAAAAATTAATCATTAAAAATCAAGAATCAATTCAAAATTATGATCAATTAAATTTGAAACTTATTGCTTCAAATAATGATTTAAATAATCAAACGTTAGAATTAAATGAATTAAAATCAATTCATTCAAGTTTACAACAACAATTCGAACAATGTTTATCTAAAAATCAATTTTTGGAATCTCAATTACTTGACTTACAATCCCAGTTAAATCAAGCTAAATCCCTTGTACCTGCTTCTTTCCCAGTTGTAACAACAAATTCATTATCATCTTTGAAAACTTCAAAATTAGGTAAATCATCTCAAGACTTGAGAAAAGCTTTAGATGAAGTTGAACAGCAACCTCGTCCTCAAGTTTCAGTTGATGGTACCCCAGATTTACGTGATTTAACTGATGTTGCTCTATATGGCGCACAATTCGATTCTCCAGAAGCTCAACAACAAAAACCATCATCAACTCAAGTTAATATTGTTAATGATTCAAATAATAATGATGATATTGAAAAATCTTCAAGAGAAAACGAATTGCAAAGAAGAGAACAATTATTAATGAATAGAGAAATAGAATTGAATAAAAAATTATCTGCAATTAATTCAAATAGAGGTTTATCTGGTGCTCCAGTTCAATTACAATCACATTATCAACAACAACTTTTGAATCGTAAACCATCATCTCAACAATTAAATCAATTCAATCAACAACCTTTGAATCGTCAACCTTCATCTCAACAATTAAATCAATTCAATCAACAACCTTTGAATCGTAAATCATCATCTCAACAATTGAACCAATTCGGTCTCAATAATCAACACTATCAAACTTCTCCTCCTAACTTACAAATGAGATTCAATAGCGTCTCTCAATCAAACCAGTATCAACAGCAACCTCAACAACCACGTCGGATTTCAACTATGCCAATACTAGAATCTGATCAAATGTTTGGTAATTCAAATCCTCAAAATTTCAAGAAAACTTCACGAAAGAATAGAAAATCTTCATTTCCAATTCCAAATGACATTGGCGATGGGTTTAATAACAGAGTTTTCAATCAAACTGGTCAACAACGTGCCATGAATAATCAAAACCCTGTAAATCAACCAAATAATGGGAAAAGGTTGAATCAATTACCGCCAAATAACAATAATGGTCGTGCTAGTTCAATGATGTCAACTTCAATGTTGAATAATTCATTCTCACAAATAAATAATGGACAAAATGGACAAATTTTTAATAATCAATTCCCTAAACCAAATGGGTTGAACCAACAACAACCGGGATCTTCAGCATCCTCTTCATCTTTTTGTCAACCTTTGTCATCATTCCCACAACCTCAAAAAGTTTCAAATTCATTAAGTTTTAACGGTTCTTCAAGTTCTATCAACAATAACTTTGATAATAATTCAAGATCCGTTTCTGCTAATCAATTGTCGTCATATTCATCCCAACCATCACATTTATCACAACCAAGACCACAACAATTATCTCATTCCACATCTAGAACTGATTTAATTTCAAGTATTAACAATAGTCATAGTGATATCAATACTGATAATAATAATAATGGTGATGGAAGTAATGGACACGTCATTAAATTAGATGATGATGATGATGAACCACTTCAATCTTCTTCACCGATTGAACAAAAAAAAGACTCTCCAGAACCAAAACCATTAGGTGTTATTTCTGATATTAATTTAGATAAGAAAGTTGATGAAAAGAAAAAAAAATTCGGATTGTTCAAAAAGAAGAAATAAAATTATATCTGAACAAAATTATCTCTTTTCTGCTGTTTGTTCTATTGTCTTCAATTGTTTTATACTTTGTTTTGGTTTATGATATGATCGTTTGCTTATCATTATACATAAAAATAGGAAGTTTCTCTCCACTTCCAAAATATACTTTATTACCGTTTATAGTTATTATTTATACTCATTATTCATTCAATCTCATATAATTATAAATTGTTGTAATTTTTTTCTAAAGACATTAATTACTCTAACTTATAGATTGAAAATGAATTCAAGAGCTTCCAAATCAATAAGGATAGAAATACGAAAACAGATCTGAGATGGATAGTACGTTACCTAGCACACTGTTGAGAAAAGAATTACTTTCTCATCACTTATTGACTACTGTTAGTTATTTATAATGCTGACATAATCCAATTAGATGTTGTTGAGTAATTTCCAAAAACATAGTTTTCACAGGTGAACTAAACTATAAAGTGGTAAAAACATGGAGTTCTTTGGGTACGTGATATGCCAATTCTCAATTGATAGAACCATTTACTAACTCTTTTATTGCTCAGGATATCTCGAGGAACGATCAGGTCTAAAGCTTTAGAAAAATTAGCAGTTTTATCATTATCAACAACAACTGAAGATTTTACTCCAATTGTTAATGGTAAAGCAAATGGATCTATTGACTGGGACATTGAATCCCATAAAAATACAACTAATGATTTTATCAAATTAGCTAATGCTGTTTCAAATAACGATATTTCAAATATCCCGATTACTCATAAAGAATTAGAAATTATTTTTGCATTAACAAAAGCAAGTAGTTCAGTTCAAACTTATGATCAAGCCAATGAGTTATTGAAAGTCCTATCACCTTATTTCTTGGAATCTACAACACAGAAATTTAAATCAAATTTAACATTCCAATTAAGTCCATCACCTTGGGATTTTTTAACTAACAATTTAACAAGTGCAATAGTTGAAATCACCAAAAAATTTCCAAAATTATCAGAAAAGACCTTAAAATTATTCAGAGAATATCTGCTCAAACTTCAAAGTAATGAGCTTTTGAAATTGAGTAATTTTTTCAGTTTGATTGGATTTTTGAAATCTTTAATTAATTCACATTTTAAATTTGAAGTTATCTTAATTAAAGAGATTTTTGAAGTCATTAACCAAGAATTTTTAGAAAAAATTGAATTACTGGTCTCATCATCAGTAGAAGATGAACTTGATTATACTTACTTATTAGAGTATCAAACAAGTGGTGATGAATTCAGCTCACTTTTATTTTGTAAATTAATTCAACAGTTATCACATGAAATCATTCTATCAATTGTTGATACTTCAAAGTATCATTCACATAAAGATCTACTGTCCTATTTGTTAGAAATATCTGCTTCTGATTATGATTCTGAACCTGAAACTTATTCAAAAGTTGAATCAATAAAAAATTTTTTACATGAAAACGTTGAAATGATTAAGATTTTAAATTCAAACTCATTAAATCAAATCGATTTGTTAGATCATGGTGCTACTTACATTAATTTGGGCTCAAATCAACGTATTGAACTGGCTTTCGAAATCAAAAGTTTTGCCTTACAAGTTTTGAGTTCAGGTTTATTAATTGATGTTGTTAGTCAAGACACCGTTATTGAAATAATTCAAGCTTCATTGACTCATGAAAGTGAAATTACACATAAAAAATTAGCATCAAGTGTTGTTTCTTTAGGTTCTTTGTTGATTTATAAAGATAATAAATCGATTAGTGGAGATTTAATTCATTCATTCCCTCTTATCATTTCAAATAGTTCAATCAATGACCAAGAATTTATTGAACAAATTTCTGGTAATTTAGCTCTTGGTTTGAAACCTTTAGATCAAGATTCTATCGTTACTACAATTTATTCCTTAGTTAATATGTTATCAAATGATAGAAGTGGTGAACCAATTGCTGCGTTACGTGATTTAAGATTAAGAAGTGCTAGAAACACATTTTCATCAAATGCTAAACCACTTAGAGCTTCAAGAACCAATACTTTACAGTCAATCACTACTTTAAATTCAAATTCTTCACTAAACGTATCAAATGCTAATGATAAATTGATTTTTGAAAATTCAATTAAATCAATTGTTAAAATTGCAAATGGTTATGATGATCAAACTATTACAGTTTTATCTGTTACAGTTTTATCTCAAAAATATAGAAAAGTTTCAAGAGAGTTAGATTTTGCTTTATTAGATGGGTTAGCCTCAATTGCTCCAACTTTATCAGTCAAAGAATTTGTTGTTTTGATGAGATTATTGGATAATACCATCATTAGATCTGAAATTGATAAGGATTCTGAATTTATAGAGGCAATAATTCATGCAAAAGTTAAAATTGCAAAAGTTTTAGAAAATAATTTAGACGATCCATTATATGGATGCTTTTTAAATGAACTTTTATCATCTGTTATTTCAAGAGGTGACGTTCAAAATGCTGAACATCATAGGTCTCATACTGAAATTTCAGAAGTTGGTCAACAGATCTCTTATACTTTCAAGCCTTTAGCTGCTTTATTACCAAAAGTTAATTCATTAATCCTTTCTGAAAATGATACTGAAACTATCAATTTATTTAGAAATTTTTGGTTTAATTTAGTCGTTCATGGTTATACTGAAACTTCATCTCTAACAATAGCTTATAAAAAGGAATTAGAAATCATTGCTTTTAATTCTCCGCCTCTAGCTTCTGAATTACCAAGATTACACACAGAAACTTCATTTGAATTGAACGCTGTTTTAAGAAGAGGTTCTTCTAATCATAATGTCAAAGATCAAAAACATATCATTGGAGGTGTTTCAAACATTAATAGCTTAGAATTACGTACTTTATCATATCCAAAATTAATGTTTTTATCAGCAACTTCATTATTAGAAAATTTGAGAACTAATATTGGTGATTGTTCAACAATTTTACAATATTTTTCAGATCCTTCAGTTTCAAGTGCTAATGTTAAAAAATTCATTGGTTCAATTGCTATTTCATTAACTTCAAAATTCATTAAATTGACTGCTCAAGGGGGTAATGAACATTTTACTTCAAGTAAGGTTGCTAAACAATTGAATAGAATCTTTGTCTTCTGTTGTCATAGAAATTATGATTTACAAGACGCTTCATTCCAAGTTGCTGATCTGTTACTATATAAGATACCTTCAGCTTTATGTCATCGTCATAGTTTGTTCACTTTGCTTGATATTTTAACTTTATTATTTGATAGTATTGTTGATTCAGGCAGAAATAAATATCAACCACAAAGAGTTTTCCAATTAAAGCATTCAACAACTGAAATCACTTTAACTGACTCTTCAAAATGGAGATCGTCAACTTTGGAAAGATTTCAAAAAAGTGCTACATCTTGGTGTCAATTATCCTTACAGAAAAGTAATCAAGATATGAAAAGTTTGTTACAAGCTTATATCTCAGATCTAGGTTTATTTGAAAGATTAAACGGTGTTGACTTAGGTGTTTCTTTTGCAGTTGAACTAGCTGGTACTATTTTACCAACAGATACTGAAGTAGCTAATTTGTCTTCATTTCCGTTAAGACATCCAAATTCTGTTGCTGGTTTCCTGTCTCAATATGGTTGGAGAGCTAGAAATTTGGCTGATCAAGCCAATGTTGTTGGTTCTCAAGATGTGGTCAAATTAAAAGATGTTCAACTTTTTGAACTTAAGTCAGATATTTCTAATGGTGTCATTGTTGAAGAAAGAAGATTGATTGAAATTTTAGATTTAATTGCAACTGTTTTAATCTTAAGACAAGATGAAGCTGACAGTGCTGGTTTGGTTCACGAGTTAGTCACATTACCATTTGAATTCTTATCATCAGATTCAATGAAAGTTGCAACTAATATTTGGCTGGGTATTATCAAGGAACGTCAAGATGATTTATCATATTTGTTATTATCTGAAATTGTTATCTGTTGGCAAAAATCTATCAAAGGTCATAAAGGTTTGTTTTCAAAAGAATATGATTTAACTGAAGAAGGATTCTTGAAAATGACTTATTCACCATCAGATGAAGATCAAGTCAATTATCAAGCTAAAGTTGTTTCCGATTATTTGAAAACTCATTTGCATGTCATTAGATTTTTTGCATCACATTTCCAAGGTACATTATTTGAAAGTGATCATTTATTGAAGATTTTCACTGGTGTTGTCTTTGATGGGTTGAAAGGTCTAGAATTTGCAAGTACCCATCCATTTGCTAGACTAATCAGAACACAAATGATTAAATTTGCTCTTGATGTCTTACAATTACATCAAAGAATTGGCTCTCAATACATTTTATCTTTAACTGATGGAATCCTTGATGGTGTTTTATCTTGGTTCAAAAATAACTCTCATTTCCCTTTCGGTGGTAATAACTTAAAGATTAAATCTGATGTTAATTTATTAATTGAAAATTTTCAATGTATCAACTCTTTACAAGTTGGTCCTAGACTATCCAAGAAAAAGGAGTTAGCTTTAGTTTTTTTGAGTGATGAAATCAGTAAATCAATCATTTGGTTAACTCCTTCCAATCCAATTGAATTCAGTGCTTCAAATAGTGCTAATTCTCTTACTGTCAAGTATGCTTACGAGTTAGAACCAGCTTTAGCTTTTGATTTAGCTCAAAGATTCCCTGATGTAAAAAAGTCATTATCAACTCTAATTGATCAAAATCCTTTAAGAACTATCGGATATAGACAAAACGTTCATTATTTATTAGCTTCACCAGCTAATTACAAATATTTAGTTCTATCCAAAGCAATTTCCCCAACAGAATCCATTAATTTGTTTCAACCTCCGTATTCTGAAAACCCTTACGTTATCCAATATAATATGAGATCCTTAGAATCTCATGACATCAATTTAACATTTTTCTACGTTCCACAAATTGTTCAAAGTTTAAGAAATGATAGTCTTGGTTATGTCGGTAGATTGATTGTTGAGACTGGTAAAGTTGACCAGTTATTCGCTCATCAAATTATTTGGAATATCCTGGCTAATAGGTATAAAGATGAAGACGCTACCATTGAAGATCCAATTAAATCATCGCTGGATGCTGTTATGAATAAAATGATTGAATCTTTCAGTTCAGAGGATTTAAAATTTTATCAAACTGAGTTCAAGTTCTTCAATGAAGTTACTGGTATTTCAGGTAAACTAAAGCCATATATTAAGAAAACTAAGGCCGAAAAAAAAGTTAAAATTGATGAAGAAATGCAAAAAATTGAAGTTGCTGAAAATGTATATCTACCATCAAATCCAGATGGCGTTATTATTGATATCAATAGATCTTCAGGTAAACCATTACAATCTCATGCTAAGGCTCCATTCATGGCCACTTTCAAAATTCGTAAAAATGAACATATACATGGTAAAGAAGTTGAAATTGAAAAATGGCAAGGTGCTATTTTCAAAGTTGGTGATGATTGTAGGCAAGATGTTTTAGCTCTTCAATTGATTTCAGTTTTCAAAAGTATTTGGGAAAATTCAGGTTTGGATTTATATTGTTTCCCATATAGAGTCACTGCAACTGCACCAGGTTGTGGTGTTATTGATGTTTTACCAAATTCTATTTCTAGGGACATGCTGGGTAGAGAAGCTGTTAATGGATTGTATGAATATTTCGTTACAAAATTTGGTGGTGAAAATTCGGTCGAGTTTGAGAATGCAAGAAATAATTTCGTTAAATCTTTAGCTGCTTACAGTATCATTTCATACTTATTACAATTCAAAGATAGACATAACGGAAATATTATGTATGATGATCAAGGTCATATTTTACATATTGATTTTGGTTTCTGTTTTGATATTGCTCCAGGTGGTGTTACATTTGAAGCTGTCCCGTTTAAATTAACTAAAGAGATGGTTAAAGTTATGGGTGGGTCCAATCAAACTGAATCATTTAAAATGTTTGAAGAACTTTTTATTAAAGGGTTCTTAAGTGCTCGTCCATTTTTCGAGTTAATTATTGGTAATGTTACTCCAATGCTGGGATCTGGATTACCTTGCTTCAAAGGTGAAAAAACTATCAAAAATCTGAGAAATAGATTCTTTTTGAACAAGTCTGAAAAGGAAGTCATCCATTCGTTGAAGGGATTGATCAAGAAAAGTTACGAAAGTATGTACACTGTTGGTTATGATAAGTTCCAAAAGATGACCAATGGTATTCCATATTAGGACCTTTTGTATAATAAAATATTATTAGAATTATGTTAGAGATCTGTAGAGTTATTGGTTGTTGATTACATGAACGATTTTGAAGAATAAGAATAAATTTCGTAAAAATATCATTAAAATTGAAACTAGCTAATATACAGTAAAAATAACTTTAAATATGGCTATCTAGTCTAAGTCCATTATCAAGCTTTCATCTTGAACCTCTTCTAAAGAGACTTTTTTCGTAATTTTTGGTAACTTAGCGATTGATTCAACTTCATTTTCACTTTCAACATCAGAATTTGGAGCTGTTGATGATTCTGATCCAGGTGTTGAAGATTGAGAACTTGATCTAGATAATGGAATTTTATGATGTGTTGGTTTTGCGAATTCAATTGGAATTGAGATCACCTTTGGTTTTGGCGAATCAACTTTTTCAAGTTTTGGAGATTCAAGTAAGACTTTATTTGGAGTAGTTGAAACTTTAGTGTGTTTACTTGGAGCAGTTTCTAAAACTTTTGGAATTGTGATTATTAAACCATCAGTTGTTGATTTCCAGGTAATGCCTTTTAAATCAATAAAACCGTTTTGAAAAGTGTAAATTTTCTTGAAATTATCTTTTTTAGAACTAACAGTCAATAAAGTTTCATTTTCATTAACTTCATAGAAAATTGAATAATGTCCAAAATCATTGTTAAGATTTTTAGTGATTTGTAAAATATAGGAATCATCACTTTGAACTCCATGAGCAATTACTTGCAACTTTGGTTTAGCCTGTTCAAGGACCCTTTGTTTTTGAATTTTTTGATGGTGTTGAGTTGGTTGAGTGTGATGATAACCGTAAGGATGTTGACGACTTTGATGATGTTGTGGTCTTGAAGCAACAGAAGTTTCAATTAAATCAAGAAGATCAAAAAAGGATGGTGAAGTCTGTAAACGATGTTGATAATGATGACTTCTTGGACCTAATCTTAGCGGAGATCTAGTAACAGTTGGTTGTTCAAAGAACACAGATCCAAATGGATTTGATGCATAACAGTGGTGGTTATGGTTAACTGGATAGTAGGATAACATTGTTTAGTAAATTAAGTATTAATTGATAATAAGATAAAGAAGAGAAAAGATGTTGATATAATTTTTGGATATTACAGGACCCTTTTTATATCTGTATTCATCCCAATCTGATTATTAATTGTATAGAATTTGCTAGAAGTTTTATGCTTTTCGAAACAAATCTGCAACTTTCTAGAAAATTCTAAAAAAAAAAGGTTCGGCCGAAAAGGGAAATTTTTTGTGTCAAAAAATAAATATCTCAAATAATTAAAATTGTGTACAAATAAAACCCTTTAAGAGAGATAACAAAGATTAGGGAGCCAGATTGCAGTGATTTAATTGTTTTTTGTTTGTAACTTTCGAGTTTATTTGCCCGAAAATGTATTGATAAAGAGAATGCGTCTATTACGTACTTTACCATGATGAGTACCACTTTAAAGAAACCTCACGTGCTTAAGATTCTTCAAAAGTCATCTTGATAGAAGAGAGTCACAGTGTATATCTGGCTCTAATTGATTACAAAGTAAAGGAAACCATATTAATGGTCATTCTATTAGCTAATCTTGTTGGGTTAAATCTATATCTTTAATTTGAATATTTTGAGATGGATCTGGTTGTTGAGCGGGATCTGTGTTGAAAATTAGAGAGACACCCTCATCCCCAGCAGTAATGATCTTGTTACCATTTTCAACAACACTGAAATCTAAAACACCCATGTTATGACCAACACCAACGAATAATTCTTCACCGGTTCTTGAATCCCATTTATAAACTTTACCATCCATAGAAGAAGCAATTAAGAATGGAGTACTTGAAACAAATTCTAATTTTGTTATAGCATCTTGTAAATTGATTTGATGTCTTTCTCTCCATGTTTTAGTATCAAATAGAATGACACTACCAGAGACTAGGCCAATGGCTAACAGCGGCAAAGATTCACTCCAGGCAATAGTTTCAACACTACCATCCAATGGTTCTTGGTCTTCACTTAATTCAATTACTTTTAATGTAGTTAAAACTGTACCATTTGAAATATTTATTATAGTTAGTGTACCTTCATTTGAACCAACAGCTAAGATATTTGTATTCTTCTGTAAAGATAAAGATATCCAAGGTAAAACGACACCTTTGAAATCAGATTCAGTTAATTTGAAATAAGTTTGGGAAGTGAAGGCATTCCAACCAACAATTGAACCATCAGTGGAAATGGTGACTAAATGTAAGGAATCTAAATCATCGGTATTAACAAAAGTACCGCTAGTAGTTTCTGATTGATGTGAGAAACCAGACATTATTTGTTCTAAAGATGGAGTTAGTTGGTAAACCCAAATTGAACCATCAGATGCACCAAAGGCAAATACTGGTTGTGTAGGATGAGCAGTAATCCAGGTAATTTCTTCAACTTCTTCTAATTCAGCATACAGATTCCAAACTTGTCCTCTTTTCTGCGATTGGTGGATCATGACTTTACCTGCCATATCACCAGTAATCAAAAATTCACCGTCCCCAGTGAACGCACCTGTAATGATAGATTCCTTATGACCTTTAATTTCTTGAACAAATTTAGGTGGCTGGGAATGGGAAGTCCATAAGTATGCTGTGTTATCACCACCACCAGTGACGACTAGCGGAACTTTTGGATGTGTAAAGACAGTGAAAATGGAGTCTTCATGTTTATCGAAATAAGTCCACGAATTATTGGACATATCTAGTTCTATCTTATCTTGGTCTTGATTGTTTTGTTCTTCTTCATTAGCATCAGGAAGATCTTCATCGTCACTGATTGGTTCTGGCTCGTTGGTCTCTTCAACAACATCTTGAACTTCACTGACATCAACAAACTCTTCTTCTTGTGGGACGTCTGAAACTTGCTGCTCTTCTGGACTCATTTTCCAATTCGAATATAAATTAAAATGATTTATATAAAGGCGATGAGGTTCCAAATTTTTTTTTTCACTTAGTTGGAGTTCCGAGATTGGAAAAAAACCCGGATCTTATCATTTAAAAACTTTGACACTTATTCTATTTTGAGAAAGAAGGAGAGAATGATTGAAGGGAAGATCAGACCAGGTTTAGACGGAAACTTTGCCGATGAGCAAGGCAGAAACGTACAGCTGAAAGGGATCAACGTAGACGGTGGGTCAAAGTTCCCTAAAACTCCATATTTCCCTAGTCACAGACCATTACATGATGGGGAAGGTGATGTTTTTTATGATGGTGACCATGTTTCATTCATAGGTAGACCATGGCCTATTAGGGATGTGGCACGTCATATTAGAAGAATCAAAAGTATGGGTTATAATTCAATTAGATATATTTTCACTTGGGAGGCTGTTGAACATGAAGGTCCAGGTATTTATGATGAAAAATTCATTGAGTATACAATTGAAATTTTGAAAATTATTGATGATATTGGTGGTGTTTATGTTTATTTGGATCCTCACCAGGATGTTTGGTCAAGATATTGTGGCGGTGATGGTGCCCCAATGTGGACTTTATACGCAGCAGGATTCAATCCAAAGAATTTCAAATCAACTGAAGCAGCAATGCTAGAGAATAATTTCCCCCACGATCCTGATCAATACCCTAAAATGCTGTGGACTACAAATTATAGAAGACTTGCAACTGCTACTATGTTTACTTTGTTTTTTGCTGGTAAAATCTTAGCACCAAAATGTATCATTAATGGGGTCAACATTCAAGATTATTTACAATCTCATTTCATTGATTCCGTAACTCATTTTGTTCAAAGAATTAAAGATCATGCCCCATTTTTATTGGAGAAGACTATCCTTGGTATTGAAACGATAAATGAACCAAATTCAGGTTATTTGTTCGTTCCTGATATCACCAAGATTCCAGATGATTATCCATTAAGAATAGATACATGCCCAAATATTTTGGAATCAATGAAATTAGGTATGGGTTTGGCTGCTGAGGTTGATGAATATAAAATATCTATCACTGGTCCTAAGAAAATAGGATCGAAATACATTGATCCAAATGGTGTTTGTGCTTGGTTAGAAACAGATGAATATGATAAACATTATGGATTTGAAAGAGATGAAGGTTGGAAATTAGGTGAATGTATCTGGGCTCAGCATGGTGTATGGGACATTGAAACAGAAGAAGCTCTAATTTTTGATTATTTCCAACACAGTCCAGATGGTAAAATTGTTTTCAGTGAAGAACATTTCATTAATAATTTATTTGTTGATTTTTATAAGAAATTCAAAGATTCAATAAGATCTATAAAGGGAGATCTCATTATTTTTTTACAGCCTCCACCTTTACAAACCCCACCAAATTTAAAAGGGACTGACTTCATCGATAAGAATACCGTTTTCTGTCCTCATTATTACGATGGGATGTCATTAATGTTTAAAACTTGGAATAGATTATACAACGTGAATACTTTAGGTGTTGTTAGAGGTCGTTATTTGAACCCTATTTTTGGGATGGTATTTGGTGAAAATGCTATAAGAAACAGTTTCAAGAAACAACTGAATGAAATGAAACTAGAAAGTCAGGAGTTATTAGGTAAAAATATTCCTGTTATCTTTTCAGAAATAGGTATGCCATTCGATATGGATAGTAAAAAAGCATATGATGAGAATGACTTTAATTCTCAAACTTCAGCATTGGATGCGTTGAGTTTTGCTTTGGAAAGCTCTAATCTTTCTCATTCTTGGTGGTGTTATACTTCTGATAATTGTCATAAATGGGGTGATCGTTTCAATTGTGAAGATTTCTCATTTTGGTCTAATGATGACGATTTTTCAGAAGATTCTGTAATTATAAATAATAAAGCCTCTGGAGTTATCGTTAAAATCAATGATTTGAACCAAAATCCAAACTCAAGTGGTTCTGAAAGTACTTTGGTGAGTACTGAAGAAAAATCACTTGCATTAACACGTAAAGAAAAAACACCATTGTTTGATAATTATTCACAAGTCAAACCAAGTCATGGAATAAGGGCAATTGATGCAGTTGTTCGTCCTTATGCCATTGCAATTAATGGTGAATTTATTGATTCTGTTTTCGATTTAAAGAAACTTTCGTATATTTTGAAAGTTAAAGGTGATTCTAACTCAAATTTCCCAACAAGGATATACCTACCATTTTGGCATTTTGATTATGATGATATTAAGATTGATTTGAGTTCAGGATCAGTTAAAGTTCTTGAAGATCAAGAGATCATCGAATGGAATCACGGTGATGGCGAAGAGAGTATCGTTATTACAAACGTTGCAATCAAACCTAAATCTGAATCCATTTACCAATCAATCATGGATTGTTTACCATGTTTCAGTTGAACTTATTTTTGCGTTCCTTATGAGTCATGTTCTTTTAATTCTATCCCTTTTTTTATACCCTTTATTAATACATTCTGTAAATTATATCCTTGTTTTACACTCTGACATAACTGTAGAAGTTAACTACATTAAATAATTTCCTTATAAATATAAATAAACTTATAACTTAAAAATCTAAATTATTATCATCTTCACGTTCACGTTTTGTAGAAGAATTTTCAGTTTTCATCAATTCATTAACATAAGAAGCAAAATACTCGACATACGGTTTCAAACTTGTTTTCTCATAATCATGGATTTTTCTTGAATTTGAATCTATATTATTACTTGAATCCCATTCTTCAATTTCTTGTTGAATTTGTCTTAAGTTAGGTGATGTTGTTGGATCAAATGGGATGGAAGAATCAAATGGAACACAAACGTTACCAGTACCTGGATGTATACAGAATGGAGATTTCAATAAATGGATCACTTGTCTTGAAACTTCAACATCTAGTCTTGGATACATAGTTTCCATAATCAAATCTTGTTTTGATTCAACAATCAATTTCAATTCAAGTTGTTTTGTCAATATTTTTTTAGCAAAATCATCAATATCTTGCCACTTTTGAAGACTTGATCTATTTGGATTTGATTTCCAATATTCTCTTAGTGCGTTATTAATTTTTGGACTTGGGAATTTTAATAAATCTTCATAATTTTCTCTCCATGGATCTTGATTTTCTAATATTAAAGGAATGAACTCATTTTTAAGTATTTGAAAAGATCTTTCTAAATGAGGATGATATGGTCGGCGTAACTTCAACCTTTTTGAACCTTTATTCTTCAGAATATCGAGATATTCCACAATGGCTCTTCTTTTTGGTTCTTCTAAAAATCTTGCTCTTTTATCACTAATCCAACAATGCGCACCACGTCTTCCTGAGAAAACCCAAACAAGATGTTCAAATCCAAAATCTTCTCTCAATGCTTTATCTAGAATTTTGGTTGCAACTGTGATGAATTGCCAACATTTAATACAAATAGCAGTTTTCGAACAACAGGTACGAATGTCATCATAATCAGTTAAATCAATATCAAATACCAATTCTTTTTCTAATGGCTTCATAGCAGATTTTGGAACAGATTTACGATCAATTGGATTTATTGAATAGATTGCACCAACTTCAAAACGGGTAGGATTAGCTCTAATGACTGAGTTTTTGAAATCTTCTAAAGTTGGATATGAATTATAACGTTGATAAGCTCCAGATCTGTATTCATAAGCGAATTCTCTCATTGTGAAATCAGGTTGTGGTTTTGGAGAGTGATTTAACCATTGGAAGATGTATCTAAAGGGAAGTATTCTCTCGTAATAGTACAGCATGTCTGAAGACGATGGAGTTTTAGATTGTATGATTTGTTCTTGTGATCCATCATCCTTTTGAGTCTGTGTCTTAGTTGGTGATGAGCTTGGGACATCGAGTCGTGAGCTTTGGTTTGGGTTTATAGGCGATGATGAGGTACTGGACGTCACAGGAGGATTCAGATCCAGTGAATCATCCATAAAGGCAGGCATTGTTCTGTTCCAATAGTGACGATAGAAGAATACGCGTAAAAATCCCAAAAAAATGAAAAATAATAAAATAATTTTCCCGTCATTCACGTGATAACTGATTACATCAGTTTCTCGTAATCAAAAATTCAACAAAAAAAAAATAATCAAAATTAATCAATTTTAGCAGTTAAATTCAAGTTTCAACATTGAAAAAGAGTTCAAGTTTCCAGTTTAATTGATTTCAAATTCATCAAAATCAACTCAATTTTACTGAATTCAATAATATATATTTTTTAAATTGGAAAAATGGACGTCATTTTAGGAATTAAAGTCAAGGACGCAGTTATTATCGCCACTTCAAAAGCTGTTACAAGAGGTATCTCAGTCATAGGAAACAAAGACGATAAAACAAGAGCATTGAGTGATCATACATTGATTGCTTACACAGGGGAAGCAGGTGATACAGGTGCGTATCCCAATTGAGTTGTTTGTACTAATTATTTATGTTCGCCACTAACTTTGATTTACAGTGCAATTTGCGGAATATATTCAAGCAAATATACAATTATATGAAATACGTGAGAATTATGAACTAAGTCCAAAAGGTGTCGCTAACTTCACTAGAAATGAATTGGCAAAATCATTGAGATCAAGAGTAAGTTAAGATTTGTGGATTTATATTCGTTATTAACATAGAGTACTAACCACAAATATCAATAGAAACCATATCAGGTTAATGTATTGATAGCAGGTTACGATGAAAAGAAGGATGAACCATCATTGAACTGGATAGATTATTTAGGTACAAATGTTGATCTACCTTATGCCTCTCACGGTTATGCTGGGTTCTACACATTTGCATTGTTAGATCATCATTATAGACCTGATTTCACCACACAGGAAGGTCTAGACCTATTGAAACTATGTACCAAAGAATTAGAAACAAGGCTACCATTTGATTACAAGGGTCTTTACGTGAGTATCATATGTCTTTTCTTGTCATGAAGATTTATTTTACTAACTATTTTCACAGGTTAAAGTTATCAACAAAGACGGGATCAGAGAGGTTGAGCTTTAGTTTTATGATGATGATTCTTATGTACGAATATTTGAGTTACATTTGTTAATAAAAAACACTTTAGAAATTCGGTCATGTTGTATTCTGTGTATTCTGTATTCTGTTGTATTCTGTATTCTGTCTGACATAATCGAAATAAACAAATCTATAAATTTATTTGAACTTATTAAGTGAGTAACCATCAAAAATTCTGTTTTGTCAGATCAGATGCTGTCTTTAGCAGAAATAAGGAAAGAGATCTTGAGAGAATCAGGCGAAGATGAAGAAGAGGTTGCTGATTTTGTGATTGATTTATATCAGAATTCAGATTCTTTCAAACAGTTTAATCACAGGTTAGATGAGATGGGTGCTGAATTCAAGCCAGAATTCTTGAAAAAGTTATATGATTGGTTGAATGATCATTTCAAACCTGCTAAGTATGTGAAAAAGGAAGAGAATCCAAAAGTCATACCAGTGGAAGAAGAAGAAGAAGAAGATTTCAAACATAAATTTAAATCGATAATACCTAATGATGAAAATATGATAAATGAAATTGATAAATATGATGGTGAAAACTTACTAAACCAGTGGGAAGATTTCAAGAAGGAAGAGAAAGAAGACGTAAAAATCCCAAGAAATCGCTCAAGAAGCCCAGATAGAAGATATCAACATAATTTCAGAGATCGTGGTTATAAAAACTTAGATTCAGACGTTATTGTTAACAAGATATATAGAGGCACTGTTCAAAACATAACTAACTTTGGTGCATTTGTTAAAATCATTGGTGTCAAAGGAACAAGAACTGGATTGATACATATTTCACAAATAGATAATACTAGAATAAATCATCCATCTGATATTTTGAAAAGAGATCAAGAAGTTTATGTTAATGTATTGAAGATTGAAGGAGATAAAATTCGGCTATCTATGAAAGATGTTGACCAATTTACTGGAGAAAAATTTGAGAGTGGTACATATATTGATAGCAACAGAGGTAGGAAGCAGTTACATGTATCTACTACAGTTGACAAAAAGAAAAGATTAACATCACCAGAACGTTGGGAAATCAGACAATTGATAGCAGGTGGTGCATTGTCAGCTAAGGATTATCCTGAATTAAACGAAAACATTGATACCACACACACTGATGACAATGATGATGATTTTGATAACGATATTGAAATTAATGTTGAAGTTAAACAAACAGTCCCACCGTTTTTAGAAGGTATCAAAAATGATAATAAAAATGATTTGGATTCTTTAAAGATTGAGAAGTTACCAGAAGGTTCATTGACTAGAATGGCAATGAGTGGATCTCAATTAGCAAAAGAAAGAAGAGATGCTAGAATACAAGCATTAAGAGATGAAAAAAGTTTGAAAAGACAATCAATTAATAATAAAAATGCAACTATTACTGATGATCCTATTTTAAATAACTCTAAAATTGAAGAAGTTGATATAAGTAACAATGGTGAAGTTAAAAATAGACATAAAGTGTCATACGGAAAAAGAACCTCTTTATCAATGAAAGAACAAAGGGAATTGTTACCAGTTTTCCAAATGAGAGAAAAACTGATATCAACAATAAAAGATAATCAATTTGTTGTTATTGTTGGTGAAACAGGTTCCGGTAAAACAACTCAATTAACTCAATACTTGAATGAAGCAGGGTTTGCATCACATGGTAAAATGATTGGATGTACGCAACCTAGAAGAGTTGCTGCAACTTCTGTTGCTAAAAGAGTTGCAGAAGAAATGGATGTTATACTTGGTCAAGAAGTTGGTTACTCTATTAGATTTGAAGATAAAGTAAGCCCCAAAACTGTTATCAAGTATATGACAGATGGTATGCTACAAAGAGAAGCATTGATTGATCCATTAATGTCAAAATATTCAGCAGTTATGCTAGATGAAGCACATGAAAGGACAATTGCAACTGATGTTTTATTTGCATTGTTAAAGAAAGCCTCAGTTAAAAGACCAGATTTAAAAATCATTATAACTTCAGCTACATTAGATTCTTCAAAATTTTCAAGATATTTTAATGATTGTCCAATTATTGAAATTCCAGGTCGTACATTTCCTGTTGAAATTCTATATACAATTGAACCTGAATTTGATTATTTACAAGCTTCAATTGAATCAATTTTACAAATTCATGTATCTGAACCAAATGGTGATATTTTAGTATTTTTGACAGGTCAGGAAGAGATTGATACTTCTGTTCAAGTGTTAACTGAAAGAATCAAGACAATGACAAAAGAAGATGATTCAATAAAAGAATTGATCATATTACCTGTTTACTCTGCATTACCGACAGAAATGCAATCAAGAATTTTCGAACCAACTCCAATCAATTCAAGAAAAGTCATTCTTGCAACAAATATTGCTGAAACTTCACTAACAATTGATGGTATTTATTACGTTATTGATCCTGGTTTTGCTAAAATCAATGCATATGATCCCAAATTAGGTATGGATTCCCTAATTGTTAAACCTATCTCACAAGCTCAAGCAAATCAAAGAGCAGGTAGAGCTGGGCGTACTGGACCAGGTAAATGTTTTAGATTATACACGGAATTAGCATATAAAAATGAAATGTCACCAAATACTGTTCCTGAAATTCAAAGACAAAATTTAAGTAATACTATATTGATGTTGAAAGCAATTGGAATTAACGACTTATTAAATTTTGAATTCATGGACCCACCTAAAAGAGAATCAATATTATTGTCATTAAATGATTTATACTATCTAAAAGCAATTGATGATGAATCAAGGATCACTATAATTGGTAGAAATTTAGTTAATATTCCAGCTGATCCCACGATTTCTAAAACTTTAATTGAATCAATTCATTATAAATGTTCAGATGAAATGATTACTATATTTGCAATGATTACAACTCCAAATATTTTTTATAGACCTAAACAACAACAAGAAATGGCAGAGAGGAAAAAAGCAAGATTTAATCATCCTCACGGTGATCATTTGACTTATTTAAATATATATAACGCTTGGTGTAATAATGATTATTCAAAAGATTGGTGTCAAGAAAATTTTATTCAAGAAAGAAGTTTGAAAAGAGCACAGGATATTAGAATTCAATTGATTAGAATATTCAAAAAATTCAAATATCCAATTTTAAGTTGTGGTGCTAAAACTGATTCAATTAGAAAAGCATTATGTTCTGGATTTTTCAAAAATATTGCAAAAAGAGATAATAATGAAGGTTATAAAACGTTATTGGAACAAACGCAAGTTTATATTCATCCATCGTCTTCAATCAGGAATAATTCCCAATACGTTTTGTATAATAACATCTTAAACACAACCAAAGAATATATGGTGCATGTCACTGCAATTGAACCAAAATGGTTAGTTGAAATTTCTCCTGAGTTTTTTGAAGTTAATGGTTATAAAACAATAGCTAAAAAGAAAGAAGAAAGAATTGTTCCTTTATTTAATAGACTTGCTGAAGATCAAAATGATTGGAGAATATCAAGATCAATGTCTGATAAAAAAAAAAAGAATAGATTTAGAGCAACTTAATAAATCGGGTATATTTTCATTTTCAACATTTTGTATGTAGTACACTACTATAATTTTTTAAGAACTAATATATATCCAATTCATTTAACCTAATTACATATCCAACCATCAATCAATGATAGGTTTTATTTAACTTATCATAAAAAAAAATTAACCAATAATAATCTTCAAGCATTAATATCTAAGCTTCTAATTGTTTTAATTTTAATCTGACAGCTTTAACTTGAGTGTAGTTATCTAAAGCTTCAGCACCCATTTCTCTACCAATACCAGATTCTTTGTAACCACCGAATGGAACACTTGGATGGAAATCGTTGTAAGTGTTAACCCAGATAATACCAGCTTCTAATTTTTGAGCAACATCTAAAGCTCTGTTAACGTTTTCAGTATGAATACCAGCACCTAAACCGAATTCAGAGTCGTTAGCTCTAGCGACTAAATCTTCAATAGTTTTGAATTTGGAAACACAAGCAACTGGACCAAAGATTTCTTCTTTCAAGATACAGAAATCGTTACCAACATCAGTGAAGATAGTTGGTTCAACAAAGTGACCAACAGTACCAATTCTGTTACCACCAGTTAATAAAGTAGCACCTTCTTCAGAACCTTTTTTAATGTAATCTAAAACTGTTTCGAATTGATCTGGAGTAGCTTGAGCACCTTGATAAACACCTTCTTCGAATGGGTTACCAACTTTTAATTTTTCAACTTCAGCTTTTAAGACTGGAAGAATTTCATCATAGATACCTTCTTGGATGTAAATTCTTGAACCGGCACAACAAACTTCACCACCGTTGAAGAAAATACCAGTGATTAAGTTTTGAACAGTTGATTTGATATCAGCATCGTTGAAAACAATATTTGGAGATTTACCACCTAATTCTAAAGTAACTTTTTTAATGTTTGATTCAGCGGCAGCAATCATGACTCTTTTACCGATACCAGTAGAACCAGTGAAGGCAATCTTTTTAATAACTGGGTGTCTTAAGATAGCTTCACCACATTTTCTACCAGAACCTGGAACGATGTTAATAACACCTGCTGGGATACCAGCTTTAATGGCTAAAGTAGTAGCAAACAAAGCAGATAATGGGGTAGCAGAGGCTGGTTTTAAGACAACAGTGTTACCAGTAGCTAAAGCTGGACCAATTTTCCAAGACCACATCATCAATGGGAAGTTCCATGGAATGATAGCACCACAGACACCAATTGGTTCCCTGGTGGTGTAGTTGAAATAACCATCACCAGTGTTGATAGTTCTACCACCAATTTTATCAGCGTAACCAGCAGCGGATCTAATGTAGTTGTGAACTAATTTGACATCGGCTCTAGCACAATGTAAAGCTTTACCGTTATCTAATGATTCAATTGAAGCTAATAACTCAGCATTTTCTTCTAATAAATCAGCTAATCTCAATAAAGCTCTTGATCTGACAATTGGATCAACAGTAGACCATGATTTGAAAGCAGTTTTAGCGGCTTTAACAGCAACTTCAACATCATCATCATCAGCTTCTTGTAAGTTAGCGATTAATTCATCAGTTGAAGGGTTGGTAACAGCAAAGGTTTTACCGTTAACAGCTGGAACGATTTCGTTGTTGATGATTAAACCAATTGGTTGTTCGTATTCAAGACCATTTGGTAATTTGATATTAATAGTTAAAGGAGCAGACATTATGTATGAATTGCGATTTTATTATTAAGAACAACAAATAAATTTTTGAAATTTAAAGGGAAATATCATGGTATTTATAACCATTTGCTCAATTGCGAAAGGTGGGGATATGGGGTGGTAAATTTGTAAACAATTACAAATAGATATAAAAATGAAAAGACGTGGCCATTTAAACAATCATGCGTATCCCGAAATAATCTAGGAGTCCATTTATTAAATTGGGACCAAACAAATATGCACACATGATCTTTGATGATTTATTTCTAAATTCCGTTGAATTTTTTAAAAAAATGGGCGTATTTTTTCGAATGGAAGGAATAGGAAGATTGGAGACAACGTAGGAGTCCTGAGAATGGATAAATCAAATAGTGAGATTGGAACAAATCATTTATTATCAACGATTTTAAGCTATCAAACCTTCATGATAAATCTTTAGTAGTTATCAAAGAATCTGTTCTTAATTCCATCAATGTAAGAAGCTTTCAAGCCCTAAAACCCAGTTTTCCACAACTCCCGAGTCTCAAAGCCCAACCCGACACTCCGGGATGAAGATATACCTAGGATTTCAGGAATAGGCCTGCTGGTGGTGGACTTCAGTGGTCCTTTCAGAAACTGTAGTAAAATCACTCCTAGCCTCCCACTACATATCAGTTAACTGTACCCTTTAAATTCTTTTGCTTCCTAAACCCCACCAGAATTGTTTATTTTTTTAAGTTGTACATTTGATTTCTGAAAATTCATGGTTTTAATTTCAGAGATTACAAAATAAGGTGAACAGGGAACCTAGTGTGAGAGAATTATGGTTGTGTTTTCAAGTACGACAGGTTCCTATATAGGCATTCTCGTTAATTCGTTTTGAAGGAGAATATAAAGAACAAATTTTCAGCCTTTTAGTAGCCCCAAATAGGTTTTAGATTTTAGAGTAGATCTGTTTAGAAAATCTGGGGAAAAGTGTTAAACACCGAAATACGGTCAAATGAAAAATTAAATTGGAAATTTGATTAATACAAAATCAAAGATGAGGCTGTTCAACTTGCATTTTCTTTCAACGGATGACAGTTTTCCAGTCCAACATTTCAAATTGAGAAAATAGTGATTTAACTAGGGCAGGTAATTTTAGTTTTAATTTTAAATAGATTCTAATAAATTTGTTAAATAGAACATTACAGAGAAAGGTGCTGTAATTATAATGGAATGTTTGAAGCTGTATAGGTTTCAGAATAGATAATAGTTAGAGAAGAAGAAGAATGCAAAATGTTAATTACCATGAAGTATTTGAAATCTTTAAAATCAACAATTTATACATCAATAAAACAACTAACTCAATAATATACATTCCATTCGTTTCTCTATACAATCATCTTGCACTTGCTATTTGACTTTTTAGTTCTGCAACTTCGTTTCTTTTTTGTTGTAGATATTGTTCTAAGATTAAAACTTGATTCTCAACAGTGTCTATATCACTTGAAATTTCTGATAAATCAATTGATTTATTGTTATCGATCAATTGTTTCTGTTTATATTCTAATAATTGTTGTAATTCTTTTCTGATCAATAAATTTCTATTGTTTGTAGTTGAATTATTACTTAAAACATTAGATCTTTCATTTTTTTTCAATTCGTTGTTTTTCTCAATCATGGCAATTTTATTTTCTAAATCAGTCAACTCTCTTTTCAATCTAACTTCTTCCCAATCAGTATCCTTCGTTGTGTCGAAGTTGGTACCTTTTGTATTATTGATATTTGAATCATTCAATCTTGTTAGATAATTGTTTCCAAATGATTGTTTTGTTGATGAAGAATGCAATGGTTGAGTAACGTCAGCTTGATGAGAATCAATTGAGTAATCTGGAGTTTCTTTTGAGAAAGTTGCTCTTAATGAAGGTGGTACGCCTCTTGGAATTTTTTTACCATTTGATCTTTGATTTAACATATGTAAAAAAACAAGAGTTTGATCTTTATCTATAGTTTCTGAAGATCTTGGGTTGACTAAATTCCAAGCAAATCTGGTATCCTGATCAGGAACGTTACTTAACGTTGAATATAGTCCATTTAAAGAATCAAATGTAATTCTACCAAATCTATCAGCTGCAGAAGAATATATATCTTCATAAGTTTTTTTATCAATAGGAGAAATGTACCAATCAAATTGTTCATTATTGAAATCTTCATCCTCAGAATCTGAAGAAACTCTTCTTAATTCAGAACCGTTATTATTTATATCTTTTCTAGCTTGAATTAAATGGGCCTTTGATGAAGGTATCAACCAATCGGGTAATTCTGAAGGTAATGATGAGATAGTTCCGTTGACGGAATCAAAGATGAATCTCATACAGATACAAAACTCTTCGAAATCTAAACTACCATCTTGATCGATATCAGCCAATTCCCAAATTTTCGATAAATCACTGTCGTTCAATTTTGAGTTTTTCAGGACAGGAGAGACTTTATCACCAGATAATTTGTTGTCCACTGGCTTTAAACCACTGAATATCTCCCAATATTTCTTAATTTCCCATTCTTCTAGTTTTGGTGCCATTATTTTTAATGTATTAGACTTAATAATGTTATTCTTTTGATTGTCTTTTTTTTTTTTTTAAATCAAGGCGAAATCTCTCCTTTGATAAAGATTACCCGGAAGAGTTATTTTATTTCTAAAGTTGTGCTCAAATCTAACTTTCATATCTTCTATAACAGTATTTATCATTATTATCATTAATCAGGGTTGATTGTTGAATCATTATGATGAACTGAGGTTTGAAGTTCCATTAACAGTTTGCTGCCAAGTTCTTGAAAGGTTTAAATGAACTGTTGATCTAAGACTCTTAACAGGGAATTGATCCGTTTTCATCTATCATTGGTATACTATTGATGGAAAGGGCTGTTACTTTCTCACTCTGTGCAATGTGTATAACACCAAATATTTAACATAATTTGTGTAGAGATTGATGTGTTTTATCCAAATTAGGATAATTAATTTGTTTTCGCCCAATTTGGACTTCTGGAAGATTTCACAAAAAAAAAAAAAAAAAAAAGTTTTGGTCAAAAAACCTTTAAAAAATAATTAACACACACATTTATTCAAATTTTTTTTTTTTTTTTTTCACCTCACCCCTTTCTACTGGAGTTGCACTCAATTCTCGCTCGCTTAGATGTCTGCTCCTCCATTACTACGTCCCCCAGGATCTGGTAACAGGAATTTAAAATCTCCTCGTTTGAAACTACCTTCTTTAGCTGTCAATAGTGGTACAAATTCTCAGGCATCTCCTATGAGTTTCATAAATTCAGATTCAACTCCTTCTTTGTTATCCTCAAAACTAGCTCATTTGGATATAAATTCCCCCTATCATTCATCTACTCCATCAACAGCAGCTTCAGAAAGTATGGGAATGTTTAGTGGAGAAATTATTGCAGAAATTGATGGATCTAATAAATCGCTTCCAGTTATACAAATATTTGATTCTAACAACAAAGCCACTAATAGCACTAATAATAATAATAACGACAAAACCAATAATGATAATAATGATAATGATAATAAACTTAATGATAATGATATAAATAACGATGAATCAACTTTAGTCCTACCACGTAAAAAGAAAGACGTGGAATATTTAGATCTGGAAGAATGGAAATTAGCTTCTAAAAATGGGGAAATCATAGAATTAGGTATGCTGGGTGAAGGTGTTGGTGGTTCTGTTAGTAGGTGTAAATTAGTTGGTCGAAACACTGTTTTCGCTTTGAAGCAAATCATTTCAGATACATCAGCTGCAGAAACACAAAAACAAATATTAAGAGAATTACAATTTAACAAATCCTGTAAAAGTCCTTATATTGTGAAGTATTATGGAATGTTTTTAAATGAGGAAAATGCTTCAATCTGTATCACAATGGAATATATGGATGGTAAATCTTTAGATTCAATCTATAAACAAGTCAAATCAAGAGGAGGTATCATTGGTGAAAAAGTTTTAGGTAAAATTGCAGAAAGTGTATTACAAGGCCTATCATATTTACACGAAAACAAAATCATTCATAGAGATATTAAACCACAAAATATCTTGTTAAACTCAAATGGTGAAATTAAACTTTGTGATTTTGGAGTTAGTGGAGAAGTTGTCAATTCACTGGCAACAACGTTCACAGGAACATCATACTACATGGCTCCTGAAAGAATACAAGGTCATCCATATTCTGTAACTAGTGATGTTTGGTCATTAGGTCTTACTTTATTAGAAGTTGCTAAAGGTCATTTCCCACTAGATATTGATATTAATGGAAGTTCTCCAATTGAAGTTTTGACTTTAATTATGAGCTTCACTCCAAATTTATCTGATGGTGATGGCGTTGAATGGTCAAGTTCCTTCAAATCATTCTTAGATTACTGTTTGAAAAAAAACCCAGTAGAAAGGGCAAGTCCAAGACAGATGTTATCACATCCTTGGATCATTGGCCAAAGTAAAAAGAAAATCAATATGGGTAAATTTGTTAAACAATGTTGGCAGAATGAACTATAATATATATGATTTATTATGTTTTATGTTTTGTAGTAATATCGATTACTACAAAGTTTTCTATTAAGGACATCACTAAAACATTAAAAAAAAGAGATTTTATAGCTTAAAAATGAAACTATAATCATCTATGAACAAATAATTCAATACAATAAACAAAAAAAAAAAAAAAAAAAAAAAAAAAAAAAAAAAAAAAAAAAAAAAAAAAAAAAAAAAAAAAAAAAGCAGCAGCAAACAAACAAGGCACACACACATTGAGTGAACACGTAAAAACAACAATAAACACCATCAAACTTCACCTAAACAACATTTTTTTTTCTTTTTTTCATGACTTTGTTGACTCAAATCAATTCAAATCTTTGAAGGAGTTGTAACAGGCCATTGATAATTAACATCTTTAGTAAAAATAACCCCGTGGTTTTCTAACCATTCAGTTGCTTTAGCTGGCCCTCTTGAACCGTATGGATATAAAGCTGGATTTGGACTATTTTCACTTTCAACATATTTTAACAATGGAGTGAATAATCTCCAACTGTAATCTAACTCATCATCTCTGACAAAATTTGAATGATCACCGTGTAATGCATCTCTAATCAAAGATTCGTAAGCTTCAGGAATCCAGAACTCTTTATATCTTTGAGAATAAGTTAAATCTAAATCAGTTAATTGAGTATTTGTTGATAAACCTGGAACTTTAGCGTTTAATTTCAAATAAACAGCTTGGTTTGGTTGAATTCTAATGACTAATTCATTTGGTGGAATTTTCTCAAAAATACCAGATGCAACTGGTTTATATTGAACTCTAACTTCAACTTTACCTTGATTTAAAGCCTTACCAGCCCTCATAATGATTGGAACACCATCCCATCTTTCATTTTGAATATTGAGTGCAAATGCGGCATAAGTGGCTGCTTTGGAACCTGGCTTAACCGTTTCATCATCTAAATATGATGGTTTCGAACCATCTTCAGATTTATCATACTGACCAATTAAAATATCTTCAGTGTTGATATTGGCAATAGCTTTCAAAACTTTAACTTTTTCATCTCTAACTGCCTCAGGATCAAATGAAATTGGTCTTTCACATGTAATTAGTGTTAAAACTTGTAATAAATGGTTTTGCATAACATCTCTAATGATACCAATGTTATCGAAATAACCACCTCTACCTTCAGTTCCAAATGGTTCTTTGAATGAGATTTGAACGCTTTGAATATGTTCTTTATTCCATGAAGCGTTTAAAATTTGATTACCAAATCTTAAAACTAATAAATTCTTCACCAACTCTTTACCTAAATAATGATCAATTCTGAAAATTTCTTCTTCTTTGAAAATTGGAGATAACTTTCTTTGTAATTCTCTTGATGATTCTAAATCTGAACCAAATGGTTTTTCAACAATAACTCTTGTAATACCATTTTCATCATAAACATTGGCTTTAATTTGTTCACAGACTGTAATGAAAACTGATGGTGGTAAAGCTAAGTAAAATAATCTGTGTGGTTCTTTGACATTGAATGAATCTTCAAATTTTTTAATATGATCATTCAATTCAATATACCCATCTGGTTTATCATATGGACCAGAAATGTAAGTAACCATTGCTAAAAATTCTTCAATCTTGCGACTGACTTCATCAGACGTTGATTTTAGATAACCTTTGATTCTTTCTCTCAATTCTTCACTTGATAATTTAGATCTAGCATAACCAACAATTTTCGTAGTTTTAGATAGATTTCCTTCTCTATAAAGACCAAACAAAGCAGGAAATGTCTTTTTTTTAGCTAAATCACCAGAAGCACCAAAAACAGTGATGACTGTATGTTCAATGAATTGGACTGCACTCATTTCGTAAAGAAATCAATAATTAATTAAAAGATTTAAAAATGGAAAAGGGAGAAATGTTATATTTGCTGATAAATTCTAAAATAATTTTTTTTCTCTATATATAATTTTTTTCTTTACTGTAGCTTTACATAATGAACGGCTCCTTCTAGCTCTAGGCTGAAATTACGTTGTTTTTCCACCGAGATAGAAGGAACAGAACAACTTCAATAAGAGGGGATTTTCCTTGTAATCGATCTGTCTAGGTGGTAGGCGGAAAGCCTCACTAAATGTGGTAGCCATTAGGCTGGAATTCCCCATTCGGGCCACCCAAGAAAGGTACCCGTTTCTGCCTAAAATATGGACACCTCTAAAGCGGGAACTGATGGTCCATCAACACCATAAAACGGGTTTTATCAATCCGTGTGGATTAGATAAAAGACACATTGGATGATGCAATCTGATCGCTTATTGGGCTGGTTTGAAACACTGTTGAAACAGTGACCTTTAGTATAGTTAAATTACTCCGTAAAATCATGAATGGATCAACTTATTGTTTATCGTTTAGCTTAGAAGGTTTATCCGGATACTTAATTAATAATTAATCCGGTAGTTATTTATACAGATCCTGGATATGGATAAATAATCTGCAGCGGATTCCTTTGTATTGATTTACTTTTTATTTTTATTACCTTCATTATTCATTATCTATACACAATCATATCTTCGTATATACCGGCTTCTACTAGCAAATTCTTATTACAGTATATTTTTTTTAGATCCTTCAATTCACTAATGTTGATGTATATATCACATTTTTTTAAAGGTCCATATCTATTGGCATACTTCATATGTAGCTCATTCAATTTGGGGAAATTCTCAGATTTCAATTCGTATTCTTGTTTGAATTCTTTTACTTTGAATAACAACATTAGTGTCTTTAAATTATTGAATTTATAATTATTCAATAGGAAGAAATCATTGAACTTATCAAATTCAAATAGATTCAATACCCTTAGCCTGTATGTAAAACTCAATTCTTTGATTAATACCGGTCTATGATTATCAATTTCTTGCAAGTTTTCATCTTCTATTACCATATCATTATGCTTCAAAGTCAATTCAATCAAATTGCTCATTTTCAATCTGGCAAATACCAATGGAAATGAATCTGGATTGCTTGAAATAGTCATTACCTTAATTTGGTTCAAATATCTGTTTAACTTCTCAACCATGTATGCTAATCCATTATTTATTTGCCCAAGATGTAAATTCAAACTTTCTAGCTTTGGACACTCTATGTTCTCAAATTTCAGAGTTTGATTGAATTCTCTATCAATTGATCCATTTAGATGAATTAGTAAAGTTTTCAGATTTGGAAATTTCATTTCACTTAAATGAATTGAATTCCCAGTAAGTTCTAAATTTCTCAAAATTTTCAATTCAACTATCTGATGCTCATTATTTATTTGAATTGGCTTTAGATATGCACTCTGTATGTTCAATTTTTCCAATTTTGGGAAATTTTCAAATATCTTTAAACTTGTACCTGATTCAATGGAGATATCCTCAATCGATTCAAGGTTTGGAATATTAGAAAGATTTAAAAACTTTTGTAGAGCTGGTAATCTAGGTTTTGTCATGCTTGTATTGATTATTCCTTTTAAAACTTTTAACTCTTTGCAGTTTATTATGAATTCATATTTTTCATTAACATGAAAATAAACTATAGGTAATGACTCAACTTTGAAAAAATGATATTCATGTCCCATGATTTCTAACTGTGATAAAGTTGGATTGAATTGAAATTCTTCATTGGATTTTGGATATAAACACAACGTTTTGTGAACATCCTTTAATTGATTCTCTAGATATTCGATATATTCCATACCTGAATGTTGTGACCTTATTCTTCCATGTCTTACTAGCATCTGTAATGATTCTTTAGTTAATAACACTTTCACAATTTTCTGCCATTTGAATCTTTTATTATAGACAATATTTAGAATATAATCATCACTTAACGAACTTTTTTCATTGTTCTGCTTTTTTGAGAATTCGACGATGAAGTAACTGAATTTTTTAACCAGATCCATTGATTCCTTGGTAGGGTTTTCTATAAAAATGTGATGGTTCGATATTTGATTGAAGTGATTTGATGCATGTGCCAAATCTGTTACTATCAAAACTTTATTCTTTATAATATTTTGAAATTTATGACAGACTTGAGCCAAATTCATGAACTCAAATAAGTCACTGATATAATCAAAGATCTCACTTAGTATCTCAACAGGTAATAAGTTCAATCCCATTTTTGTGTCTGTGCGTAAAAGAGAGTATATTGACGATTTATGCATTTGTGTTTATTTTTTGTGGAACCGTAGGGGCAACATACATTAACTACACAATACATAAATACTAAATCTATAATCTTTCAATAAATATGAGTAGGAAGTCAGACCTCCGTTATACTAACTTCTTCGTTATCGCATAACCAAAAGATGCAATAGTATAATAAATTTTTAGTTGCTATCAGCTGTTTTAGTTTTGGTAAATTTAATTTGATTTTTACATTATTTGAATTGAAGGTTTCACTTTGGTGTTCACTTTCCGTTAGCTTCAATAAATGTAATGATGGAAACCTATCCTCACCAAACACATATTGGTAAGTTAAATCAAGATGTTTGAAATACAAATCCAGTTTTAAGGAAGTTAGATTTAAAAATACAACATCAATGAAAAGAATCATGTTCTGAAAACTATAAAGATTTGAAATTTCAAGGTCTTCAATCTGTTTGCATCTATTTTGCATTTCTTCATCAACATGATATCCATTTTCAGCGGCCGCATACACTGTACCTTTGAGTATAACTTTTTTGATATTATGAAATTCAGTTCCACTGAGATCTGATGTTTTGATCTTTCCAATACAAGATAATTTTTCAATGCCAGCTATATTATCACCCATACCAGTCAGTATTTGTCCTACTGTAGTTTCACAGCTTGGTGGTATTTTCAATATCAGATGATTCAAGTTCGGTGATTTCAAATTATCAATAAAAATGTTTGGTACTATATTTCCATTCTTAGGATATATATTTTTTCTATTATTTTTATTAACATTTGAGCATGGTGAACCAAAAGATTCAATTTCAAGAGTTGTAACATTTGGTAGTTCTAAGTTAGTCAAAGTGATTGGACCACCAGAAACCTTCAATGTTGTTAATGTTTTAAATAGAGCATGGGTTTGAGGAAGAACAAAATCATTTGAGGTACTTCTTGAAAAACTTAAACTTAAGTATTCTAGTTTGGGATATTTACTGAATATTGCTATGTCAAATCCTCTTGCTATCGTAATACTCTCGATTCGTTTGATGTTTGGAAACTTTGATTGATGGAAAAACTGTTCAACTCTTTCGATTTGAGTTTCAGTTGATAGTTTCTCGAAATTGTAATATCCTGATATTTTGGTCAATTTAGGAGCAACTATAATCAATGGCTGATATGGATTAGAAACAATGTTTATCCAAGGTAATACCTTAAGAGATGTGAAGTAGAAAGCTCTTGCTAAAAATACCAAAGATTGAAATGACTCTTGAACTTCAGAATCTGTTTCAGGTATTAAAAACCCTTGATCAGAGCCATTAATAAATATAGTCCTATTGACTTGATTCAAATAATGATCTGGTGTATTTCGAACTTCTTGAAATATACGAGATATTGCAACTGTATCTCTTGCACCTTCAATGGTTAAAAAAAGTTCATTTATGCTGGTTTTACGAGTTGGTTTGTTCTCGATGAGAAACTTCATGTATCTGTATAAATGTATTCCCTTTAAGCAACTATATTCAAAAATAACATGTCTATATTTCTGTAAAACAGATCTGGCATGTACTAGATTTAATTTATTTGATAGATCTATTGTTAGATATTCACCAGTAACATTTTGGAAAGTTGAGTGCTGCGTTGTAGAATCACCAAATGAAACCACCAATAATCTAACGATTTCTCTAAACTTCTTACAACTAGACGCTAGACTGATTAGGTCTGTAAGTTCATACAAATTTAAAAAAAATTCATACAACAGTTCATTGGGTAAATCTTTCAAAGATAGGTGCATAACTAATAATAGAAACTTTCTGAACACCTTAGAACCAACCAAATTCCAAACACCAGAAAACAAGAAGACGTGAATGAGTCCAAAGCTTCTTCAGTGATTGATGGGAGAAAACAAAATGGTTCACAACTAAAAAAGATCAACCATTAATTGAATTGGCTTTGGACGAAAAACGACAAAAAAGGGCAAAAATCTCTAGCACTTTTCCATTTCAGGAAATTTCGCAATTTATATGCCAGAAATAAGGACTTTCGGTTTCCAAATTCCGGCTAAAAATATCGTTTTTGATGCACAAAAACACAAAAATCTGGAGGCGAAAACATCGAAATTATTTAGAT
The DNA here is from genome assembly GCA_003707215.2 of Phaffomyces thermotolerans. Lineage (NCBI taxonomy): Eukaryota > Fungi > Ascomycota > Saccharomycetes > Phaffomycetales > Phaffomycetaceae > Phaffomyces > Phaffomyces thermotolerans. The sequence goes on along the minus strand of PPNJ02000005.1, from coordinate 393,465 downwards.
TGAAACACAAACATTTCTTTTCAATTGAGTTAGAAGTTCATTTCGATCCTCAGTTTGATTCTTTTGCAAATATATTGGTGTAGATTTGCTGGTATTCGTTGAAGGGTATGCAAACAAGTAGTCCAATACAGCCAACATTTCAAGATAATGGTGATTTATTGAAAAAATGTTTGCTTCAATTCCCTCGTCGCTATGATTATGAGTTTACAAGAGCTACCAAAGTGGATCTACGTCGTGCCCTTTTTTTTGCCGTATCTCACAGAGGTGAATTCCTAAAGAATTTTTTCAATGATTATGAAGTTGATGAAACTGTTCTACCAACTTCATGGCCTCATGTTTTAGCCCCAGAAAAGTATCAACATTTAGAGAACGAAAATCTTTACTTCATCAATAAAGACCGCTTTGACCCAAATCATCCAAATAGAGCTTGTGGTAAAAAATTCAAAAAGGGTGAAACAGTTTATAGATGTATCACTTGTGGTAAAGATGAAACTTGTGGGCTTTGTTTTTATTGTTTTGACGAAAGTCAACACGAAGATCATGATGTTGTCAGATCTGTTTCTCAAAGAGACAGTGGTGGGGTTTGCGATTGTGGGGATTCAGATGCTTGGAAAGTCAATTTCAAATGTAAACACCAAAATGTAATTGAAACTCCAAAAGAAGATATCCCAAAACATTTATTAGAAGCAATTTTTCAAACATTGGAAATAACTTTAGATTACGTTGTTGACGTCTTATCTGGCTCTCATTCGTCTTTATTGAAAGATCAAACACAAACTAATGAATCAATTCTGAGAGATTCGTTCGCTTCAAATTTAGATGAAGAAAAATATTTCGGTACTGATTGGTCTTGTGATAAATTTGAATTGTTATTATATAATGATCAAAACAAACAATATAAAGAGGCAATTGATAGAATCTGCTTAGCAACAAACGAGGACGAAAAATATGCAACTATGATTGCTGATGAAGTTAATTCAGTTGGTAGAGCAAAAGTGATGACTTCTTCTCATTTAGGAGAGCTACTAGATGCTCAAAAGATTTTAAATGCAACAGGTTTACCAACTTGTATCAAAAGCTCTAGAGATGTATTCAGGGAAGAGATGTGTCTTGAAATAGTTCAATGGTTGGCTGAAATTTCATCAACTCATCTTATGGGCAACTATAATATAATTAGAGATATTTTAACTCTTGCATTTTGTCGCAAATGGAATTGGGGTGTTAAGATAAAGAATACTGATGATCAATTAAACTCAATTGGGAATTTGTATGGAAACAAGATTCCTTTAGTCTCAAAAACAAATTCAAAAAAATCGAATAGTATACATTATTGGAACATCGAACCACAGGCATGGAAGATCGATAAAAACCTAACAGATCAGTGTGATTATGATCCATTTATAAGCTCAAATGAAAAAAATTCTTTCCTACATGGTTCAAGATTCCAATATTTGTTATACTTTGATACAAAATTATGGAAAATGTTCAAAACTAATCTTCACAACTTATTCAATTCAGTTTTAACAACAAATGAGATATTTAGACCTTTGATTTGTTGTCAATATGTTGATGTCTATCCAACTCTATTGGAATTATTCTTTCGTTATGATAAATCTCCTGAACAAAGTGCAATGACAAATATAACCTCACAGATTTTTACGTCAACAAAGAATGCCACAATGATTACCGAACATGGTGATTTAACAAGATTTTTAGCCGGTGTGTTTGGGTTTTTAACATGTCTGAAAGTTGTTCATCCTGCAGATGTTGATATATCGGTGGATTTGGCATCGAGTTCTTTCAAGAATAGAAAAATAGGACAAGTGTTTTATGATATTTGCTGTATCTTATCAAAAACTGAATCATTCGAAAATGTTTTAAATGCTGATTTTATAAATCAGATCTGTGACCTTATTGTTCTGTTTCAAGGTAGACCAGTTGTAAGAAGAGAAGCACTAGAACACGTTGAATACGAAACCAATGATTTCGGTATTTTTTTTAATATTTATTCTTTAATTATTTCAATTTCTGAAACTACTGCCAAATGTTTACTCAAGGTTCCAAATTTTGATTCTTTGTCGTTAACTCAATTGATTTTTGAAAGAATCTTCGGTTTTATTTTTGATACTCAGTCTACAATTCGCAACAGACTACTTGAAAAGACAGATGTTGGCAACCCAACCCTTCATGAAATCGAAACAATCGAAGGAACATTAAAACCTGTTGAATTTAAAGTCAATAAAGATACAATGAGTATATTACATCCACTACATGCGTTTTTTTCATGCTTTGTTCAGTACTCTCAAAATAATTTACTATCATTGCAAAAATTTCCAAATCCATTATTGAGACTACATTTGTATTATGTTTTTGATTATCCTTTGAGAGTTTTTGTCATGTTGTCTCAAATAAAAATTGGATTTTGGGTTAGAAATGGGCTAACCATAAAGACCCAAATGCAAATTTACAAGAATACAGGAATTAGAGAATCTGGTTATATGAGAGATTTATCAATAATTCAATTATTGATGGTCAATCATGAAGCTAACTTTACAATGATTACTTTTGTTGATAGATGGGGCTTATTGCCTTGGTTAAAGGAAGATTTCGGTAACATTGGTGATTATGATGACAAGACCTTGATTTTGATGGTGGAAGAATTCTTATTATTTTTAATCCAGTCTTTAACTGATGTTACATTTTTGAACAAACCAGATGAGATGATAGAGAAACGTTGTTCTTTACAAATTATTCATACCTTGTTTTTTGAGAACTTAACATATGGCAAACTAAGAAGTGAATTACCTGATTTTATCTCACAAGAAAAATGCTTGGATATATATTTGAAGAAAGTCACTGAACTGATTCCACCAAAGGATAAAGGTCGTCCTTCAACCTTCAAAGTTAAGGAAGAACTATTGGACGAAATCAATCCATTTTACATTCATTATTCATCTAATCAAAGAGAGAATGCTATCAAGTTAATAAAAGATAGATTAGCCAAAAAGATCAATGGAAAGATAGCAGATGTTTTTTTACCTCCAGTCACACCTAATTTAGAAGGTACTATTTTCAGTAAATTATATCAAGTTATAACCTCAAAATTATTTGCTCAATTTCTAAAGAGCACTCTAAAATTCGTTAATCATGATGATGGAACAGGTAAATCAGAAACGATATTAGAATATTTGTTACATTTGATCCATATATCAATTGAAAGTAAAGAAAACTCATACTCTTTCAAATTTTGTGAAAATTTCTTTGCTGAGATTAAAATTGATGAACATAATGAACCATTCTATTATGAAAGTGTTGGTGCTTTACTATATAAATTATTGAAAAATGACTCGCTAAATCTATATCATTCTAAAATTAGAGCAATTTTCAAATCATTATCTAATTATGTTAATTCTATTGATGATTATTTAAAAGAGCAAGTTGAAAATTATGATTCAAATATATTAAGTAATAACTCAAACTCTTGCAAATCAGTAAAATTAATTGATTTGGAGAGAAAGAAGAGATTGATTCAAGAAAGAAAAGCAAAGTTAATGGAAAAATTTAAAAAACAACAAAATAAATTTGTTGAAAATCAAAAAGTTGAAAAAGGCAAATATGGTTATGTTAAAGATAATGAGGAACAAGATGAAGATGTTGTGATGAGAGATGATAACGAAGAAGGGAATACTGATGAATTTCATGCTGATAATCCAGCTGGTTCTAAAGGTTGGCAGTTTCCAGATCATCATTGTTATTTATGTCAAATGGGTAAAGATGATAATGAAATAATGGGCGTTGTTTGCAATATTTACAAAACTTCAGTTGCTAGAAAAATTCCATTTGGTAATAAATACTGGATGATTAAGTCATATAATGATTGCAAAAATATGAATTCTGGTGAATCAGTTCATAAAAATGAAGAATTAGATTCAATTTTCACCAAAATCAGAAATGATGTCATAATTGGACCCTCATTTGATGCACAAGCTCCAGATCATTTAATCAATGAAATTGTTTCATCAAGTTGTGGTCATGCTATGCATTATTCATGTTATAAGAAGTATTTAATTGAGAATAAGACCAGACAGCATCAAATCACAAGAACGGTTCCCGAAGATTTCGAAGATGACGAATTCATTTGTCCCTTATGTAAAAGTATTGGAAATGTCTTCTTTCCTGTATTATGGAACGAAAATAGAGATGATTTCAAAGATTTTATTCGTAATGATTTTCAAGGTAATTCATGGTTTGCTGGATTAGAAAGATTCAACCATGTTGATATTTTGGATAAAGAAATTAGAAATGAAGTTATTTCAACTTTCTTTTCCAATGTTGAAGTACGTTTAAATAAAAATTATAAAGAAAAATTTATGAATAAAGAAAGGAACGTTGAATTCAATAAAAATTTGAATGAAACTTGGGATTTAATTGCCAAAAAAATTCAGAAAAAGGCAGCACCAAGATTTATGTACGATGAAAATAAACTAATTGCTTCATTGATTAGAAATATTGAGATCTCAAATAGGGGAATTTCTAATTTTAATGGAATTATAATTGATCAAGTCACACATCAACAAATTACAGTGTTAAGATTATTTTTATCATACCAGGAATGCAATACTGTTAATACAATGAGAAAAGAAGAAGAAATATGTGATGCTAAAAATGATAACTCAATTAAAATAAAAAAATATCTTGAATTATTAGCCAAATTAAAGTATTTTTCCAGTGAGCAGATTTATAATTCATTTGGAGAAACCGATATTTTTGAATATTTGATTTCATTAAGTCCTATTTTGAATATAACTCATTATGCCATATATAGATTGGGGTTCATTTACTTTATCATTCAAACAATGAGTGTATTATTATCAAATTTAAAAGAAGAATTATTTGAGGAAGATGAATTTGGGTTATCATTAACAAAACTTGAGTTAATTGAAATTTCCAATGATGGTTTGAAGAATTTATATGAAATTTTGAAAATTTTAAGAAATTCACATCCTATCTTTGATTTTCTCCATGATGAAATATTTGATTCTGTGCAATTTATAAAAATATTCAATACTATGTTAAATAAATCAATCACAACATTTTTAAGAAAGTTAAGTATTTTTGTTTATGGAAAAAATGGAGTTTATGAAAGTGAGAAGTTGGAAGCTTTCAGAGGCTTGGAAAGTGATAGACTGTGTTCAGTTTTGAATTTACCATCACTCATTGAAATATATTCATTGATGAATGCTGAAGCAACTGTTGAACACTCCAAATTTAACAGTTTTATAAAATTTATGACATTCACAAATCATGAAGTTGAATTTAAAAATCTTGAGTATTCAGGTATGATCAGATTAATCGATTTACCAACCAATTTATACGAAATTTTCACAGGTCTAATCAATAAAGAGAATAACTTGAAACATGGTATTGATCCTTCAATTTGTTTAAATTGTGGAAGTATTTTGAATTTTCAAAAACAATCAAATTTGAACCAAAATGGAAAAAAATTTGGTGAATGTAATTATCATCTACAAAATGAATGTTTTTCGGAGATTGGAATATTCTTATTGCCAAAACATAATTCATTGATCTTACTAAATAAATTAGGTAAAGGCTCATTTTATGCTATACCATATGTTGACAATCATGGGAATTTGGAAATTGAAATCAATAAATCCAATAAATTATTGAAATTAGATGAAGATAAATATGATTTATTTATCAGAAAAATGTGGTTAAACAATGAAATAAATAATTATATAACAAGAAAGTTAGAAGGAGTTTTAGATATTGGGGGATGGGAGAGTTTTTGAAAATAATATGATAGAAAAATATAAATAAAATACTAATGAGTTAATGAATATAGAATATTGATGCAAATTTGTAGCTGAAAATATATATTAGATCTATTCAAGTTTAGTTTCTTGTAGTTTTTCAGCAGTTTCAACGATTTCTGATTTGTTGGCAACAGCACCTGGATGTCTTGAACCTTTATCTTTTTTAACTTTTTTAACTTTTTTGATTTCAACTGGGGCTGGGTAAGCTAACTCACCACATTTTTGAAAATCTTCATTTGATTTGAATTCTTCTCTTATTGGTTCTAATAATAAATTGATGTATTCAGAAACACCTATTTTCAAATCTGGTGGTGACAATTTTTCAGTTTTATAATCTTCAACTAAATCTTCAACTGAAGTATATGTGATTTTACCACCGAATTTTTCAGGTCTGTTGATTAAAAATTCAAATTTATCATATTTTAGTAATTGAGTTGGTAATATGACATTCTTAATGAAAGCAATTAAACCATTATCATCAACGACACCCGGAGCACAATAAGCGGAGTTGATTTTTTTAGTAACGACTTTTGGTTCTTCTAAGATATCAATCTTGGAGTTTGGATCAGAGGCACTCATTTTACCACCTTGATTCAAACCGGGAACCATTGGATTCATTAAATGAGCTCTTTTTTTATATTTTAAACTTGGTAAATTTTCTTCAGCTAAAACGAAGATTTTTCTTTGATCAACACCACCGAATTGGGCATCAACTTTTAAATGTTCTTCATCTAACGCTTGCATTAATGGATAAATTAAACCCGATAATAAAGGATTGGCAACTTGTTTAACGACATCGGCACCAGCTCTTTTCGCATCATTTTGGGAGACGACATTAGATAATTTGAAGATATCCATTGTGTATTCTGCACTTAATTGATATGATGAACCGACAACGAAATGTAGTTTGTCAATTGGAACGTTAATTGATTTTAAAATAGCTTTCACAATATATTCATAATACTTAGCACGATAGTTAACAGTTTCTAAGGAGGCTTTCATGTTATCTAAGAAGGCATGTAGATCAGCTAGCAAAACAGTAACTTCACAGCCTGCTTTTAAGAAGTCTGCTAATTTGATCATTGGAACAAAATAACCACAGTGTGGTTTACCAGTTGGAGCGGTACCCCAGTAGATACTAACAGCACGGTTTTCCTTTTCAAGAACATCTTTGATAATTTGACCGTTAAGCACTTCCTGTAAGTTTCGAGTAATTAACTCGTATTTCTCTTCAGCTGTGGCCATTCGTAAATTTGGAGAGATTAGTGAGAGAAAGAAGTGAAAAATTGTGTTGATGTTTTTTTTGTTTGTCTTTTGATTAGTAATTTCTGATATAATCGACCTGAGAGCTCCCAGGTCCGGGTAATTAGGTTTTTTTCAGTTTTTAAAATAATTTGAATTCAAAATGGATTTAGTAATTCAATAAGATTGAGAGCAAATAGGTCCAGATGGCTCCCTCTAACCCTTTATTGCCACCACCAAAGCCTTTCATCAGGAAGAAGAGACCAACATCAGCGAATTCGTCAAATGGTAGAAACAACCACCAAATCAAACAAGATCCAGTCGATTTGAACAATTATAAACAATATCCATTAAATCTTATTGATTTGAAAGATCTTCCTCAATTGAAGACTCATTTGTTGAAATTCCAGAGTAAGAACCCAGTTGATGTTGAGAAATTCAATAAACCGATTAGACTGCACAGAAAAGAGACTAGAAATCTACAGTATCAACTGACAAGAGCAGAAATTGAACAAAGACAAAAAGAATATGCTTTAGAAAAATTGAAGATGGAAGAAGAAGAAGCAAAAGGAATAGAAGAACAAAAGAACTTAGATATTACTAATTCCCATAAGTATCCGAAATATGATCTCTCTAATGATCCAAATGTAGCACCTGATCCAGTCAAATCAGAGGAAGATAAATTACAAGAGAAAAGAACTAAACAGATGTTGCAAATTGCACCGGATGGAGGTGCTAGAAAGAACAAGCAACCAACTAGAAATAAAACCAGACAAATAAAAGCCGTTAATGAAGAGGTTAAGAAATTAAGATATGAAGAATACTATCCATGGGTTTTAGAAGATTATGATGGTAAAAACACATTTGTTGGTAATTACGAAGCAGGAAACAGTGACGTTTATTCGTTATTGATATTCGATACTAATGGTGGGTTCAAATTATGTCCCATTGATAAGGTGTACAAGTTTACTCAAAGAAACAAATACTCCACTTTAACATTAGAGGAAGCTGAGCAGAAATTAGCAACTAATAAATCGATTCCTAGATGGTTAATGAAACACCTTGATGAACAAGAACAAAAATTAACAAGATATGAACGAACTTCCAAAAAATTGAAATTAGTTCAAGGTACCAAACAAGGTGATAAAGGTGAAAGAGATGATGATAATGATGATTTAGATTTTGATGAAGATTTTGCAGATGATGAAGAAAATCCAATTGTTGATGGAAACGAAGAAGAAGTTAAAGAAAGTGAACAAAGAATTAAGAAGGAAATGAGATCTGCTAATCTCAATACTGATAATAACGATGAAGATGTTGATGATTTATTCAATGAACGTAAAACGTTTGATAAAGAGGGTAAAAAATTGAAGAAAACTTTATTGAAAACTGATGGGATTTATGAATCTGATGATGAGGATGAAAAAAATCCATACTTGAATGAATCTGACATCGAAAATGATGCATCAGAATCAGAACCTGAACAAGATGAGGTGGTTGAAAATGTTCCAGTTCCAGTCAAACAATCATCACCAAGTATCGTCCAAATTAAAGTGAAATCAATTAATAATCCAGTTGGTATGGTTGTTTTCAAAGCATTACCATCTGTTTTAGTGAAATTTCCAAAAGGTGACTGGAATCCAAATGTGAAAAAAAGATTTATAAGTGATGATAAAGCAATTAGTGAACAAAATGATAACAAGAAAATTAAATTAGAACCAAGTGTCAAATCCGAAAATGAGTTGATGATTCCATCTGAAGAATTTGATGATTATTTATTAACTGAACAAGATATAGTTGGAATTGTTGAAAATGAAAAGATCACATCAAAGGAACTAGTTTCTAAGTTGAAATGGAAAATTAGTAAACATAAAGATAATATAGAAAGAATTAAGACTTTAGTCAGAAAATTACTGAAAAATGAGAATGGATTCTTGGTATTAAAAAACAGACCACAATAATAACAACATTATAAGTATACATACTTTTTTTTTTAAAAGCAAAAAAAAAATAAAACTTCTATATGATTTCCATAATAGCTTCATCATCACTTTCTACTTCTTCGACTTTCTCAATTTTCTCGGGTTCTTCATCTCTCATCAACATTTGAACTAATCTATCACATACGTCTTGGATGTCGTCATTCGAAACGTTTTTATGTAGTTCTCTGATTAATGGATATACTGATTTTTCTCTCAACTTGTTTCTCATTGCTCTAGTTGAACATAAAATCAATAAAGATTCTAGATGAGTAACAATAATTTCAGCAATTGGTTCTCTTTTCTTATCTGGTGACAGTAACTGTAACTCATCAGGTAAATTAAACAACTCTTCTTCATCTAATTCGGCATCACTAGATGATATTATAGGTAGTAGCAGATATGGTAATAAATTAACGTCATTTTGTTCGTCCATCAACAATTGATGAGCTTCAATTTCAAATAATGAATTTTTAATAGTTGAACAAACACCTTCTCTTCTTATTTTTGATTCATAATATTCAGTGAATGGTAAAATTTTACAAATTGGAATAACATTATCATAAGTTTGTCTTGATGTAAGGAATTTCCTGATTTCAGGAAATCTTGAATAATCTGAAAAAAAATAAGCTAGATAATCAAAATTTGCATATTCATTCAAACTTTTATCAAAACCTTTCACAAAAACGTCTAGTAGTAAATCAGTAGCTTTATCACTTTTGAAAATCTCTTTATTTATGGCATTGATGGTCCATGAATGAATTTTTTCAATTGAATCAGATTTACTCAAATTAGTTAATAAAATACAGGCTAAATCTGCATTTCTATTACCTAAATCAACAATACTACCGATTAGAAACTTCATGAATGATTCATCATCAGCAATTAAATCTCTGATGTGCAGATCCTCGCATAAATTGATTAGAATGGTTAACGATTGTTGTACAATAGTTTTACCTCTATCTCTAGCTAGAATTTTCAAATCTTTGATTGGTGTGTAGTTATTATATGAAAAGATTGAAGCTTGTGGACCAGTTGATAATCCAACTAGATAGTCCAACGCCACAGTTCTGATTTTGACATTTGGAGAGTGTAAGAACTCTACCAGTTCTTCTAATTCAGATGGCATTAATCTCTTTATATCGAATATATTTCATGAGTTCCAAAAAAAAAAAAGCTCATCGCCTGAAAAAAAAAACACACATCCAAACACCAAAAAGAAAGATTTTTGAAAAGTTCTCGAAATTTCCAATCAAAAAATTGCCACTTTTTTTAAAAAACACTTTAAAGAACAGAACTTAAAATTCAAAAACAATGTCTGAATGGGATGCTCCTCCTACCATGATTGGATCCAGAACACGTCAGGGTGCTTCTGGTCCTCGTGCTCAAGTTGCCAGAACTGCTGGTCAATTGAATGCAGCTAGAAGACAAGGTAACGTCATAAGTGTTGACAAAAAATACGGTTCAACCAATACCAAGGCTAATCCAGAAGGTCAAAGATTGACAATGATTGATAGATCAGATGACATTGTTGCTGTTAAAAAAATTGATGCCAATGTAGGTAAAACTATTCAAAAATGTAGAACTGAGAAAAATTTATCACAAAAGGATTTAGCCACCAAGATCAATGAAAAGCCAAATGTCGTTAATGATTACGAAGCTGGTAGAGCCCAACCTAATCAACAAATCTTGGGTAAACTAGAAAGAGCATTGGGTGTTAAATTGAGAGGTAAGAACATTGGGGAACCTCTTTTTGGTCCAAAGAAATAGTTATGAATTGATGTTATTTATGGTCATTGAAATAGATGTAGTTTGTTTACTGAATGATGTATCTATAAATCAAAAATTTCCTTCTTTAACACTCTTAAGTATACTAATAGTTCAATAACATCCAAACATCACGTAACATATACACTTTTTTTTTTTTTTTTTCTTAACATTAATTTATTGTTAAAACACTCAGTACAAAACAAGTTGTAAAAAAATGGCTACGTTGGACTTCGAACCAGTTTACAAAGCTGATGAAATCTACTCTATTGCTGGTAATTCACTCAAATTTGATTCTCATAGCGATATCCAGCCTTATCTTGAAGAACTAGATCAATTAACTAATGTTAAAAAAATTGATTTTTCAGGAAACACAATCGGTGTTGAAGCTTCAAAATCTTTAAGTAAATCTATTTCCAAACATCAAGACACATTAGAAGAAGTCAACTTTTCAGATTTGTACACTGGTAGATTAAAGGATGAAATCCCACAGTCGTTAGAATTTATCTTACCTGCTCTAGTCAAATGTCCAAAATTATACATAGTCAATTTAAGTGACAATGCATTCGGATTACAAACTATTGATCCAATTGAAAAATTCTTAAATAAAGCCATTTACATTCAACATCTAATTTTATCCAATAACGGTATGGGTCCTTTTGCTGGTGCAAGAATTGGTAAATCTTTATATCATTTATCTCAATTAAAACTAAAAGCAAATCAACCATCTTTGAAAACTTTCATTTGTGGTAGAAATAGATTAGAGAATGGATCAATTGGTTTCTTATCACTAGGTTTAAAAGCTCATAAAGATTTAAGAGTTGTTAAACTATATCAGAATGGTATCAGACCTCAAGGTATTGCTAATTTAATCACTAATGGTTTAAAATTCAATAAAAACTTATCAGTTTTAGATCTACAAGATAACACAATCACCTCCAAATCTGCTAAAGTTTTAGCTGAAAATTTATCCAATTGGGTTAACTTGAAAGAACTAAATGTTAATGATTGTTTACTAAATCCAAAAGGTTCTTTATTATTAGTCAACTCATTAAATGAAAGCATTTGGAATGAATTCGAGGTTTTGAAATTACAATATAATGAATTAGATCAATCTTCATTAGAATTATTAAAATCTGTCATTGATGAAAAATTGCCAAAATTAAAATCTTTAGAATTAAATGGTAATAGATTTGAAGAAGAAAATAGCGTAATTGAAGAAATCGCCGAAATATTCGAAACAAGAGGATTTGGTGAATTGGATGAGTTGGACGATTTAGAAGAAGTTTTCAGTGATGACGAAGAAGAGGAAGAAGAAGAGGAAAATCAAGAAGAAATTGATTTTGATGCATTAGAAAAGGAACTATTAACTGAACAAGAATCATTCAAAATTGATAACAATGATAAAGATGTTAATGAATTGGCGTCCGAACTAGAGAAAGCCATTATATAATAATAATAAAGTATTAAAGATAATATACACACCTTTTTTATCTAGAAGTTTTCAACTGACTTTTAATTGCATCAATCATTTTATCCTTTTCATTCCAATCATCCTCTAGCCATTTTTCAATCTTTCTTCTCTTTAATGGTAATTTGTTGATTGGTTTCAACTTGAGATCAACATGAATCATCAAAACTGGTTGTTTAACCGTTAAGATCTCCAAAATGGTTGGGTTTATGAAAATTTCCTTTATAGGGTTATAATATAAAACAGTTAAGTCAATTATATTTTTGAAATTTGTATGGTTAGTTGTTGATTGAGATTCAATAATATTAACGAAATTTTTAAGTCTAGGGTATAATAACTCTTTGTATTTTGGCAAATAATTTTGTTCAGCTTGTTGATGTTGAATTATTTTGATCTCCGGATTGATCAAATTAACCTCAGGAAAATGAACTAACCAATTGTTTTTATCTTTCATTAATAAAGTATTCAACTGTGTTTTCAATCTAATCTTATTCATGACCCAATTTTCATCATTAGATAAAATCTTATTAAACAATTTAAAGCTTGGTACTTTCCAAATCATATTCCAACTGAAAAAGTTCAACGTTATTTTCTCTCCACTTGATCTCTCAACCAAATCTATCAAATAATTGATTAGTAAGTAGTCGAATAAAGATCTGTGGTTACTTATCACGATACTATTGAGCAACTTTTCTTGAGTCTGTGAATCTTTCAAATTAATCCCACTAATAACAACCTTAATTTTCTTTTTACTAACTAAATACTGGAATATTTTCCAATAACCAAGTATTAAAAGTCTTGATATTGTATCAGTTGATGATTCAGACACAAACCAAGATAAGTACCAAAGCGCTAAATTAAAGTATATATAGTTCAGAAAGGTCAAAAAGATGAACAATATGAATAAAGACCAACCTTTGGCAAGATTAGAAACTGACATTGATGGAGGGATCGGGTATAAACCAATCTGTTCAAACCACTCCTTCAGTATGAACCAATTTCGCACCATAACAACTGCCAGCTTTCAAAGCTTGAAGATAGTACCAAATCCGTAAACCGATCACTTGATAATATATCATTGTGTAATGAATCCAGCTATAAAAACCACAATTTCAAAGATCAAAGAGATCCATTTTGTGTCAAATTTATTTTTGAGAAAACGCTGTTTTGCCGGATTTCCTAAAAAGGAAACTCATCGAGCCTCGGAACTTAAACTCATAAAATTTTTTTTTTTTGTTTCTTTTAGATAGAACTGCTTTAAATAAAATTAATTTACCATTCCATAAAATGTCTCGTATTATTGTTAAAGGATTGCCTAAGTACCTCACAGAAGACAGATTGAAGGATCATTTCTCTCAAAAGGGTGAAATTACTGATGTTAAACTTCGTAAAAACAGACAAGGTGAATCAAGAAGATTTGCATTTCTAGGTTATAAGAATCTACAAGATGCTGAAGAAGCTGTTAAATATTTCGATGGATCATTTATAGATACTTCTAAGATTGAGGTTCAGTTGGCTAAATCATTTGTTGATCCAGAAGTTCCCAAATCTTTCAAGGACAAAAGAAGAGAAGCTTATGAAAGAGTTAAAGAAAGAGAAGAGAGAATTGAATATAGAATTCAACAAGAAAAGGAATTCAAAAGACAGAAATTTGAAGGTTCCTATAAATCACAACTTGCTAAGGAGATAGAGAGCGATCCAAAATTACAAGAATTTTTGGAAGCCACTAAACCTGTAAATCAATCCAAGTCCTGGTCAAATGATATTGTCGTCAATCAAGGTGGGGCACCATCAAATTCTCTATTAGATCATGCATTGGCGATGAAAGATGGTACAAATCAAGAATCATCTGCATCTGCAGGTCCTGCTTTTGAAAATAAATTCTCAAATAACATAACTGATGAAATTTTCAAAGTTCAAGAAAATCCAAGCGATGATGAATATAATGATTTTAATGATAAAGAAAAAAATGATGAAGAAGATGAACCTATGATGAGTCTCTCTGAGATTGCACACGGTGGAGAAGAACCTGCTCGTGATGAAAATATCTCAGATTTAGACTGGTTGAAACAAAGAAGAATTCGTGTTAAAGAATCTGGTGAAATAATTGAATCTCAAAAAAATAATGATAAAAATAAAGACAATGATAATAGTATCAATAATAACAGAATCCAAATTGAACATGAAGTTATTGAAGAATTGAAACAACAAGAAAATTTAAATCATGAAACTGAAGAAGATCAAATCATAAATAAAATTAAAAAAACAGGTAGATTATTTTTAAGAAATATTTCCTATTCATCAAAAGAATCTGACTTCAAAGAACTTTTCAATAAATTTGGTGAATTGGAAGAAGTTCATATTGCAATTGATACAAGAACTAATAAATCAAAAGGGTTCTGTTACATTCAATTTAAAAACCCAGATGACGCAGTCAAATCATATGTTGAATTAGATAAACAGATTTTCCAAGGAAGACTATTGCACATTTTACCTGGTGATGGTAAAAAAGATCATAAATTGGATGAATTTGACTTAAAAAATTTACCATTGAAAAAGCAAAGAGAATTAAAAAAAAAACACGATGCCTCAAAATCTCAATTCAGTTGGAATTCCTTATATTTAAATAACGACGCAATTATGGATAACATTGCATCTAACTTAGGTGTTGATAAAAGAGAGTTATTTGATCCTGAAAATTCAAACTCTGCCGTCAAACACGCTTTAGCAGAAGCTCATGTTTTAGGTGACGTTAGAAAGTTCTTTGAAAGTAAGGGTATTGATTTAACTAAGTTCCAAGGTAAAGAAAGAGATGACAGTGTTATTTTAGTCAAAAATATCCCGTTTGATACAAAAGAATCAGAATTGTTAGAACTATTTCAACCATTTGGTGAGTTGAAAAGGTTTTTGATGCCCAATTCTGGTACAATTGCAATTGTTCAATTTAGGGATGATCCAACAGGTAGAAGTGCTTTCACAAAACTGGCATACAGAAGATTCAAAAAAAATATTTTATATCTTGAGAAAGGTCCAAAAGATTTATTCACAAGAGAACCTGAACAAGAAGATCAAGTTAATTCCGTTAAACTTCAACAAGATACAAACATCAAAGAAATTAAAAACACTCTTGATGTTCACGATGATGATGTTGAAGTATTTGAAGGTGCTACTGTTTCTATCTTTGTTAAAAATTTGAACTTCTCAACTACTGAAGAAAGTTTAGTTGCATTATTCAATAAGTTGAATGGTTTTATTTCAGCTACAATTAAAACCAAACCAGATTCAAAAGATCCAACTAATAGATTAAGCATGGGTTTTGGTTTCGTTGAATTTAAAACTAAAGAGGATGCTACAATTGCAATTTCAGCTATTGATAACACAGTATTAGATGGTCATAGATTATTGTTGAAATTATCACATAGACAAAACGTTATTGGTAAAAAGGATGAAAGCAAAGTTAAAGCATCATCTAAAATCATTGTTAAAAATTTACCATTCGAAGCAACAAGAAAAGATGTTTTCGAATTGTTCAATTCTTTTGGTCAATTAAAATCAGTTAGAGTTCCTAAGAAATTCGATAAATCAGCAAGAGGTTTTGCGTTTGTTGAATTCTTACTACCAAAGGAAGCTGAGAATGCGATGGATCAATTGCATGGTGTTCATTTATTAGGAAGAAGATTAATCATGCAATACGCTGAAGAAGGCTCTGATGATGTTGAAGAAGAAATTGAAAGATTAACAAGAAAAGCCAAGAAACAAGCAGCCACAAGAGAATTAGGAGCCATCAGATCAAGTGGTAAAAGAAAATTAGATTTAGATGATGATGATTTGGATTCAAAATCTATTGATAACATTTAGAATAAACATTATTTATTATGGAAAATTGTGTCAAGCCTTCAGAGTAGTTCAAACTTGAGCTTGATGAGGACTCGCCTTTTCTTTGTATCTTATAGTATGTTTGGAGTCTGAAATTAAGCTGTTCCACAATTGTGGCTAGTGTGAACCCTTACACTCAGACCAGACATTGTAAATCCGTACGGATAGGTCAATAATTTAAGGTCATTTTTTGAGTGTTCTTCATAGAGTAACAAGAAACGTTTATTCTTACTAAATCATTTTATAAATAATTCTAAATCATAATTCATATATAGACGCATGTGTACAATTATGAAAAACTTAAGTAGTGTATTGTATTAAGCTAAAAAATTGTTCTGTCATTGGCTTGGACATAGACAAAAAACCAGTTTCTTAATATAGATATCAAAGCATGGTCAATCAAAATAACAAAAAGGTTCATTCCAATATAATGTAAGAGTTACTATTACTAAATTTTTATCTCACTGATAAGTATTAACGCTGATGATTAATATCAAAAAGGTGTCAGGGAAGTAGTGAAGTGGTGAATTTTTGAAAGCATTTCCCAATATATCATATATGACATTAAAATATGTGCAATAGTCAATTAATGAGACTATATAGTATAATCCCTTCATATAGATTAGTTTTCTAGTGATATCAAAATATAATTGTACCCATTCAATAATGTTGATGATTTAGATTTCATTTCAAATGAAATATACATCTAGTGTCTAGACTCTAACGCACAAATAGGTCAACCATTCTTTAATAAATATGTTACTGTGTTATAAATAATTAAAATGACTTGATAAGTTTTTTCAACTTGTAATTCATCAGAATCATCATTGAGATAATAGTGATATTCAATATTCAAGCTATAATAATAACCATTACAAATGTAAACAGTGATAACAGCGAGTGATAGTCATTTAATGTACTCTATATTCGATAGCTAATATAATAACTAATTAATAAAGGTTCTCTCAAATTTGACCTAAACTTATGATTTTAGAACAAAAAGTAGATTCTCGGATCCTTCTTCTTATATTATGGTAACTTACTAAGTATCAAGTGAATGAAATAGCTCCATTTACTACTGATCATAGCTATTAACTGAAGTATAGATTATGAATATACATGATATTACTAGCTAAATATAATTAATTATCTCATTCTCAGTGATAAAATTCTCTAGTTTTATAAGTATTCTTCAAAGATTTCATAAAGTGTTATTGTTGGATTATTGGTAAAGAAAATATGTGTTATTTCTTCTGACTTTATTGTTTGATCGAACCCATTCAAGTATATTGGTTCTTGAAATTTCATCTTTCTTCCGTCTAATTGAGAGTCATTATAAGATTAAGAATTTTTATGAATTGATTCCAAAACTTTGTCTTCTTCCTCTCCTTCTCCACCATCAAATTACATGTCATTATGAACATCGGTATCAGCATCAGAAGCACTTGATTTATTATCAGTTGACTCATGACTTGAGTAATTTGAATCACTAATTCAACTAGATTATTGATATTGTGGGCTCCTTCTGGATACCCATACACTTGAATCAACTCTGGCAACATTTATAATTCTTTAGGGCACTTTTCCAAATTCTCTCTTAATAATAGTTCAATTTTAGCTTGGTATGGTTTAGATATTTTGTTAAAAATAGGTTTACCACTTTTAGTAATTAAAACCACGAAGCTAATATCATCTAACCGATGCAGAAGGAAAAGTAGATTGGAAATGTTCTGGTATCATCTTTTTCAATAAAACCTAAAAATGGGTTCTTACTGTTTGTCTTGCAACAGTTAAATAATTTGATTTTAAAATATCATATTCTAGAGACAATTCTTTTGTTTTACCAATCTCACTGACAATAAAATAGTCATTGATACCAACCAAATAAAGAATGATATCAGTAACAGTGTTAGATATACACTTAATTTTGTAATTTTCTGTAGCTTCTTTCTCATAAAACAAACCTGTGTTCTCAAATAATATCGTGGTTAAAATTTCAATTGAAGGTTTCACATATAAGTTCTTAGACTTACTTAGATATAACCAAGGAATAATGAGCTTTATATTACCTTTGAATGTTTCTAAATCATTGTAAAATTTCTGGATCTCTGTCTCTTTCAATTCTTCTAAATTTTCTGTATCTGCTTTACGATTTTTTCTATTTTGGTACTTTTTCTCTATTGTTTCTAACTGCTTTTTGATCACATTCTTAACTTCGCAAATATGAGGGAAATCTCTCACTTCTTGAAGTACAGCTCTTGGTTTATTAGGGTTATTTCCAACTGTTGCTCTAAATAATGTTGTACCACAGTGTGTACATCCATAATTTAAATATTTGACGTTAAATTCATGTTTCGTGGTATTGGAGAAACTCAAGTGGAAAAAAGTTTTATTTTTCAAAGTAAAACAAATAAAAGCACATCTCAATAGTAAGTCTAATGAAGCAAAATTGCTTTTATTTAAAAATATTTCTAAAGTTTCTTCATATCTATTCAATAAAATATCTAATAGTTGAACTGTTTTCAAGTGATTACCTATATCATTTCCAAGCTCTGCAGGTTTAAATCCAGGCAATTCTTCAACTATGGATGACTTGTCGTGCATCACATGACCCATACTATTCTGGACGTTTATTCTTCTTGATTTTATTTTTTGCTTTTTCCTGATTTGATCATTTCCAGTATCAATACCCTGGTCATATTCTTGTAAATTACCAATATCATTCAGAGGGACAATATTCTGGTTTGCTAATCTAGCCTGAAATTTATTAACAAGTAAATCAAACACATCTTTTTCAGGGAACCTATCATGTAAACATTCTAATTTTGCATAAATTTGACTAAATGTATTATTAAAATAAGATTCATCTTGGTCATTTGAATTCTGGTCCATTTATTTGATTATATATTATAATTTATCTATTATATATTAGTTTAAATTTTATTTTTCGATTTTCGGTACCACAGAATATAGAGTGTTTCGAGCCCGTGTACTCCTTTCACACACTTGTCCCTACCAATCAAATCATGTGATGTATTGATACGTTAAATTACATCATTCAAGATTCCTTTTGACAGGAAAATGTGTTTAACAGTTCAAGTCAAAATGTTTTTGATTAAACATTTTTGATTAAAGTATTCTATTAAAATCTTTGATCTAGGTTAATTGAAATATACTTACCCTCATCGTCACTATTGCGATCATACCTTTTTTTTTGAGACTTTAACCGATGAAATTAGCCACAATTTGATTATGCCTCAAACATTCAAGCCATAACGTTTCTCATTTTGAAGCCACTTCAATTTTCCACATTCCAGAATTCAGCTTATATTGGAAAATATATTGTATCTTTTAATTCGTTCATTTTATAATAATATACGTTTTGAATAAGTTATAACCATGAAGGACTTCAAAAGTAATACAGATGTTCACGATTATGAGATTGATTTAGAGAAATACACTCTTAACCAGTATAGTGATAACTTTTCATCATCTGAAGCTATTCTTGAAGATGAATTGAAGAAAGAAGAAGGACATGATATTAAATATAGATCATGCTCATGGCAGAAAACTGCTGGTTTGTTATTTTCTGAATATATCTGTCTCGCTATTTTGTCTTTCCCTTGGTCTTATTCAGTTCTTGGATTAATTCCTGGTATAATTATCACCGTATGTGTTTCATTCACTACTCTATACACTGGTTTAATTATTGGTGAATATTGTGCAAAATATCCAAAGATTCAGAACGTTTGCGATATTGGTCAACACTTATTCTGGAATAAAAGATTTTTTTACTATGCAACTGCTGTTTGTTTCATTGCGAATAATACATTAATTGCTGCTTTACATTGTTTAGTTGGAGCTAAATATTTGAACACAATAACCAACCATTCAGTATGTACTGTTGGATTCGCCGCAATATCAGCAGTTATTTGCTTTGTCTTTTCGTTACCTAGAACTCTAAGTCACATGTCAGCCATTGGTATCTTTGCAGCTGCTACTCAGTTTGTTGCTGTTCTGTTATGTATTATATTTGCTGCAACTCAATCACATCCTGAGAATTATGATCCAGAAACTCTTGTTAAATGGAATTTATGGCCAGCTGAAGGTACCACTTATGTTCAAGGTATGGGAGCAATGTTAAATATAGTTTACACATTTGTAGGACAAATTTGTTATCCTTCATTTATTGCAGAAATGAAACAACCAAAAGATTTCAAAAAAGCAGTTATTTCAATCACTACTGCTCAAGTTATTATATTCTCGTTAGCAGGTTCAATTATTTATGTTTATGTCGGTAATGACTATATCACTGCTCCAGCATTTGGTTCTATCCTAGGTAAGAATAAAATAATTGCATTCTCATTTGCAGTTCCAACTATTGTGTTCTTGGGATCATTGTACAGTAATATCAGTTCACAATGGTTGTTATTTCTAATCTTTGATGAAAGTTCAATTCATAGATATAGTCATACTATTAAAGGATGGACAGTTTGGGCTGGATTAAATTCATTCATTTGGATAATTGCTTTCATCATTGCTGAAGTTATTCCATTTTTCAGTGATTTGTTATCATTGATGAGCTCTTTATTTGATTGTTGGTTTGGATTTGTGTTTTGGGGTGTTGCTTATATCAGATTAAAAGAAGTTAAATATTCAGGTTCTTTTACAAATCAGATTCAACTTTATAAACAGTTAGATTTTTGGGAAAGAGTTAATTATGTCACTTGCATTTTACTTATCATTATTGGGTTTTATATATTTGGACCAGGTACTTATGCAACAGTTGACTCAATTATTTTGACTTATCAAAGTGGGTTATATGGTAAACCTTTTTCTTGTGCCAGTAATGGGTTTTGATTCTGTTCGAATTTACAATATAGGTTATACTAGATTAGCACTGTGTATATTAGCGTATTACTTTCCTATCTTCAACCATTTTGGTAATTTTTTACCGCTTGATTGTTTGCTTGAACTAGTAACATTTGATCTCTTTGGAAGAACTCCATTGTGAATATTAGAATCATCTATAGTGATGGAATCGTCTGGTAATAAATGTCTTTCCAAGTCTAGTTTGACTTCTTCAGCCTCAATAATGTCTTTTGCTTCTGATAAATACTCTTGTTTAAGAAAATCTCCCGACTTTCTAGAAGTTTGAAAGAGTAATAAATTTCTAGATCCTAAAGTATCTGTTAATTTGGTAGTATTTTTTGCTAATGTCTTTGGTGGATATGGTTGATGCAATTCAAATTCTTCATTTGGTTTGATCAACGTGTTTTGAACAAATAAGTACAAATCTTGATTTGTTTGGGAAGGTTTGAAGTTCACTTGTAGACTAGTATTATCAGGAAATCTAATTCTTACTTCAATGTTAGTTATTGGTTTCTTCTTGGATTCTCGAAGTTTTCTTTCGTTATTAGTTTCATGGGCTTTTTGTGATAGCATTGCTTGATATTGACGTGCTTGAGAAACAGTAACTTGATAAAGTGACTCATCAATCTCAGATTCTGGTAATGTAGAAGACGACGGTTTATAAACGTAAATGTGTTGTGGTATTTCTTTTGGTTCTTCATCTTCCACAATCAAGTCTCCATTTTCTTTTATTGGAGTATCTTCTTCAAAAGTCTCAGTGACTACGTTAGCGTTTGTCGCCTTTTTTTGAACATCTCTTAGTTTCTCTTTAGTTTCTGATTTGACTTCCTTTATTGGTTCAGGTTTAGTTTCTTTTAATTCTTTCTTTTCATGCTTTATCACATTCTTAATTGAGTTTTCTACTTTTTTCAACTTCGATTCATGGACAACTGGTTTAGAAGTTGGTGGATTTGGTAAACTAACTCTGATAACACCATTATTT
Source organism: Phaffomyces thermotolerans (assembly GCA_003707215.2). Classification (NCBI taxonomy): domain Eukaryota; kingdom Fungi; phylum Ascomycota; class Saccharomycetes; order Phaffomycetales; family Phaffomycetaceae; genus Phaffomyces; species Phaffomyces thermotolerans. The sequence continues at coordinate 371,442 of PPNJ02000005.1, read as the reverse complement.
TGAATTCCAAATTGAGATAGCGTAATTTGATCAATCTGATTTTGTTCAACAACTTTCGTTATACTTTGAAACTTGACTGTTGCATCTCTGTTAAGAATATTAATTTTCCATTCTTCTTGAATTGTTTCAATGACATTTCTTATGCTCAATTGATTATTGAATCTCTTAATGATGGAGTTCTGTTCAAAATCAAAGTTAATGAACTGGAATTTAACGTTAACTTCGGATTCTTTGACTGTTTTGGATGGTTTTAAAGTCAGCTTAGCACCGGCTGGGAGATTCAAGAATCTAAATGGAAGATTACTAGACAACTCAGTATCATTATGGAACAAACCAGTGGCAAGTGGATCTAGTTTGAAATGCGCAACGCCTTTCTCTAAGATCTCTGAGCTTGAGGTACTTGGAGTGACTTTGATCTTAATTGATTTCAGGCCATAATTGACTGATATTGAGGACATTTTGAACATTCAAAGTCTTTATAAAATAGATTTATGAGAGACTTGAAGGTTTGATTTTAATTCGCGGTGGTTATGAAAAATAATATCAACATTTTCTGCAAACTTCCCGCATCTTTCAATCAATCTGCAAATACTTGTTAGGATGATGGACTATCACGAAGACTTGGATGAATTCTTGAAGAGTCTCTGCATTGACAGATCACATCCAAGAGAAGTGGAGGCAAAACTGTTCCGGTTGCTTTACTACAGTACTGTCTCAGATCTCACCCAATATAAACAGCTATTTCCCAATTCAAAAATAACTAAATTTCCTGCGGACATTGACTCCATTATTGATGATCCATGGGAGAAACACGCTGTCTTTATAGAAAAGAAACGTTCAAATTCTTCCCATAAAGGTAGAAACTGTGGTAATAAATTTAGACCAGGCGAGCCAATTTATCGATGCTTAGACTGTGGTTTCGACGCCACTTGTGTTCTATGTGTGAAGTGTTTCAATAGAGAAGATCATGCTGGTCATAAAGTTGTTTCCAATATCTGCTCCTCTGACAATTCTGGTATTTGTGATTGTGGTGATCCTGAAGCTTGGACTAAAGAATTACATTGTAAAACTGAAATTGACAATGATTCATCTTCATCAAATTACAAATTCGATGATGAGTTGCCTATTCGTTTGAAATGTATTTATGAAACTCTATTAGGATACATCATTATGGTGTTTGCTAACCAAAATCAAACACTACCATTAGTTAAAGAAACTTTAGCAAGCAATTTAAAGCTAAATAGGGTGAACGAAGCAATTGAAATTTTCAAAGATGAAAGAAAGCACACTTGTTACGATATTTCTTTACATGAAGGTGACGATCTTTATCATTTGATCTTTTGGAATGATGAATTTCACAATTTCGATCAAGCAAGAAACGGAATTAGAATAGCCGGTACCTTATCTTATGATCAATCTGTTCCAATTGCTAACGGGATTGATAAAGTTGGTAGATTCATTGTTAGAACTGATGAAAAACTTGAAAATTTGGTTGATCATTACAAAAACTCTATAACATCAGATTTCACTGTTTCAATAACGAGTGAAACTGAATTCTTAAAGCAAAATCTCACTGTTGAAATAATCAAATGGATTTCAAATTCAATTAATCTTGATAATTCAGACTTTCAATCAATTGCCAGGGTTGCGTTTTGTGAGGCCTTGTGCTCAAAATATTCATACACTTCTTCTCATTCTTCATTTTTTCAATCGAACTCGTTCAATCCAGAAAGACGACATTCTGGTTTATTATTGAAAGGTGGATATTTACCTAACCTAGAGTACGATCAGCCAGAACCTACACCTTTACAAAACAGTACATATCTACAGTATTTATTATTCTTTGATATCAGATATTGGAAGTCCTTAAGAAAATCACTATTTGATCTAATTATTCCTACTTTAGTATCAGATCTACAATATAAAAGAATTGGCTGTGAACAAATTATCGAACTGTATCCAATCTTGATCAGAAACTACTCTTTATTAGATAGAGAACCACTTTTAAATATGATGAATGAAATTGCTACTCAATTTTATACCTGTCCAACCAACTCAACAGAGATTGTGTCAAATAAATTGTTGCATATATTAAATGCAGCTGGTGATATTTTAAAAAGCTTTGTTGTTACGTCAAGAGATGGTGATAGGTTATCATCTGGTCATAGAGTTCAGTTTAAACTACCGAAACCATATGAAGATAAATCAAAGGCTAGAATTAATTCTTTAAGAAGAGTTTTAAGTGACTTACAATATATTTTTAGTAAATCAACATCTTTAACTAATCTGTACCATGATTCAAGAACATTGGAAGAATTTTTCAAAATCATGAAAATTTTTGATAGCTTTGAAAGTCTGAAAAGGAAAACTGGTGCACATGTTGAAAATGAAAGTTTTGAATTCATTGGTTATCTTGATATTTGGGGGCTGGTTCTAAGAATTATTGAATATGTTACAGAAATTTCTAAAATGGACGGAATTTCAAAAGAGCGTATTTTTGTTATCCTAAAGCAATTAACTCATTCTCTTCCTGAGGATTCACCTTTTCGCTTAAAGGATGAAAAGGGTAAACTGATTTTTGATTTCCAAGTTTCATCAGAAAAGGGTAGCTTTTTCCGTCCTTTAGTTGCATTATTGGGTAAAATTTCCATGTTTCATTTAACTTCAAGTGAAGAATTTAAAGACACTTTCAAAGAATTAAGTTTCTTCAAGGTTTTCGATGTCTGTTTGAGATCCATTGTTATGACAAGTCAAATTGATTGTCAATTTTGGATTCGTAACGGTCAAATTGTTGCAACTCATTCATATGCTTATAAGAAAAAATTTTCAGTCTCTGACAGTTTATATTCATTAGATCTTTTTCTAGTTCAATTGGCTTTAATTAGAGAGGATCCGTCAACTTGTGTGCTGAATATCATTGATAGATTTGAATTATTGGATTGGTATAATCACAAAACTGATTTAGATTCAACTGTCTATGAAGATAAAATTCATTCAGTTACTGAAAGTTTCATTACTGTTCTATATTCATTATTAACATATCGTGATAATTTTCTCAAATTTGAATCAAGTGAATCTAAACTAAGAAACTCATATAAAGAATTGTTGATTCATAGTTTATTTTCTGGTCCTCTACCATATTCTGATTTGGAAGATTTGATTTCAGATGATGATAATTTCCATACTTTTGTTTTCGAAGAGGTCTTGAACGAAGTTTCTAAATTTGAAGCTCCAAAAGGTTTGAATGATGATGGTAGATATGTTTTAAAGCAAGAATACTTGAAAAAAGTGGATCCTTTACATAGTGTTGGTAAATCGCTTGATTATAATAATTCCCTAATTTCATTATCTAAGGCTTTGGTAAAGGACTATCCTAGTAAATCATGGGAAGATATCGTTATTACACCAAAGATTAAAAAACTAGATGATTATCCAGAATTAGGTAATTTCACAAGAACTTTTGAATTTGCTAAATTACTTTCAAAATTATTGGACTATATTGTTAATAAAGAAAAAGAATATTTTGTTGCTGTTCTTTTACATTTAATTCATGCTGTTATTGTTGATGATGAGCAAGTTAATGGGGAAGAGCATATAATAGAATCTTTTGAAAATGTTCCAATTCCTGAACATTTATTTAGTATCATCTCAAATGTTTCGTTTAGTAAGCAAGTTAGAACTAAAGCTGACCACATTTTATCGTTATTAATTTTCAAAAATCCTGATAGTTTGATCGATTCATTAACTGCTTGTTTTGGTGATAAACCTGTGAGAAATTACAAAGAACAAAAAAAACATGTTGGTATTTATTTCGATGAAACTGAAATTGAAAAAAAGAGAAGGCTAGCAAAAGAACGTCAAAGAAAGATCATGGACAAAATGAAGAAAAAACAAAAAGATTTCATTGACAAAAATGAGAAATTAGTGGGTGACGAATCATCAAATTTATCTCCAGATCCTGAAGCTGATTCAAATACCTGTGTATTGTGTCAAGGTCCTGGATCATTAAGTAATTTTTTATGTGCTCCACTTTCTGTCGCTAACAATAGTATTTTCAAAAATATTGAACTAAATTCTGATAATTTAACCTATTTCAAAAGAGCTTTTTTGAGTTGGGATGAAGATTCTATTGAAAATTCACTAAATCTTGAAGGTATTATTCAAAGACCTCATCAAAACCATGTTCTAAAGGTTGGTTCTTCGTGTAATCATCTAATTCATTACAACTGTTTGATGAATTATTTAAATGAAAATGGCTCAAGACCATCAAATATTTCATGTCCATTATGTAAAACCAAACATGACACGTATATTGCATCAATTGGTAATTTTGAAAATGTTCCAGATGCAGTTATATATCGGGAGAATGTTGACAAAAAAAATGAAGTGTTTTATCGTGTTATTACGAACAGAAATCCAAATATCATTGATTCTAATGTTGAATTTTATGGTTTATTAAAAATTCATGATTCATTATTGAAACAGAATCATAATTTTTTTAAAAGTTATGATTTAGGCTCAAAGTTAACTCATGCGATTCTTTCAATTTTTGTAAATTCAACTAGACAAGCAGAAATCGCAACAAGAATTAATGGAACTGAATCATTGTCAGAATTACTAAGTCAAATTCCTGATCAGACATTCAAAAGTTTAAGACTTCTTCTACAATTCTTTTTATTTATTCAAAGAAATGAAGCTACATCACTAACTGATAATGTACTATTGTCAAAAGAATATAGTTCTGATTTTATGACCTGTTTTGTATATGATTACTTCTTTGGAACAAAAGGTTTTACAGATGTTGCATTCAAATGGGTTAAATTTTTTATTTTGATGTATCTTAGAACCTATATTAAAAATTCTTCAAAAGTTCATGAAAAGTCAATAATTGATGAAAATGTTGAAAATGTTGATGAAAAAGAATCAAATTTATATGTTTCAATATTAAAAATACTTGAGATTGAAAATAACTTTTCATCAAAATCAATCATTATTTTATTCACAAGAGTTAAACAGATTATAGTACCTGCCTTGAGAAATCTAATGATTTTCTTAAAAGTTATCAACCCAAAATATAAACTAAGTTTTGATGATCATGATAAAATGGATATTGATTCATTGTTGAAAGCAGTAAATCTTCCATCGTTCAATGATATGATGAGATCAGATATTACTGTGGACTTAAGTACATTATTGAATCGTCGGGAATTTTTTGATATATTACCATATCCTGGTGTTATTAAATTAGTTGATCTGCCATTGAATTTAAATTACTTTACAGCAAGTACAGATGATTACAACAATGATGAATCAAAAAGATTTAAACCATTTGAACTCGTTAGACATGAATTGAAAAATAGAATAGATTATTCAATTTGTTTAAGCTGTGGGGCAAAATTCTTATCAAAATTGGATGATCATGAAACTGAATCTCATATGTTAGGTTTTTTCTGTTCTAAAACTGGAGGTGGGATCTATTTGTATCCAAACTATAATCAAATTAAAATCATTACTAGAAAGAATAATACAGTTTATTCAAAAAAAATCAATGCTCCATATTTGAATTCGCATGGTCAAAGTGGTATTAAAGCAACTCAATATGGTCATGATGCACAACTAAATTTTGAAAGATATAAACATTTAAATAATTTATGGTTAAGTGGTGGAATTTATCCATTTTTGTCTAGACATTCGGTTGGATATAGAGGTGCTGGAAATATGGTTGAAAATATCATTGGTAATATATTCAATGGCCAACAAACCGCAGGCATCGTTGATAGAGAAACTCTTACTAATTTTCTTCAAGCTCAGTTAGAATTGTCACTAATGGATGAAGAAGATAACGATGATGATGAGGAAGAAGATGATGATATCTATCAATTTGATGAATTTGATGAATTTGGGAATAATTCTGATTCTGAAGATTCAAATCATGGTATAGAAGAAGGCTTTGCTAATATGCTCAGAATGAATCCATTTCTTGCTGAAGGTTTTGGTCTTGGTCCAGATGATCTAAGAAGAATAATTGAAAGTCAAATAGATTTTCAAGATGATGATTATGAGGATGAAGAGGAAGAGGAAGAGGACTATGATGATGATCATGAAGATGACGACGATAATGATAACGACGATGATGGTGATGATGATGAATTTGACTCCAATAATCATATTGAAGGAGATTGGGAAGATGTAGATGAATGGGAACCAGATTATTCTTCATTATTTTGATCATGAAGAATCAGGGGGGTGATTATGGGGTCTGATAAGATATCAATTAGAAATATCTTTTACAGACGATGCGGGTTTTATTTAAAACATTCGGAAATTGCATTTATACTATAATATTATGCGTGATTCTGATTAATATGTAGATTTTGCCTATTATCTATTATCCTTTGTTTGAAGTACATAGACAACTAATTATATTGTTTACGTCTTTAAATAAAACTATTTACGTGTATTTTGGAGTTTTGATATGAAAAGAACTTCTTTTTTCAACTCTTTTTCTTCTTCTGTACAAAAAGGATATACTATAAATCCCAAACTAATATAAAAAACTAATTTCTACTGCCGTGGTCTATTAACCCCAAACTTATTGACAACAGTTCTTTTTTTTTTTCAATAAAAAATGCAAATGAGTGAGTTCATGTGTAAATACCCATTGAATATAAAATAATAATAAAAAAAAATAAGAATAATAATAAAAACTAATCACTGTAAACAAAAGTATTTACATAAACAAATATATAAAATAGTAAAAATCATGGAAGCATCAACAGACAGAATGATTTATTCGTCATCTTCTTCAGAAGCACCTTCAACATATTTACCTTTGATATCTTTCCATAATTTTCCTTTGTTGTGTTTTTCGTACCATGAAGTGACAGCTGAGTCAAAAGCTGGTTGGAAGACAAAGGCACCAGCAAAGATCATAGTGACAAAAACAGAGTTTCTTTTCATAAAAGTGTTGTAAATAGTGCTGTAAACTGACTGATGAAAAATTGTTAGCGTCTATAGGACTCCAGAATTGTAATGTGATGTGAATGTATAAAGAGTCGATCATAATTTGATGAGTAAATAGCTCATAGTGTTATGTGGTACTCTCTTAACGCACATATTTTACTCTATTGTAGTATAACTCACCATTTTCAATGAATTGATGGGTATTTATATTTATTGAATTCGATTACTACATTTTTTTCTTTGGTTTTTTTTTTTTTTTTTTTCCTTTTGGAATTTGTAAATTAGTTTTCGGATACTTTTATTGGCTGAAAACAAAATGGACTTTTGTATTATGTCATGTTTTACGTAATTAAATCTGTCAAGTGTCAACATGTTAATAGAGAATTCTCGATTCAAATGTAGTAAAACTGTTGAAGTGTAATGATTCGTCTCATTCAGTAACAAAAGGACAGTAGTGGAAAATAATTAGAATTAATACGAAATTAGCTGTTTTTAAGATTTTTTAAATGGTAAAAAAAAAGGTTTGACACGGACAGGAATCGAACCTGCAACCTTTCGATCGCACTGAAATACAATTGGAGTCGAAAGCTCTACCATTGAGCCACCGCATCATTTTGACAAATTTCCAACACCACTAAATAAAATACTGATTCCATCCAAAAAAAAAAAGAAATAGCTAATTTTTTTGGGGCAAACGCCTGAAACGAACCAGAAGATTATAAAGAAGAAAATATAAGAAACAGAATACCAAATTAGGGAATCCATTTAATTGTATAGCTTTAAAATAAACAATTTAAGAGAAAAAAAAAAGAAAATAATCATGCCTGGACTATAAGGAAAACAACGGTAAAGACGGTGTATCAAATAGAAACCAGAAAGAGATAAAGTTTAAAATTGTATAGATAAATCTAATAGTATAATTATCAAAGAGTAAAAAAAAATACGTTAAGCTGAATAAATACTCAAAAAGTGCTGATAATAGAATAACAAAAGAGGAGTTTTTATAAGTTGTATAAATTTAAATATATAAGTTAATTAAGAGAAAAAAAAAACAATGTGTGGATAATATTGTAGTATATATTGTAGTAGTGGTATCAACTAACAGGTTAGTAACCAGGTTGATAATAATTAATCAAAAGAGACCACATATTCCACGTTATTTGTCAAAATGAAGTTTAGCTTTAACGTTTCATTAAACTGATTCTGATCATCTTGATTCTTGAATCCTAGACCTGAAACATCGAGAATCCATATTCATGAGGGATATATCTATTATATCTATAGAGGAAGATTGTTGGAAATAGTCATGGATTGTATATTAGTAATGACACCCATTTTATTAAACCAATGATGGGTTGTTCTATTGCAAATATATTTCAAAACATCTTGTCGCAGTTTACTAAAAGGCGTCCATGTATATAATATTTTTAACCATAAACTATAATTCTATCCAATAGCCTGTCGAATGATCATTTTGAAGTGTTTGTGGAATTGGGTCAGTTTTGCTAAAGCTTAAATTCCGATAAAATTCTGATTTACAAATAATGATTTGATTGTTAGTTATATTGATGCCTATTACCTTCACACAAGTAGGTACATATACGCTGACATATGGATGGGGAACAAGCTGCACTATCCTTTCTAGATAAATTTATTCTATTGAACCTTCAACGTTCAAAGTTATCTCGAAAAGTTGTTGACAGGATTCACTTCTAACTACATCGAAGTGACGCATTCAAAACCCTACAAATTCGATAGAAATATTATACATACAACATATTCTTTCAAAAAAAAAAAAAAAAAGTAATCTAAACTACATATCTAGTTTACGTTGTATAACTCTGCGTTGTGCCAGCTAAAGTTTAAACCCTTAAAGCACTCTTTGACACGACGATTCACATCGAAAAGAACAATTTCAAATCTTATGTTTTTTCAAGGTGAATTTTCAAGAGTTTTTCAATTCAAACACCCCAAAAACTGCACTAAATTTCTAAATAGAGAGATAAATCTGCAACTTCAAGCAACACTAACGTAAAATCAAACTAGTTAATTACTGACTCTCTATCTCTTATAAATAAGTCGAAATTTCCAGTCCTATGAACCGTTTGAATTCTCTTGGGAATTTTTTTTTCATAACTATCAAAAATGAAATATTCAATCAGTTTATTAGCTCTAGCCTCATTAGTCTCAGCTGCTCCAAAAGCTCTACCAGCTTCCAGTGTCGGTCCTGATGAAGATGGTTTAAAACATGGTTCAGCATACTCTAACACCATGGGTCCACTTACTATCATGTACCCATTCACCAGAGGTTGGACTGCTGATCAAGATAACATTGCTCCATGTGGTTCTAATGCTGGTGTTGGTGAAAGATCTAACTTTTCATTAGATAATGGTTTTGTTGCATTAGTTGCTAAATATATTTCAACTAAGGTTAAAGTTTCTATCTCATATAACAATGACCCAACTTCTCAAACAGACTTCGTTGAATGGTACAACGGTAACGTTTCTGATGAACTACATATTGGTCACACTTGTTTCTATATGCCAGATCAACCATCTTCAATTAATGCAGGTGATAATGCTACTATCCAATTAATCTATCAAAATGATGATGAAGATGAATTAGGTGAAGACGGTGCTCCAGTTCAAACTTCTACTAATCAAACTTTCTATGCTTGTGCTGATATTACATTCGTTGAAGAATCTGTCTTCGATGTTTCTGAATATGCTGCCATGTGTTTCAATGCTACCAATGATGCTTACTATGATGCTGCTGAAGACACTACCACTTCAAACACTGCCACAAGAGCTTCAACCACTGCTGCTTCAACTTCTACCTCTTCTGCTACTGCTTCAAGTAGTGCTTCTTCATCTTCAGCAGGTGCTGCTAATGCCTTATTAGCTAACCCAGCTGTTAGTGTTTTAGGTGCTCTTGCCATTGCAATTAACTTAATTTAGATTTAAAAAAACATACTTCATGTTCTTTGATTAAAAAAAGAATTTTGTATATATTGCTGAATTTACGTTGTCAGTAGTAAAATGTTACTATTTAATTGTATTTTTTTTTAAAAACCACTTGTTTTCTATCATTCTGAGAAAGAACATTATTATAATCCTGAAAGTTCATTAACATAACTAAACCCTCTAAATTGAGCTTGGGTAGATGAATCTAAAACCGAATTGACAGGTGTCAACCTAGGGACTTCAGTTGTGAAATCTCTATCGAAGAAGGATACATCTTCTTCTGACTTCATTTCAGGAATATATGGAGGTGGAACTTTTAATGATAGAATATCTTCAAAATTAATATTACCAAAATATGGATGTTCCATAATTTCTTCAGCATCTCTTGGACCAGATCCCAATCTAGTTTGGGGATTTTTCTCCAACAATGATTCCAATAATCCAACGGCTTCACTGGCCATTTGAATTGGAAATAAAGGTTCATCTGTTAAGATGGCATTGAAAACTTCATCTTCATCATCACCTCTAAAAGGTGATTTACCTAACAGCATTTGATAAACCAACACACCAAATGCCCACCAATCAACTGCTCTTGTATAGTTTTGCTCTTTTAAAATTTCTGGTGCCATAAATTCTGGAGTACCACAGAAAGTATTTGTTGTTTTACCATACCAAATATCCGGTTTACACAAACCATAATCTGCTAATTTGATATGACCTTCCGTACTTAGCATAATGTTATCCAATTTCAAATCACGATAAACAATCCCATTTTCATGTAAGTATTTCAATGCTAATAAAACTTCAGCAGCATAAAATTTAGCTCTTCTAAGTGAAAAATTCCCTTGTTGAACATGCCACATTAAATCACCACCAGAAACATATTCCATAACGAAATAAATTCTATTTGCTGTTTGGAAAGAACAATGTAAATGAGTTAAAAAAGGATGTTGTTCTCTATTGGCAATTAAAAATACTTTCTTTTCGGCCAACATTGATTGAATTTCACCATTCTCAATAATCATATCTTTCTTTAAGATTTTAACAGCACATAATTGTTTAGTACGGTGAGATCTACCTAACATAACTTTACCAAAATTACCTCTACCTAAAACTGCAATAAAATTGAAATCATCAAGACCAACTTTTGGACGACGTTTATAAGATTGGGATGAATTTGCAATACTTCCAGATGTTTTCTTCTTTTGTGGTGATGCTTCTTGAACAATTTGAATCTCTTCTTGTTTAAGCAATTCAAGAGATTGTCTTGGTTGATAGGAATTCAAATTATTGTTATTTTCTTCATCCAAATCTGGTTGGAAGGACATATCATGTGAAATATATTCTTCAACTTCGGATGGAATTGCTGGTAGTGGTTGAGTATTATAATATTCATTATCAGCCTTTGATCGTTGCAGTTGTTTTTGTTCAACGCGATTCTTTTCTTCCAAGATTTGATTTCTTCTTTCTTCAGCATATTGACGCTCTTGTAATAAACGTTTTTCTTCAGTTTGCTTTTTTTGCTCCAAATATAATTGTTGTTGTACTTCCTGCTGTCTTCTTGGATCGAGATTAGATATTGGTAAATCATTAAAATAAGTATTATTAGATAGGTTTGATGAGGGAGGAGGTCTTCTTTGGAAAGCACCATTTATTTGCGCTGGAATTTGTTGTTGATGCAATATTTGGGTTGGTAAATCATCTTCGAATTGTTCTTCTATTGGAGTTTGAGATAATGAAGAATGAACAGGTGGGGTTGTTAGATCAGATGAAAGGTCCTTTATTGAAGGTGATTTTGGAAGTTCTTTTGATTTCCTTGATTGAACCAGGGTCGATGATGAACCTGGAGATCTTCTATTATATTCCAAGATTTGTTTCTTTCTATTACCTTCAGTTGATTTAATTGTTTTTAGAATTTCATTAGCTGTTTCCATAGACATACCACAAAAATCAGGAACTAAATGAGAACAAGAATTATGGCACATTGCATCACATTCCTGACACTTTAAAACATTTTTTCTACCCCATGGTAATATATAACCACAGTGACAACACCAATTGGTACCTTTATTTGAAACGTGTTCAAATCTATGAGGAATCTTGTGATTTATTTTTAATTCATCAGGATCAATATCGGTTGAAGATTTTGAAATACATTTAGTTATAACTTTTTCATAACACTTTTTATGACACAGAAATTTGCAATCCTGACATTGGTAACCATTGTAACGTAAAAAGTCACCACACAAAGCACAACGCATGATGGAATAAAATTGTTTTTGGACGAATTGATGACCATGTTGTTCGAAAACTTCTTCATCTCTTTTTCTAATAGCACCATTACGATGTAGCCCACCTAATAAAGTCTTTTTATTTGGAACGGTTGATTTTGTGAAACCTAAAGTTAACAGAATTTGACCGGCAGGCTCTAAAATATACCAGGAACTTGTTCTAATTGGATCTTTCAAATTTAATGAAGTATCTTCTTTTTGGTTCAACGTGAAGTTATCAACTGTATTAGGATGTGGATCATTATTACCACTATTTTGAATTTTGGCAGCACTAACCCAACCAATGCCTGATTGGCCAACTTTTTTCTTTCTGATTTCTTCTGCAATATCAGAGATTAAGAACCAGGCCATTGCAACAGGAACAAATGAACCTGAAATCTTATCATAAACAGTAACTTCCAATTCATTACCTTTTTCAACATGAATGGTAAACTCTTCATTAAATTTATCACTGCGGCTTAGTTTAGATTTAGCCTTTTCTTCATCATCAATTTTAATCGAGATATAAGATTCTGTTTTTCTTGAAAATAAAGGAGATTCGATATGATCAACATCCCTAATTGAATTTATACCAATGGTTAAAGAACCAGCTAGTGGTTTTCTTCTAAACCTTTCCGTTTCATCATCATTTTGAGCAACTTGGTCCAGACTAATATTGATATCTTCATATCTTTTTAAAGATTTCTTCAATAGTTGAATCTTATGATTTGATTGAATTCTACCATCTTCAGCTACAGAACTAATTCTTTTATCACCATCCATTTGATAAATTTTAGAAAGTTTTTCATTGGCTTCATAGTACTTCTGCTCAACTTTTAATTTTGTGTTTAATTGATTTATCATGAATTGAATTCTTTGACCTAATGAGGGACAATCATATTTCACCAAATCTAATCTTGAATATGTGTCATTAACTTTAGTTGATGAGGATGTAGTTTTATTATTGATAATTTCATTGTTATCATGAGATGCACTAGTAAGTTGGATTTTTTGTGCTTGATCATGGAATCTTAATTGATTCAATCTTTCATTTAAATAATCAATATTTTGTTGAGCTTCTTGGATATTGGTATTACATTTTTGAATGACCATAGCGTTGTCTGTCTTCTTTTTCATGTTGGAAGCACCAACAATGATGTTTCTTTCTCTCAAGATCTTTTTTTGGATCTCTTCAGCAACTTGTTCTGACATGATCTATTTTATAATTATCAAACACACCAAAATAAAGGAGATTCAAAAATAAGCAATCTCTGGATTGACAAAAATATCTATAACTGAGCAGTATATTCGATCAATCCACTTTATGATCAACTCAAAACAAAAGTGTACGGAGGGTGTAAAAAACGGGCTAAAATCAATAGATCACAGGCGCAAGAATGTGGGATCAGGAAATGAAATCAGCGGATAAAATCACCAATAAGAACGACAAAAGAATGAGAGATGTTAGATCCGAGTAAATCGTTTCAATTAATTCTGGACTGTGCAAACTTCAGTAAATCAGGCACAATGAGGCTTCTAAAGACCTAATATTGTTATATTTATAACTTTAAGTCAAAAAAAACTTCGTTCATCAAAAAAATAAACAAACCCGCGAATTTTGCCTCATTTGCGTTTGGCTGAACCACACAAAAGACACACTAATCAAATCGAATAGAAAAGATGAATTGTTCTTGTGGTGACGATAAGAGTCTTTAAGGGAGTTGAACACTTCACTGATTCTACGGATCTCTATTCAGTCTATTTTTTTTTTCCATTAATTTAGGTAAAGTATCTCTATCCATATATGCGTAATTTGTTATATATATCACATCTGTCTATTATTACAACGGCAGTTACATCCAGGGACAGGACAGTGATTACTTTGTAGGAACCATTCTTCAGCATGTCCGGCATGCATTCCATGATTACAGCTCAAACAGAAACTTGGCCATTGTTTGAATTCTTCAAGTCTTAATGACTCTGGATTATCAATTGGTGCATCTCTAGGTAAAGGTTTTCCTAATGGCAGTAAACAAATAGCACATTTAGGTAACGGGGAACCGCAATGAGCACATGAAGATATCACTGTCTGTTTAAAGTATTGTGTGAAATTATTGTTTCTTTTCATTTTGGATAATGGTGTTGTTTCTATTTGCTTCGAAATGCTCTTATTACATCTAACACACTGAATCATGATTTGAGGTCCAATTGGTTTCAATGTTAATTTACCAGCACTTGTTCTTGACAATTTAGCCCTTTCGACATCAAATTTGGCTCTTAAACTAAACATTCCCCAAGAGTTTAATAGAGTCTTATAACTGTGAATCCAGCTATCTGCTCTTTCATCTTTAAAATATCTTGGACATGCGAAACTTGCAATAATCGCTGCAGTCTGGACGTCAGAGGTTCTATCGACAAAGCTCTGTAATAAATCAATCCCTCTGGGAGTAATACCAGTTAATATCAAGCCTTCTAATTCTCCCCTTTTGATATATTTTTCACCAACACTTTCTAGAAAATTAGTTAATTCTTGATCTGATAAACAACGTAATGCGACCCCAATTCTTTCTCTTAATGGTAAAGAAGATTCTTCAAGAACAGCCCACCAATCATTATCTGCAATAAAAGCAAATATAGCTTTCAAATAAGGGTCTGTTAGTTCTAAGGACATTTGACGACATTGATCTTTCCAAATATTATCATCAGAAGATTGTTTTTGAACTAAATAACCAGAAATGGCAGTTGCTATTAGTTTCATTTTATTATTCTTTGATGAACTTAAGATTTTAACAGCTCTCTTGATATCACCAATGAAAACAGCCCATCCCGCTGCTTTTGTATGTTGATTGTTTTCCATTAATCTTTTATATATTTGTTCCAATTCTTCCGTATTAAAATAAAATCCAGCCAAGATCATACAAAATTTTCTCTGGGGTTCTTTATTACTCTTTACAATTGGAATTGCCTTAGATCTTCTTGATGATAAAATATCTGAAACCTGTTTTTTGAAAAAATCTTCCTTTAAATCAGACCTGAATCTATCTTGGGTTTGTAATGCATCAACACCTTTCCAGATTCCTAAAACACCTTCAAAAGACAAATCTAAATCTTTTGAATTCATTAATCCACTTGTTGAAGAATTATGAGCAATTTCTAACCATTTCCACGTACTTCTTAAGAACAAATTATTATCAGCACTTTTCAGGATATCGATAACTTCAAGGTTTTTCAAACAATTAGTACCATATCCTAGATATGCTCTTTTTCTCATCTTGACACTGATATCGTTTTCTAAAACTTCGACGGTCTTATAGAAAATCGCTTGTTTATCAGATTGATCCTCGTCTTCATCGATATCTTCATCCTGCTCTTCTTCTTCTTCATCTTGTTGAGTGTCATTTCTACTGAATTGGTTAAATAAATCAATATCATCTTCATCTTCTTCATATTTTTTAGGATTAACATTTTCAATTTTATCAATTTTTTCATCAACTGTTTCAACCCAAACTCCTCTACTACCAGTAACAATGAAATCATTGAAAGAGTTGAAACCAATCTTTCTCTCACTCTCAACTAATGGCATCTTGAAAACTGATCCCGACTGTCTCATACACACTAAATTCATCATTCCATTAAGTTCTTCAGAATACTCAAATGAAATAACACGATCATATTTAGATTTTGAGTCAACGACACTGGAAACAAACAAAGAATCAAATTTAGGATTAGGAACTGAACCAATTTGCCATCTTCTGATTAACTCACCTGCATGTGATGTACCAAACTCTCCTCTTCTTACTGGATTATATCTAAAACAATAGTAATTATTCTTTCTTGTCGTATCACCCAATAGTTTATTGAATGATAAGCAAGGTTCTGGGTTACTGTTATTCAATTTTCTTCTATCAAAAATAGATAACGTACCATCTTCACTGAAGGCTGCAAAATTATATTGATTATGTGGATCTTGTGTTATACCATGTACTGTTTTTGAAGTTACTTGGAAAACAGGGGATGATACCCTGATATCAATGTCTCTGATGAACCTGGAACTACCAACTAATATATTAGTCTCATTACGGAATACAGCTGAATAAATGTTTTCATTGTTAATATAGGAAAATGTTGGTTGATGTAATTCCTGATTAGAGGTCTTTGAATAATGATTAATGTTGTAAATAAGTAAAGTGTTTTGCTGAGTATCAGATTTCTTTGGTTTGCTTAAACCTGTTGCCAATAGACCTTGATTATTGAAAGATATGATGTTAGATAAAGCTCCATGTTCACCAAGACCAGAATGAGATCGTATTTCCAGAGTTGAGGCAAGGGATTGAGTGATATCAAACACCTTAACAACACCATCATCTTGGCCAGCAGCAACTAAACCAGGCACCATTGAAGAATGAGCAACACATGATACGTTAGTGAAGCCTTTTCTAGTGCTTGACTTATGGATATCTTCATCAGAGTTTCCTTGCCGAATTTCGTAAAGCGAGACCTCATCACCCAGTGGATTTATAGTCACAAAGGACTGTGTTCCGTTGGTGTCCCACCCATAAGCACGAGCTATTTTACCCATTTGAAAGTGGCTCAGTGATCTTATTTCCAGCCTGAGTTGAAAACACTTCGATTGACAAATATATTTGATAAAGTGAAATTTGCGGGAATGATATTTGGAGCGATGTGACCTTTTTGTTACAAAAATTGTACGTGAATAATTGCTTCTGTTGAAGTTCATATAGTTAATCAAGTGAATAGAGATGAGTTCCAGAGCATTGAGAAGGCTAGAAAGGCAAAGAGGAAGCGATCTGGAACTGAAACAAGAGAGTCCTGATGAAGTTTATCAGCCAGTTAAGAAAAATAATCTGTTTGCATTGATGTGTGGTGATGATGACGATGATGATGAAGAAGAAGATAACTACGATAATAATGAAATGGAACAAGGAGATGTTCCTACTATAGAATCTAAGAAACCAGCAAAACACACAGCAAAATCCAAAAAGAACAATAAAAAGGCTAAAAAGTCAACTAAAAAGGTTGAACAAGAAACTAGTGATGACGAATTAGATAGAATATTAGCTGAATTAGCAGCTAAGGAAAACAAACCAATTGATACTACAACTGAAGAATATCATAATGAAGTTGAGATTAATGTGACACATCCAACGATGGATCAGTCTTTCAAGTACTTCACAGCTTTAAAACAGGTTAATGTATCAAATCTTTTGAAAGTTGATGTCAAGGACCTTGACCCGGATAATGAATTCAAAAAATTATTTGGTAAATTATCTCAAGAAGCTATATTAGATGCAGAATCTACAACCTCAACTTCAATCCCACCTGAACAATTACAACAAATCAAAAGATTGGCAAGAGTCGTTAGAGGCTGGGGTGGTAAAGATAGAAGAAGTATCCCAGGTACAACTAGAAAATTGATCTTAACTAAAATCAGAGATGACTGGATTCCAACACAAACTAAAGACATCTCAATGGAAGAATTAACTATTAGAGAATTAGTTTCTGATAGATTACAAGAATCTGAAGATTGGGAAGATGTCATTCGTGATGATATCAAACATTTATTGAACAAAGGAATCAAATTTTTCAAGTTTGAAAGAACAGATTCAAAAATACCAAACTCACAGTTCTATAGTTCAGTTGTTGTCTCACCAAATCATGAAAACCTAATGAATTTGTTACCAAGATATCCATATCATGTTGAAACTATTCTACAAGTTGCTTTGATTTTTGTGAGACAAGGAGATAAATCTAATAGTAATGGATTAATTGAAAGAGCTTTGTTTGCATTTGATAGAGGTTTCAAACAAAATTGTGAAGTGTTTAATGGCGTAACAAGGTTACCCTATAATTATTATTTAAATCGTCAATTTTATTTAGCTTTGTTCAGATATATTGAAGTTTTAACCAAGAAAGGTACATATTTTACTGCATTAGCATATTCAAAACTTTTATTATCATTATCACCAGATCAAGATCCTTTAGGTGTCAGATATTTTATTGATTTTTATGCAATCTTAAGTCAAAGTTATCAATATTTGATCAACTTTGTTGAAAGTTCACTAGTTAAAACATATAAGAAATGGTTCACTCCAAATTTAGCATATTCAACGGTCTTAGCGTATCTAAGATTAGATAGAACAGAAAAGGCAAGAGAGGCGTTGAAAAAGGCGTTTATTGAACACCCGTATATGGGATATAAACTATTAGAGGCCATTGGATTAGCCAATAACATTCCGGTTAGGGATTATGTTGTTTTTGAAGTTGGCTCAGAAACTGATTTGTCAACAGAAGCTTACCTATTGAGAGCTCCAATATTATGGAATGATGCCAAAGAAAGAGAATTCTTACATTCTTCATTATTGGAGATCTTAAATGATGATGATTTGAAGATCAGTCCATCAATTGGAGACTCCATTATTCCTGAGAATTTCTTAAGATTTGCTATTTTATCAGGTGAAGGGAAAATTATGTCAAAGATCCCTAAAGAAATTTGGGATCAAAATGATATTTATGAGTATGATATCCTGCCTCCAAAAATAGGCAATGTTGAAACTTTAGAAGATTTTATCGATCAATCAGCAATGCAACAGCAATTTGATGATGAAAGATTGATGGAAATGGTTAGAAACATGTCGTTACAAGAAATGATCGATAACGGGGTTGCAATTGATGACGAATAAAACATTATTCACTATACACATACTTTCCTTCTGAACTTTCAAAATCGTATAGATAATCTGTGTATATTATTATGTAGAAGTGACATAGTATAAAACTGGTAGTTTTTTTTTTTTTCTGCTCTTCAGGTCTTTGATTCAATTGGTACTTTTATCAATCAAAAAAAGTGACACAATCTTTTATCAAAGGCCGGGTAGTACCACCTTTGAAAAAAAAAAAAAATAATGAACATGTATGACTTCTTTTATAAATAATTGTGTGCATTACAAATCAGAATAATGATCGAGCTTCCAGTGCCAGAAGACTACGATATCTCTTTGAAGACAGGCTTCTTGCCTCAAGAACATCCACTAGAAAGACTTTCTGATGATTATTATTCACCGTGGGAAAAGTTGGGTGCAAATTTACCTTCTTTAATCTTAACTAAGAAAATCAGACAACAAGTTGATAAATTACCACTCTTAAGTATAGATAGATTGAAAGGAAACAAAAGAGAATTAAGAAGAGCTTATTCTATTTTATGTTTTCTAACACATGCCTATGTTTGGGGGGTTGATGTTCCAAAGGATCAACTACCAGAATGCTTATCAAAACCCCTATTAGAAACAAGTGAGCTATTAGAAGTACCACCGGTGGCAACATATGCTGGGTTAGTGCTATGGAATTTCAAGACCATTATCGAAGATAATGACGACGATGACATTTATGATTTAGCTAATATTTCCACCATTAACACATATACTGGTTCTATCGATGAGAGTTGGTTTTATTTAGTGTCAGTTTATTTCGAAAAAGATGGAGCAAGTTGTATCAAAACTGGATTAGAAGCTTTGAAAGCTATCCGTAAAAATGATGTTAATGAAGTGATAAAATCGTTGCAGAAACTAGCTCAATCCATTGATGAATTAGGGTCAGTTTTAATGAGAATGGAAGAAATGTGTGATCCACATACTTTCTATTTCAGAATTAGACCATATTTTGCTGGTTGGTCAAATATGGAAGAAGCTGGGTTACCTCATGGACTAAGATATGGTAATGAAGAAGAATATAGAAAATATGCAGGTGGATCCAATGCACAATCTTCATTAATTCAAACTTTAGACATTTTATTAAACGTTGAGCATTATCCTACTGGTGATAAACCGAGTGATACAAAAGATGGTTCCATTTCAGGTAAGTCTGGTAAAAATAATTTCATGAACACAATGAGAGATTATATGCCTGGTCCACACAGAAGGTTTCTAGAACATTTAGCACAAGTTTCAAACATTAGGGAATTTGTTATGAAACAAAATAACAAAGAGTTGACATTGGTATATGATGCATGTATCGCTATGTTAAAATCATTCAGAGATAAACATATTCAAATAGTTACAAGATACATCATACTACAAGCAAAATTATCCAAAAATGCAGGACCTACTAAAACTTTGAGATCTGGTCTTTCTAAAACTGCTAAAAAGAAGGAACAAAAGGGCACTGGTGGTACTTCTCTGATACCATTCTTGAAACAATGTAGAGATGAAACTGGTGAAAAGGCAGCAAGTGAGTGGGGTCAAAAGATTTTATCGAATGGTGTTTTAAATAATAAAGACGTTAGTGATGACAATCATAAAGATCAAAATGAAGTTAATAAAAGACAAAAGTTGGGACTAGCTGGGGATTGGAAAAGTTCAGGTGAAGATCAAGCTGG
This sequence comes from Phaffomyces thermotolerans, assembly GCA_003707215.2. Classification (NCBI taxonomy): domain Eukaryota; kingdom Fungi; phylum Ascomycota; class Saccharomycetes; order Phaffomycetales; family Phaffomycetaceae; genus Phaffomyces; species Phaffomyces thermotolerans. The sequence continues at coordinate 350,853 of PPNJ02000005.1, read as the reverse complement.
TCATTGGTAATAACTTGTATATACTGATTAAAGTAAATAATTTAATGAAATATAGTTTATAGGAAAATAAATCAATTTAAATGGTGTAATTTTGACTACAATGAAGTGTAATAGTACATGGTTTCTCTAATATACAACAAAAAAAAACAAATTTCTAACTTCATTTAAATCTTTCATTAACGATTTCTTCACCTTTTTCTTCATATTCGAGTTTACTTAAAACAGTTTCAAATAAATTCATACTATCTAAGATTCCAGCACCGACCCAATTTGAGTTAATTCTTTCCATATAACTAGGGTTTGTAAATGATTGAATGACAAATTTAGGTAAAAATCTAGATAAATCATTTAATAATCTTGTTTCTAGACCTGGGAATAATGAACCACCACCTGTAATAACCATATTTGTTAGCAATTTATCATAGACTTCTTTGGCAGCTTCTGCTTTTTTCAAACTTGATAATATTAAATCAATTAAACCAATGGTTGAATCATTTGGTAATTCAATATTCGGTAACGGATATTGTAAGGGATGAAATAATGGTTCTGGTAATAATAGTTGTTCTTTACCAACTTCAATAATCTGACCACTTGGCAACTGATAGTTTTTATTAGTGATTTGAAATTCGGTTTGAGAACTTACGATTGGGAAGTTACTTATACTTAAAATTGATGATTTGAAATCTGTGATCAATTCAGTAATTTTGAATCTTTTAAAAGATTCAGAGTATTGATTTTGTGAATAAAATTCTTCCAGATTAAAATGTGAATTTAAGTAATTCAGAACATGTAAATTTATGAAATCACCTGCAAATTTAGAATGAATTGAGCCTTTTGTATTGATTTGACCATCAACAATTGGTGTGATACTAACTGTGGACGAACCAATATCGATAATTAAACTCGTAGATTTACCTAACCCATAACTTGTCGCAATTGGAGCTTTGATGATATTTAATAATGGTACTTTGAAAGTGTTGAATGCCAAATCTGCTATTTTATCTCTATTTTTTTTAGTATTCCAAGTAGGTTCAACTATAGTTAAAGGATATTCTTCCGGGTCAACGTCCAATTTATCAAAAATATACGTCCAAAGCTTCCCTATAACATCCCAGTTGTATATGATACCGTCTCTCAAGATGGTGTATATTTCATTAGCCGGGTGATCTGCTATTTCATCCCCAATTATTATATTGCCATTTGAATCTTGGGAATATAGCGAAGGAATGATTAGAGAAGGTAATGAGTTGGATGAAAAGCCCGCACGCGTCACAGTGGAACCATGTTCAATAACAACTGTTCTTATTTCGGTCATTTTGATATGAAGTCCTAAATTGATAAAATAAGCCTTCAGAAAATTACTTCTTTTATTGGTTTTGTTTATTTACTTTTTCTGATTTTTTTGTTGAAAAAAAATGATCGCGAAAGTGTTATGTAATCTCTGAAACGAAAACCGGTGTAAATCTCATTTTTCAAAACGATTTGGACTTAAATGAAGAGAAAACTCAGGGGAAATTTTTGCTTTGAGGATGAGTGACCAGTTGAAGGAGTACGAGAAGCTTAAGAAGCAACTGCAACAAGCTATACTGAAAAAGAAACATCTCGATAGGGATATTACTCAGATTGAAGAAGAGATCTTTCAAAAGGAAACAAGTTATTTGAGTGAATCAAATAACAGTAATATAGTACGTGGTTTTGAGCCAAAGTCAGGTACAGCACACAGCAATAATAATGTGAACTTGAAGAAGAAATTAGTGTTCACTGATGATGATAGAATTTTCAGTTTGAGCTCACATACTTTCATCAGGCATTTACAGAGGAAGACAGATGAAGAAGAAGAAAGTGTTGATGGAACTCCTCCGATTGCAAATAATAAAAGAAAGAGAAGAAGTTCATAATTGGAGTTTTCACAAATTAATTACAGTTGCTATTAAGCAATATGTGGTTAATACTTAATATACATGCTTCTTATAAAGCTTGCGAAAAAAGGGTTAAATTTTGCGGTCCAGACCTTGGTTGTATTATTCAAGGGATCAAAAATTTTGGAACTCACGACTGGTGTCTACCCTCGCTACTACGCTGACAGACTGAACTTATTGGTGGTAAGTAGCCTATATCCATCAAAAAAGATGTGTGACATTTATAGGATCACTGATGAATACACTTTAGATCAATCATGGTGTCTAACTTTTCACAAGACCAACGAAATGCATGTTATCAGGTTATAAGCTGTATGTATTCAAATGCTATTAAAATTAGCTTTACTGACGTAATTTCACTAAATTAATCTAATCTAATCAATTATATATTCCAGACTCCAGTTACCAGTATCAAGTTTCTTGTATTCTTTATTCTTCATATAACGTTTTTAAATCAACTTTATTTTATACCGAACTGAACACTGAACAGTGAACAGGCTACAGCCTCACAATATAAAAAAAAATAGTATGACAACGCTCTAGTGATAAAGTACAAGTTACAACACAGTCAATTTAACCAATCTGAGATACCCCAATCTCAAAATATCATGTTTTGATAAAATAATGTATACATACCATGCCACCAGTACTTTGTTCACATCTGTTAAGTTCATAGTTCATATCTATATGTATATATACATATATACTTATGGTCAAAAGTAAATTAATTAATCTGATGACATGAATGATGAGACTAGAGTGAGATAATTATTAATAAAGGATCAAACTCCAGAAACTAAAATGTATTTCTTTTAGCTCTTATCCCCAGAAATTTATACACCAAATTCAGATTTCATGCAGCAAACTCACATCTATTTACTTCAACCAGAAATAGGGCTGGTTGAACTTCTTGTCAGATTCACTAATCAGTTCAAACTTCACATGAGATAATGGATTGATCTTTTTTTCTCAGTATTAGCTAGAATTAGCACTCTCACTCTGGGACGTCGACGACCTCTCTGAGGCATAAAATCCACCACCTAGGCTCTATCTTAAAAATCTAGTATCTGTAGGATAATTTCTCTATTATTTGGGTGTTTTGACATAGAAGCACTCTATACAAGGTTTCTTGATAAGAGCTATTGGACTAGCCTGATGGAAAATTTGAGATAAATATATTCAATCTAGTGATCTTGATTCATTGGATAAGCGTTTTTCTTCTTAAAACAATTTTAAGTTGATACAAACCTAATGCTTTTCAAAACTAGTTTCTTTCACTGAAGTTTTGATGATATTGTATGGTTATATTAATGAGATAGAGATTACTGAAAAATATTTGAAATACTAGATCACAAATACTGATTACGAGTTAATTTTTTTTAGATATAGTATCATCTTGCATACTATTTTAATAACGTTATCGATCTCAAACGTAAAGTGAATGCAACTGAATGAAAATTGGAACAGAAATCACCTTAGACGTAATTCTGTGTCATAAAATTAGAATCGACATTCAAAATTAAGCTAGTAAGTGTATCCTCGGTCAAAATGATTCGTAATATTAACATACACTAACTTTTGACTACATCATTGTTATTATAAAAACTGATTCGGCCGTATTTTCACAGTTGTGTCAATTGAAAAAGAAAAGCTCCCTATGTTGTTTTTTTTGAGCTAATAATACAATACCGAGCTGCTTCTGTAATATATTTTCTGCTCAACCGTTATTCCTTGATTACAGCTCAGTAGTCAGTTCTATTAATCTATGGTATGAACTTTAAAGTACCGTATTTTTATACTACAGAGCTCGGTTTTATGAACAATGTTTCTAGAAGTAGTTGTAAAATTATTTAAACTTATCCAGCTTTTGAGCTTATTAATTGCTTATCTAAACAATGTATTTTTGTGTAACTAATTTATGGCACGATTGTATTCTTGAAAGTGACATATAAGTACAGTTCATTTCTGTTCTATAACTTTATCTTAGTTAGAAAAAAAGTTTCTGAGTTAATATCTGTAACCTCAAAAAGAAGAAATTAGAAAAGAGTGTAAGAATCTCCAATTAATACAGGCAATCTATATTGTAGAAGCTTCCATAACTTTCGATAACATCACGAATTTACAGAGTCCAGACTCCACACTAGTAATATCCCCTTATGAATTCAATCACCATCAGATTTAATGCACCTCTATGCTTCGGCTAACTTTGTTACTTTTTTGGATATGCCCGTTTCTTGCTTCCGAGTCCCGGACTCTCGGTTCGTGATAACTAAAAAACAATTCTTACAGTACAAATGCACATGGGAAAAAACATTTCTCATTTATACAAGCTTTAAACTTAGTAATAACTCTTGTCTGGTCAGTAAAATTAATGCTGGTGGTGAATGATAAATCGGCTGTCCTTGATGGTCATCGAATGTCAGTCAACCAGAACTCATTCTTCAGATATACAAAAGAAATATGGTAAGGCTAAAGCAAATGTAATAATTGCTCTTTTTGAGAACCCTTTTTTGTGTTTTTCTTGTGTATTTAAGCTCTAATTATCTAAAATATACACTGCACAGTGCAAACTTCAAAGTCAAATTTACTATCTAGATACAGACCTTCTTTTAAGAGTAACGACTCGTGAGTCGTGAGTCTGGACTCTAGTGGATCGAATGAAGCGCTATTTTTTTTCATAAAATTAATTTATTAATTTATTATTCTCCTTAAGCAACGAGAAATTGATGTCTGTATATCTTAATAGTACTCTTGGTGTCGAAACTTAATTAACAAACTCAAGAAGGTTAGTTTCTATTAAATGTGCAGAAGATTATTGGTAGCTACAAAATTTTCCTGACCTCTGTTAGAACTTAGATGGGTTCTGGAATCTAAAAAATAGTGATATATCTGGCTGTATTTATCATAATGGACCCTTATTATTTGATATTTTCCATGACCAACGATGCGCATTGTGCACTCCTATATAAGACAAAACTATATATATCGTCTATAAAGTCCAAATTAGCTGCTTTTACGTAATCACAAACTTTTTATTTTTTATATAGTATACCTTTTAGAAGTATAAATTTAGTATACCTGTACGTGTTAATTAATGTATATTCAAATAAGCTCATGCTGAAGCCTAAGAGGTACTGGGCAGGCAGCAGACTTACGTAAAAAGATCTTCAAAGTACGACATATACATTTAATTTGTTCTTCGTGCAAACTAATTTACAGATCGATCCTTCAGGCTTCAGCTTATCTATATCGACGTATACCATTGTTATTCCACACAAAGAGTATAGGGATCCATTATAGAATAACCATAAGTTTGGTGTCTTTTGAAATTTGTATAAACGTTTGAACTTTGGTTCTTAGATCTTGTATACATGTAAGATTCGACCCATTCCGTCACACAACTAGGAAACTATAGCATGTTTTGCTTGAAAAACTCTCCTAAACTAGATCTTCAACTATTAAATTTAAAGTGTATAAACATTTCCTTGTAATTAATTATAGTCTTCTGGAAAACACAATTCATTAATTTTTCAACAAGAGCTACAAAAGATTGATCATATACGAAGCATTGACAAAACAATGTGAGTTAAGTTGATAAAAAGCCTTTTTCACTTATCCTGTGACGTTTCTTAGAGTACTATTCGTTTTTAGTTTCAATGGTATACATTATCTTCATATAACAGAGTCAATATTCTAACAAATTTGATACTTATATAAGTACTCAGGTTGGTGGTAAAGTCATATTATATATTCTCTATCTGTCTGTAGAGCTTAGCAAATTGATAGGTATCACTCACAAGTTACAATTTAGCAGTGTAAAACTGAAGATACTTTCACCTCATCAAATTCTGCCATTCTTTTCTCCATTATAGATAGACCCTTTTCATTCATGAGTTGACTTTCTAATAATTGTGGTTCTGGAGTCTGTGGGGCAGAAAAGTCTTGATCGTTTCGCAAAATTTTTAATTTCATGAATAATTCGCTGACATTAGTGAAGATCACTCAATCAAAGAAAAGAAGAATGACTGATCTATTAAACTGAATAAGCGTCTATATCACTCTCAAATTTGACTATACTCAATTTAGTTATTACTTGTCGTCACCCTCAAATTATATTCATCTATTTTTAAAAATATCTTACTATCCGTGTCGGCAACTTCCAGCACAATCCTGCGATAGATTGCATACTACATATCAGATGCTCAAAACTGTAAAGCTCATGCATGTCAATTTTAATTTGGACAGTGCATTGCATTGCATAAAGAACAAACAATTATCCTGATCCGAAAAACAAAATATCTTACATTAAAATAGAATCATCAATTTGTTTTCCAGAAGACATTTTTTTTATATAAAGAGAATCAATAACCCACTTATCACATTAATCAAACTCTTTATACTCAACTCAAACACCTACAAACTTTCTAATCACATCGTTTTATTAATATTCGCTTGCTCAATTATTTTTGAAATCAAGTGAATAAATTCATCACAAATAATTCACTTTTAGACAACCTTACTTGCCCCATCAATCAAGAATCAAAAGCGTTCAGATTTCGTACATATATAGAAAAGTCAATAATCTAATTATAATCTGATATCCTTTATAAGCTTATCAATTGATATAAGTGGCTGACATTCTGCATCAAAGTTATAGGTGAACATTTTAATCAGTCAAAGTTCGGTTTCTTTTTAACAAATCGTCTTTTGCTAATCATTAATTCAACAACAAGTCGCCTTACTGTATCTGGATTGACCCTTTAATTTAAACACAAATCAACTACATATAGATATATTAGTGTACGTTTAAGTTTGTGTGTTTTTTTTTTGTTTAGCATCATCTGAGACATTTCTTCACAAGTATTTGAGAAACCTACATCAAGTTCCAAACTTCACACATCACTGGAACCATTAACTTGCTGACGATCCTTTCATTTGCGTCATTGAAAAGTTTTTGATATAAGTTTCCATTACACGTTGATAATTCGGTTTTTTGCAAATTTACTGCTCTAATTTATTTGTGTTTTTGTGTTATTTATCCAATTAAATTCACAGAACTGCATTAAAATCATCTTGGTTTGTATCTTTTTTAATATTTTCACAAGAAATATCCCCTTTTTGTTTGATTCTTTTTGCTATTCATTCTGTTATTAATCCTTCAAGCTCATCTAATCAACACGCATAGTCATCATGAATAAGTGGAAGAGCAACTCGTTTAGCGAGGGTGAAAACTCTTCGTACCAATCCCAGCATCAACCTAGACTAGTTAGAGCTTCAGTCCTAAACTTACCTACGCATCAAATGCTAATGAATGTTCCTGTCACAATCGATTTTGTTGGTGATATCTTCTCAATGACTGAAAACTGGAGTGAAACTGAATTAACAAACTCAAGAAGGTTAGTTTCTATTAAATGTGCACAAGATTACAGTCACTTAAGCCTTCAGTTTAAACCAATCAAGCAGGAAGATTACATCATTGGCTCCCCTGTACTAAGTTGTATTTATTGGAAGAAGACAGGAAGATTTTATCTAACTTCAGTTGAATTAATATCATTATTAGAACATCTAGTCAATTCAAAATTCCCAGTCGAGGAAAAGAACAGAATTAGAAGAAATTTACAAAGCATCAAACCTTTAACAGTTTCAAAATCTAAGGATGAATACTCAGGATTATTTGATTTGATTATGAATTTCTCAAATCCTAAACCAAGAAGGATCGAAAAGGATGTTAAAGTCATTTATTGGGATCATTTAAAAGAGGCATTGGCTAAAGTTCTATCAAAATACATAGTTGATCCAACAAGTATTGAAACTCTACCCCCACCATTCCCATCTCAATTACAATCACAACAACAACAGCAGCAACAACAACAACAACAACAACAACAACAACAACAACAACAACAACAACAACAACAACAACAAATTCAGCAACAAGTTCATCAACAAATTCAACAACAACAATCTCAACAACAGTTCACTGACCCTTCGCAACCTCGCTACTTTAGTCAATTTAAACAACTACCACCACAATTTTACCAACAGTCATCTACTTATCCACCTTTATATCAGCAGCATCTAATTCAGTCTAATCTTTATTTCACGAATGAACAAAGTCAACAACAATCCTCAAATCTGTTAAATTATCCAGGTGTTTCAAGTTCAAATCAAACAACTGAAAGTTCCTTTTTGGAGTACCCTAACCAAATACCATCAGACAATCAACCAAGTAGTCTGAACTATCCAATGAACACAGAATATCAACAGCCTTCATACAATTCATCATCATCAGACCATACAACTCCTAAAAGAGAAGAAAGTCCATCATCCTCATCATCTATCTACTATCCTCAACCACAGCAATCACAAAACGGATATGACTACAATATTACTTCAAATCCTTCATTGACACCAAGCAGTAATGCAGTGAATGTTGGTCTATTTAACCGTAATGAAAGTATGACTAGTCCGTTACACGTTGTTGGAGACCGAAACTCTTTAAATAATAATGTTGGTAATAATTGGGGCATGGTGTTGCAATATGATCAATTTGGAAACCCGGTTTTTAGAGAGTATGAATAAGTTGTTCTTAGGTGTTGATTATCTATTATTTGCCTGTCAATTTTTATCCTTATCATGAAGTTGTTTTGTGAATCCAGTTAGTATTTTTTATATGACCATACCAATAGATTACAGGTTTTACGTTGGTGTGGTTCTGGGATTTATTTCTTTTTTATGCTGTTCATATTATATCATTAGTTTGCATTTTAGTGGTTTAATTTTTTTTTTTCATTCTTTATTCTTATCTTTATTCTTGTTAGAGGAGTACAGTGATAGAAGGTCTGATATTAAAGGAAGTCGTTCAGATTCTTCTATTCTTATACTTCATATTTTTTATGATTTATGTGTTATTTAATGCAGCATTTTTTAGTTTATTATTTTTGATGTCATGTTAGTTTACTATAATTTTTTTCAAGTTTCTTGTTTGTTTATGAGATACAGTCATTAGTTAGAGATGTTTTTTAATATATCGTATCATATAATACCTTGTAGATCTGTTGTAATTTTCTAAACATATTGGTATTTCTTTTTTATACATATAGGTAGAACCATTTTTGTGTGTGTGTTTAATATTTTTTTAAAGTACTTTCTTCTTCTTTTAATTGTAAAAAATTTTGTTGCTCAATTTGACTTTTAATTAAAACTGATCTAGGACCATAAATTTTAATGAATTGATCATTTGAAGGAATTGAATTATTGATAAATTTGATAATATTCAATAATGTATGATTGAATTTTTTCCACAAATCTTTCAACGATTTGAGTGGATCCTGTTTAGCTAAATCAGTGGTTTGATTATCTTCAACAACTTTAGGTTCTTCGACACTTTCGGTTTCCGGAATTCTGTTAAATTTATACGCTTCTGTTGAAGTTTCCAGATCTTCATTCACACTAATAGCAACCACGTTATCTCTTTTAATTAAAAATTCTTCATCTTCTCCTAGTTCAATGGTATATAATTCACCTTCCCCTTTCAATACTATATCCCCACGACCTGTAATTAAGCTATAACCAGGTTTTAGAAATGAGTTCAACCCTGTTTTAACCTTGGTTTGCAATTGATACCATTTTAATCTTTTATTTATGGTTTTTGGTAACAATTTTGTATCAATTCTTAAGGATAATCCAGAATATGCTAATATTGAATCTCTTGGTAAAACAGCCCAATCTTTACTACCGTCTAAATTCAATGCATGACTTGAAGATTTGTTTTTTAAACAAGATGAGATCAATAAAGTAGAGGGAGAGGTTGTTTCTATTTTCTCAAATCTAAAACGATGAAATCCACTAATTATACGTTGTAATGGATGTAGAAAATGGTTGGTTATTGTGATCCCTTTAACGTTTGATGAATACACAGATAACAATGAACCTTTGGCTATATAAATTGGATATGAAGGAACCAATTGGACTTTGGTGATGGATGATGATAAATTGGTGATAGTTGGCGTATCTAAGCTACGTGTGACGCTTGGAGAAGTGAGGTTTGTGCTTAAAGAACGAATGAATCTCATTTGAAACCCTAATTATCAAAGTATATCTGAATGGATCTGTTTTGATTGTTTGGAGGTTTTATTTTAATTTCAATCTCGAGGATGCCGGAAACCGGAACTGAACAAGCATTTTATTTATGGTGAAAGAAGGGAAGTTCTAAATTCTAATGATTGTGTGTAGAGATTACAGTTCTAAGTTCTAAATTATTATTTGTAACAGTTATTAATTATAAATTGAAAATTCAATGGCAAAAAAATGATTCTTTAAATATGTAAAACTTGTTTAGTTAACCTCCAGATGCTCTTTCTAGATTCTGCAATTGGGAACACTATAACTAAACCAAATGATAAGAATAACCAAATATACATAATAACCACCCAACCATACAAAAACCCAGTTGAGAAGATATATGGGGCAGCACTTAATGGAACGGGAATAATGAAAACAAAAACAGCAACAAGCACTGAAGTAAGAATAGAATACTTCAAGTATTGTCTGTTTAGTTGTTGCAAGTCCAATTGTTGTTTCTGAGGAAGTTCTTCTTGATTATATTCTATATGATGACCATGATGAGGGTTTTCTTGAGTTTCAATGACAATTCCATCGTTTTTACCATAACTTTCAAGTTCAACTTCATTTGCCTTACCAATGATTGAACCTTCTGTAGAGTCCGATTCTTGAATACCACCATCATCTGTTAAAATGGTTTTATTTCGTGTTTTGTTGAAATCAAAATTAGCAGGCTTTATAAGTGAAGCAATAACTGCAATAATACCCCCAAGGACGATAGCAGCTGCGTTACCAGCAAACGATACCCACGTTGAAGATAATGTATCAACGCTCAACGAGCCTTTTAAACCTTTACAAGTACCTAACCATACAGCTAAAGCTAAGAATAAGCCACCAACAGAACCACCAACAGCACCATAAACGTTAAGATCTTTCCATAAGAATGACAAAGCTATAGGGAAAACACCTGAAGCAGTAGCAACACCTAAGAAATTGAATAACCAACCCATAGAAATTCCAATTTTGTAAAAAATAGTAGAAAGAACAGATGCATAAATTGACCAAATAAAAACACTTACTTTAGCGGAAATAACAACTTGTTTTGGTGTAGCTTTTGGATTGATATATTTCTTATAAACATCATATGACATTAAAGTGGAAGAAGCAATCAACTCCCCTGATAATGATGAGGTGACTGATAAGAAAATCATTAGTAAGATGATCACTGAACCAGCCCTACCTAATAAATATTGAGCAGCAGCAACAGCAGCCAAACCTGAACTAGCATCAGCAGATGTAATAACTGGGAAATCTGGGAACAATGAAAAAGCTCTTGCGGCTAAACCTAAAGTTAAACCCATTGCAGTTGGAATAATGAACCAAGCACAAGCTGAAAAAAAATAGGCTGGAGAAGTATGTTTAGCAGATGATGCAATAGCTCTCGACCAATAAGCTTGATCACAATTAACTAAACCAAAACCTGTAATAACAGATCTAACAGCAAATGTGGCACCTTCTCTTGATCTGAAAGTTAAATAAGAACCGTGATAATTCCCATCAATTGGGGTTGTTTTAGCTAACTCTGTTAAGAGTTCAACCATTCTAGCAGGGGAACCAATTTTGCTGTCATCACCAGCATATACTGCGTAGGCAAACACCATAACAAAAATTAGTAGTAAAAAAGTGTGAGTAGCATCTGCAATAAAAGTAGCTCTCAACCCACCTAAAAAGACATATATAGCACAGACAAATGGTAATAACCAAAGTGCAGCATAATAACTAACACCACTAACTGCATTAACAACTGAAGCACCACCTAATAAAATACAAGCAGAAACAATTGAATTACAAACAAATGCACACCATAAGAAAGCTAAATGACCTGCGTTACCAAAACGGAAAAAGCCCATTTCGGGGAAAGTCGTGACTAAATTCGCATTAGCTTTAACTTTTGCTGCAATAATAGAAAAAACACCAACTTGACATAAACCACCGATAGCATAATAGTAAGAACCACAAATACCTAGATAATAGGATTGCGTAGCAGATTGAAGCAATGTTAGAGACCACGTCCAAGAAGATACTATACCGCAACAGACTAAACCAAATGGAACATTTCTTGAAGCAGCAGTAAATTCGTCCGCATTATCTGAATGAGTTGTAGTATATTTATTTTGAATCCAAGTTACAATGTTCATGAGAACGGCAAAGAAGACACCAAGCCCAATAATGACAGCATAACCAGCACCTTGAGGTAAATCAGGAACCATTGTAAAATCTTAACTCTTTGCGTAGTAACAAATTGACATTGTCGAAAACAAGAAGTAATTGATTCCTTAAATATAAACTAGTGAAATGATTGAGATTCATTAACTCAATAACAATTAGCAAGCCACATATATGTGTACTACATATTTAACTACATGAAATTTCGATCTAAGTGATCCTCATCAGGATTCTCAAGTGATCCGAACCGAGAATTAAATCTTCATGCCACCACATTTAAAAATTCGAGTATAACTATTGATGATACGGATTCTGTTGTTAATCTATCACTTTGAATCTCCAAAATCTCATAATTGCAAAACTATATGAATTCACAGACTGTTTTTTTATGCCACGGAAAGCTAAAAGTAAAGTTTTTTTCATATCATAGATAAATCGTGATCCGTGATGTCAAGTATAGTGTGGCATTATATGAAAATTGCGTTACTTCATCACCTTTATAGCATTTTGTCACAAAAAAACTCTAATTAGCTGAAGCCTGAAAATCAAAAAATTTGACAAACACAGTTAAAATGTTGAAGCTTTAACAGTCAGTTCAATTGAAAAGGTAAAAAGACACCTATTTATTTGCCCTAAAAAGTGTTTATCGTTTTGCAACATAAAATTCTTTATACTCTAAAGGCTCATCCAATTTTGAAATACCATATATCTTTGGACCTTATTACAAAGAGTTTGATGAAGATTGATTGAAAGGGCCAAGGCTAACATTTCATAAGTCAAAGTGCTGACTCTTGAGCTTAACTGTAATTGTGTACTCACCAATTTCTGTAAACTGGTAGACAATTAATTTCACCATTGCATGCACGAACACTATGGATAAGTATATATATATAATATACTTCCGTATTTAACAACTTCTATCTTTGGTTAGATCCTTTTTTACCTTTTCAAAGATCTCTATACTATGTAATTCACTCAACTCAGATTATTAAAATGATTGAAAAACTTTTCTTCAATTGAGAATCACTACCTTATGAAATAATAGTAAATACTATATGTTATTTTCCTTTCTCTATTGGTGTATTCGTTTTATTGCTTATATAGGACAAGTGGAACATTCAATCGATTATTTATACTAATATATTTCCACCAATTTGAGCAATCAGAATCGCTTTTAAAGTGTTAATTAGTAATTACTCTTTGATGAGCAATCCTCTAAGATGAAGAGAAGCTTTGATGGATGTCATATAGTTTCAAAACTTCACTTTTGATCCAATTATTATGTGTCGTAAATTTTTCCACTTTATGAACTATCAGAGAATTTAGGTGCCATAAGCCTTGTCACATACGTTATGTTGACTGATAGCAGTACTACTTGTTTGAAGATAAAGTTCTTCTTAATCATGTTCATATATATGTCAAAGCGTTTACTTTAAACAATTCCTCTAAACGAGAAATGGTAGTGAGCTATATGAAATTTGTCAATGGCAACCCTTCTCAGATTAGCATTTACTGAAGCAACCCTTTTTAATGGGAATTTGGACTAAGGCTTTCAACTTAATCAAGATAACGTCACATCTGTATTTCGTTACAGGTGTAAATAAGAAATCGAAATAGTTGATATATATATATGCTATTTAGCTGTCTTCTTGGAAAGATATTTAATCGTTGAATAGTAACAATAACTGTCTGTTAAAACTAATGCTTCAATAAGGAAATCTAACTTTTTTAGGGTATAGTGTAACAGATCTGAGCTATACCCTCCACTTGAAAGAACAAATGCATGAGGAGTCTATATAAAGAAAAGAATATTAATATGAAGTATCAATAAAAACATTACCTCTATATACTGGGTAACTTGCAAACTAGCTTTTAGTGCTCTGCTTCATAATCTTTCAAAAATTATTGAAATTTGGTCTTTAGAGTATTTGATACATTTTTGTGATACAGGCAAGATGCTCTGTAATGATTTGTTGACTGTAATCTATTAAAGACCAATATTTTAACTTGGATCGATTTAATCTAAAGTTCTCTGTCTGACCAATCAAAAGAAAGTTGAAGTCAACCCATGTAGCAAGATTCTGGGATAATATGCCGTTATAGTTAACTGAAGACGGGGTTTGGGCGCCCAGTTACAACTTTCATCTCACAGCGTACTATACTATATTCAGAATTCCAGGACTGTATATACTATCTATATATACATAATTCAAATTTTAAGCTATCAACAACTTCTATAATATATAATTTATCTCCATATATACACGTACTCGTGCAGTTCCGCTGACTTCTAATATTTTGCCGTATTTTATATGCATGGTTATTGGTACATACTACATAGTAGTACATATACAGTTGAATCGATCGATTGAGTTATGTATGATGTTTTAATTTTGAACTAGACTCTAGCCTACACTCTAGAGCCATGTGAGGTTTAGTTTCCAGATCATCATATACACATTTGGTTTCTGGGTTACAAAAGTGTATCGGTAAGCTTTTTTGAATATTAATTACATGTTTGCTTGTTGATCCCTATGAATGTACAACAAGTACCAATTTTGTTAAATATGGATTCCTATTTGAAGAGATACGCAGATAATAGAATCCCTATTCAACGGCATACGCAAATGGGGCTTCCCTGTTTAACAAAATGGGTACTTTTTTTGACATTCGCAAATAGGTCGACATCTGGTCAAATTCTCTAAAATTGTGTCAGAAAACGGGCTTTAATTCACCAATGACCACTGACTGACCACTGTAGTATTTACATAGTGATAAAAGACAAACTCAACATACCATGGTCTCAAGTCACAAGTATATATGCGCTCTAATTCTAACTTGAATCTTGATCAATAAACTCAGAGTTTTGATGGCTCTAAATCATAAATGATGGTGTTAACATTTCAAAATAAATTCACACTTCGAGCTTCGAAGTGATATTCTATGTAAAGTTGTTTATTTTTTTGTATGTTCCAGAATTGAATCTCACAAATAATCAATTTCATCTTGGTAAACAAGAGCTACATAATAATCGAAAAGCCCTAATTATCCAGCTTATTCTATTAATCATTTATCGTTTCAACATAATATGGAAACGTTACTGAGTCAATATTGTTTAAATATTTTAACCCTTCCAGAGCCTTGAGTTGAATACTATATTGCTTCTTTGTCTTCTTCTCTCTTATTCCTTGTTTGATATCATCTTGCTATTATTTTAATCAGCTGTTCTGACAATAGTATAAACAAATCAATTACACATCAAATTAACGGCTTTTTTTATTGATCTCAATATTGATAAGAAGTTAGTTTTGATAATTATCACTTTAATGAAGAATGAAAAACATTATGATCAAAGAGATCAACACAATTATGACTCTTAAAATCCACTTATTTCGATATTTCAATCTTAGTAGGTTTGTTTCATTTATATCTTCTAATGTTTCTATTTTTCTATTTAACTGCATTAAAATATCTTTATTCAGTTTTAATTTACTCAATTGTTCATTTAACTTAATTTGTAGGACATCTAAAACATTAATAACTTTTAGAAAATTATTCAAGTAAACGTATAAAAACTCATTAAATTTCTCATCTATTGAACTTATTGATTTATTTATCAGTGAGATATGATTATTTATTTTCAGCAAAAGTTGGTCAATCTCTTTGTTTATTTCTTTTATCTCTTCAAAATTAGCCTCATATACTTCTTGAGAGTCATTAATTATTTTGCCTATTCTTTGATCCAGTTCTGTTTGAAACTGATTAATCTTATTGAGTATCTCATTGTCATTAAAACCCTTGTTGTGTATATTGTCATTCGTTACAACTAATGATTCTTTGATGTTACTATTAGGAGTTTTAGTTCTGAAATGTTTTTTAATTTTAGATCCTTTGGCGATATTATCATTTGAGTAAAATTGTTCAACTAGTCTCTTTGAATCATTTATTGAAGAGCTTGAGACTTGTCTGGAGTGTAGTGATACTAAAGAAGAATGGATAGATGAACTATTCATGATCTGACTGGTTTATCGATGTTGATATTTGCATATCTTCATGTAGGTGTTTTATTATCTTTTCTTGGTGTCTTGATGTGAATATTAACATATAACTGCTCAAAGGGGTATTATATTTACATTCCAGACCAAAATTAATACTTAGTTTGATCATTTGAATACAGTACATTGCATGTGTATTATAACTGGTCTGTGGATCCAAGTATAATTACAAATTTATATCATTTTGTCTAGTCCGACGGTATGGGTTTTCCAAATTTAAAATAGATAATTTGTGACATATAATCAATAAAATATGGATTCAATTTTACTTTAAATTTGAGAGTACATTATAATATAAATATAATAATAATATTAATATTATCTCAAATTAGCTATATAATCATATATACTAATGGTATGAGGGCCAGCTACGCACATAGCGTCCTATCATAAGCTAGTAAGTTACAATATTGATTCATTACAAGTAGCATCAGCCTCGTAACTGAATAAAAATACTAGATATTCAATATAGTCAGAGTCATATTCGACTCTCATATATTAGACTTATGGTTGACTTTTGCATGTACTAGAGTCAATATTAATTGATAGCTTACATTAATAAACTGAAAAAGAATATGTTTAATACTATCGAAATAATATTTGTGAGCCCTGAAACGACTAATTTAATATTACCATTTCCAGTGATGCACAACAGTGATTAGTGACAGTATTGATTTTTATAACATGAATTTTATTGAGTTGACAAGATTATAATAGGTTTTGAAATAGTAAGCTAGGAAAACATGAGAACGAATCATGTATAAAGATGTAGAATTAAGACATTTAAATCGAAGTTGAAGTAAATGTATCTTTTGATGTCATTCAGGAACCTGTGTTATCTAAATGTGATGTATTTAATATCAAGTGCAAATGAATTATAAAGGCGGGAAATTTGGAATGAAACGTTTCTAGACTATATGACCATATAACCACTTTAAAATATGCTCATTGTAGTAATATATTCGCCATGATACTATTGACTTAATAGGATGATGTAAGGTTGCGGAATAATAGATGAACCATTAACCATCATATATCATTTCTCAAACTTCAATTTAATAGATTCTACTTTTATATCAATGATTTTCTTCAATGATTCTAGCCTTTTATTCTCAAGATATTTTAACATGTCACCTTTTTCCATAGCTAGTTTTCTTCTTTTACTATTAATGATTTTAATTTGATGATTTTTCGACTCTATCGTTTCTTGAAGCTTTGTATTTAATTGTTCTAGTTCTACATTAATATCAGTAAACAGCTCCATGTTGACCTCTCTGGAGATAGAAAGGGATGATTCTTTAAGAAGGGAGTACATTAATGATATTGAAAGATTTTCAGTGGTTAATTCTGAATATTTGTGTAGGTTGATTCCAACTCCGTCTTCTTTGTTTTTAATTTCATCAAGTTTGGTGGTGGTTGAGATTGCGATGGAGGGATGTAACACTGATAGGTCTTTTCCTTGTAATTCAACTTGGATGAGTCTTTGTACTTCTTCCATTTTTTTTTTTTTTTTTTTTCTTTTATAGTATGTAAATAAAAGTATAGAACTTGTTTTTTTTTTTTTTTTTGATACTCATCACATAAATTAGCTATATTAACTATTTACTACAAGTAGTAGTATCATCATCTTATAATGGCACCAATGTAGGTACTTTGAAACACGAGGGAGTTACATCATACTAACAGTTTTTTTTAAATAAGAACATCTTATCTTCGAATTCACAAAGATCTGACAATTCCAGTAAAATTCACAATCAACCTTGAAAGGTCCACCGACAACTCCAATAGAGAATTCTTCAAAAGTATTATCAAATTCCAGAACAATGCACGTTTGATTAAATTAGTACGAAGTAATAAAGTCTATGTTTCTAATAATCAAATGCGAGAGATTTTAAACATTTTTAAGAAAGATATAATTGAGTTATTGATAATTGATAGCATTGAAGTGTTAAAACTAAAAAGTGGTAAATTTAATAAGAAGGGGAATGAATTGAATTTCAAATTATTTGACGTTGAAACTAATTGGAAAATTAATGTTATTGTTGGTGTTGATTGGATTGAAATGTTAAGAAGTAGGAGTTTTGATAATGATTTAGTGGTGAGGATACCTAATGAAATAAAGATTAATGAAGAACAAGAAGTAAATCAAGTTGTTATTCCTGATGAAGAGGAAGAACAAATAGGTATACCAGAAGAAGGTGAAATGATATCAGAGACAACAAATGAATTGAATGATGAAAAATTACAACAGAGATATGATTACAAAAAATTCAAAACTTTTACTAAACCACTAAGGATTGAAGTATTACAAATTTGTAAAACAAAAATAAAAGATTAAAAAGTTAATAAAGATTAATAAAATAACAATAACTTTTAAGATAAAATTATCATAAACCAATAATGTTATATATATATATAAAACAATAAAAGACACAAATAAACATAATTAAACCAATCAATGGTCCTTATAATAATATATATAAAAAAAAAAAAACAGCAACACATAGTACACGAAAAAGTTAGTTAAGACTAGAATTTAGTATAGAATCTAAGCAGCAACTTTTTCTTCTTCAGCCCATTCTTGCTCAGCTAAATTTTGTTCTTCAGTTAAATCTTCTTCATCATCTTCATATTCATTTTCAGCTCTTCTAATACTCAAAGTTGGAACAACTTGAGCATGGTCTAAAGTCCATGAAGCTAAAGCATTTTCAGCATCAATAATGATTTGTTTGGAAGCTTCGTAACCATCATAAGCTGGTCTAGTTTCACCTGGAGTAACAGGAGAATCATCTAATAATTCTAATAAAGCTTTACCGTAACCAGCAATTAAGGCTAATTTTTCAGAATGTTCTCTTAATGAATCAAATTGATAATTGAATGCTGTTTTTAATTTTTCTCTTGTGATGTTTGATAATTGAGCTTCAGCAACTAAAGATTCAGCTTCAGCTCTAACCAATTCTTGTTCTAAGATAACAATTTTTGGAGATTGAGGGTCCTTGTATTTTAAGTAGGCAATCTTGTCAGTGATTCTTTGTTTACGATCTCTTGATGGTTGGACAGAACCTTCGATATCTCTGATTGATTTAATGGTTAATCTATATTGATCATATCTATCAATGAATTGATCTTCTAGTTCACCAATTTCGTAGATTAAAACCCCTAATTTATCGGTGATATCAGAGACATCATCGTCATTTTCTTCACCCCATAAGGATAATTGTTTAGCAACTTCTCTTCTTTCATTAGCAACGACTTCAATACCCCTTAAAACGTTTTTTTCAATTTTAACTAGAGTGGATAATTTTCTTGATAATTCAGGACCAAAGTTACCAGCAGTTTGTCTTCTTAAAGAAGAGACAATACCACCTTTACCAAAGAATCTACCTGTTTTAGTGGTTGATGGTGGTGGAGGAGGAGATTGTAAGTCAGAGGCTGTTGGAGCTCTTGAGTTTCTTAAAGAGTAAGTTCTGTGCATCTTTGCGGGTGTTAGCAATTCAATTGGGGGAGGTAGAGTTTATTAATTTCTACTTACTTTATAAGTATTGAATGAATATAAAAAATTAAAAAGTTGGGAGAGAGTGAAATTTATTTCTCTCTTTTTTTATAAAGAAAAAGGGGATGAAAAGCAAGACTTACTCGATTAGGAAAACTGTCTTAAATTACGTAATTCTTTGTTTTGGTGAATGATGTGATATTACGTAATACATACATACACACACATATATATATATATATATTTAAAACAAAGAAAATAAAGAGTAATTGAATAGAATGACATAATGAATGAATGTAGTATAATTCTTTATATAATTACACAATCAATATGACAATTTAATATTTATAATAAACCATTTTTTATGCTTAAGTGTGATTACATAATTACTAAAAATAGATTTCCTAATAAGGGGGACCTGACACGGGTCTAATTTACGAATATCTATTGACATTTACAATGATCAATATCTCATATAAATGAAATGATTAATTTAGTCTGTGTATTAAAATCTGAAAAGCAAAAAATTATCAAACGCTAAAACATTTGATAAGACTGAAAATAATTTAATTGATTGATTAATGCTAACTTCTTGATATAACATCCACACACACACACCCTGTAAAACAATTTTTTTTTTTTTTATTTTTTTAATTTTTTTTTTTTGTTTTTTTTTGATTCTTCAATTGTTTTTTAATTTACTTTGTGAAATCATGGTCACTTAACAGTTGTTAAAGAGTGTGATTTTCAAATATTAACCTCTACACACTTATTCTTGGTTATTTTCAATGATGATTTCTATTTGCACATTTTTGAAAACTTATATTTATATATATTTTTGTTTTTTTTTTTAATGAAAACTAATTTTATAGAACCGCTACTCTGAGGGAATAACCATTTATAATTGTAATAGATTGTTGATATTCAATGTCACTATTTTAAGTCGCAATATATGATAAACAGATAACCTCTTCCATGTAGTCACGCAATAATATATATCTACAACTTAATAACGTAATAAAAAAAAAGGTCATTATATTTTTGCACCATAGAATAAAAATTCAATTTTTTTTGTTCTTTTCAACAAATTCTTCTAATTGTTTCCATTTTAATTTTTTCAATTCTAATGATTTAACATTTTCTTTAATTGATTGATGATATAATAAAACACAATGATCATATAAAATTGGATTTGAATCCATGAAAATCTTTAAAGCATTAAATGCTAATGAATGAATTGTTTTATTCCAATTTAATGAAGAATTTAATGAAATTGATCTAAAATCATCTTCATTATCAATATGATCTTCCATTTCAATCATTTCATCTTTATTTAAATTTGAAATTTCATATAATGATGTAAAAATTATTGGTAATATAACTTCAGAATTTTCTGTTATTAAATTTAAAAAATAATCATTATTCCAATAACATAAAACTTTTTCACTAACTTGAAAATGAGGTGATGATATACATTTACTTAATTGAACAAATAATGGAACTTCAATTTTTAAAAATTCTAAAGGTTCAATAACTTCAAAAATATCTTCAATTTCATTTAAAAACATAACTTCCTTTGTTGAATTTATTTTAGGCCAAAATCTTAATAATCCCATTATAACTTCTTCTGTTAAACCTGGATCTTTTTCTAAAAATTGAACAACACAATATGCTAATTGTGGATGATATAAAGATAATGATTTAACTTTATGTAATGGTAAAAGTACTCTAACTAAAAAAATCTTATGTTCTTCCTTTAATGGTAATGCAAATCCATTAATAATTGAACCTAAAATTTCTAATAATTCAGCAATACCATTAAACCTTTCAGTTTCATAAATAAATTGTAAGAAAACGTTATTAATTGATCTTCTTATAAATGATCTTAAACTTAAAAATTTCCCATAAATACGATGTAATGTAGTTTTCAAACAATCTCTTTCTCTAGGATCTTCACTATCAAATAATTCTAATAACTTTAAAACAAATTCATGATCAACGTATTGTTTGGCAATAGTTTGATTAAAATCTGGACTTTCTATAAATCTTAAAAAAAATTCATAAACATATTGCATATGTGGCCATGAAATTTCATTAATTGGTTCATCTTCATCAGGATCATAGATATCACCAATTGGATTAACAGGAGGAGGAATTGGTCTAAATAAATTTTTCTTAAACATTGAAACAACTTTTGCATACATTTCATCCGTTATATGGAATCTATTTGAAGATATAAACTCTGCTAATTCTTGTAATGTATTTCTTTTAATATCTTTCCCCTTTATATCAAATGAAACGTCATTGAAATCAAATAAAATATTACATTGTTCAACCTTCATTAAAAATAAATCTAATTTTTTATCGATTGGAACTTCATCAAATGATGGTAATTTATGGATTTCAGTATATGTTGAAGGTTCAAACCTTGATGAAGAATGACGTTGAGGAGTTTTAATCAAATCGATATCTGGTGACATTATTGGCAATCTTTCAAAAGAATGTGATGATCTAGGCATTGAAACATCCGGAACTAAATGATTTTCTTTATCATGATTGATTATGATTTCAGGTGGTGTTTGTGGAGATTGTTGTTGAGGTTCATGTTTTGGAGTTTGTCGGGTGATCGTGTCTTGATCTGAAGAAATTTGGGATTTTGTTGATTGATTTGTAGTATTTGATGATTTTTTAGGAGAACTTGTTGTTGATGAAGAAATACTATTTCTTGGAGATGAATTATTTGAATTATTTGTTGAATTTGAAGGAGAAGATTTTGAAGATTTTTTAGGATTATTGACTGTGGATGATGATGATGTTGTTGTACTTGTATTTGATCCCGAAGCTTGTGTCTCTTCTTTATCTTTCTTCTTTGACGTCAATGAAGTTTTCCGTGAAAGCTGTACTGTGTTAGTATTGAGTAAATTATATATCATAATTTCCCTCTTTTCTCAAAGAGGGAGTTAAAGGGAAATTCATGAGTTTATAAGGAAAATAATGACTTACCCTTTGCTTAAAACCTTTCATCATTTTGAAGAGATGCGGTGATTTAGTAGATTAAGAATGATTGAAAATTGGTGAATTGGTTGATTTATTCTTTGATATTTACCAATATTGAAAAAAGATTGTTTTGATATTTCGACGATTTTGAAAAAATCGGGACTTGGAAATTATGTAATAATCCGAGAATAACTGGCGAGAAACCAATATTATTTACACTAATTAGTGGAAGTTGTCTATTGAGTCTTATACTCTCTTAAGATGACAGGGACAGAAGATGGAGGCAATGCACCTAGTTCCGTGATGATCTTTTGGATGAATTCTGGAGGAGTTAGATCGTACATTATATTTAAAATGCTTAAATGATCAATATTTTCCCAGTCAGTTAAACCTTCTGCGTCTTCTTTGACTTGTTGTTGGTTGTTCCCTTTCTTTTTTTGTTGAATTGGAACTGATTCTATCGTTGATAAGAATTGATTCAATGCCTTATTGGATTTATGATTAATTGTATCATTATTTTTATAGTTGATTAAATCATTAGAATCACCTAATTCATTGAAAGTAACAGAATCTAATTGAATTCTATCTGAAAATTTAATACTTTCACAACAAACTAAAACAGGAATATTTTTATTTTTAGATTTCATTGCAATTAAAGAAGTACCAACTCTTGAATATAAAAATCCATTTGACAACATTGCATGAGCACCTAAAAACACAAAATCAATATTATTATCTTGGAAGATTGTTGAAATTGAAGTGATTAAAGAATATTTCACTTTCAAACCAGCATTTGTCAATTCTTGAGCTAAAATTTTACCTTCAAATAAAGGTCTTGAATCTATGATAATAACTTGAAATTTTTTCTTTAAAATTTGATGATTGTATAAAAATAATTCTTTTAAAACGTTTGAATTACCAAATGTTAAAATTGTTGAATTTTCTAAAATATGCATTGATGATTGATTTATGATTAATTTATCACTTAATTCAATTTTTTCTTTAATATAATTATCAATTGAAGTTAATAATAACTCTTTCGCTTGAGATTCGATTAAATCAATAGGAATGATTGAAATTTCTTGTTTCAACCATCTGATAGCATTACCCATTGTAACGGACAATGGTCTTGAAGTCTTTAAATAATCTATTTGAACTGATAGATAATTAGTTAAATTTCTAGTTAAAGTTGTATTTTGTGGAGTCTTATAGTCTTGAATTAAAGATTTAAAAGCGGTTAGCATTGCTTTACAACGTGGAATGGAACCGACGATCGAGTATGAAGAATATCTTAAAGTTAGTTTCAAGATTGCTGGATGGATTGATTTATTTATTTGAATAGTAGAGATTGAATTTTTTTGTCTTTGTGTATTTGTCTCTAAATGGGAGAATAATGTGACTTTGTTTGGTTTTTGGACCACTTCATCTTGTTTTTTACTCTTTTGATTTGCTTGATTTGATTGTTGTTTGATATTATTATTATTATGGTTATTGTTATTATCGATTGGAATACCAGCAGCTACTTTTTTAGCAGCTCTTTTCTCTAATTTTTCCTTCTTCTTTAGATCTTTTAGTTGCTTATTTGAGAGCTGACTAGGATCTGACGGGGTGACATCTTTGTCTTTGGCTCTGAGAGCCGTGTCGTTTGCGTCAGACATGATTTGTTAGTGAAGATTTAATTGAGAGAGTCTTTTTAATAATATAATTAAAAAAAAAAAAAAAAAAAAAAAAAATAAAATAAAAATTGAAGATGATTTGGTGATTGGATGTGAATTTAGATATTACAATATAAAGATATTTACATGTGTTATTATAATAATCTATTTACCTTCTTCTTTAACTTCACCAAATATCGATTTCTCTTTCAACAATTTAAAAGTATTTGTAAGTCCTAATTTTGATTCAATTAATTCGTAATCATTGACAAAGTTTTTCATTTCAGTAATACCTTTTAATTCATTATATTTCTCATTTCCAGCAATTTGTTCTTCAATTGGTTTCAATGTCAAGTATATAATTCTCTGTTTATGTAGTTGATAAGATGAAGCACCTGGTGGTTTAGTAGTGTCTAATTCTGGTAATTTAAGAGCAGTTTTTTTGTTGTATCCATCAATTTTTTTTAATAGACCAGAAACTGATGTTTTATCATCACCATATCTTAAAATGTTGCTCAATCTTAACAGATGGGTGATATAGTCTCTTTTATCTAATTGTTTCAATGCGACTTCAATTTTTCTACTTGATTGTTCAAAAGTCTTATTTGGTTGAATGTACAACAGCATCAAAATATAATTCAAAACGTCTGGGTTTTGGTTGGCCAATCTGTTCAATATAGGTTTAGAGTATATCAATGCCAAAGCATGATCGAATTTGTTCAATTCTGTTGATTTTTCCAAGAAATTGATTAGATGTGAGTGTTTAGTGTATTTGATTTTATGACTTGATAGTTTGATCATTGTGTTTTGGATCTGGATGAGTTCGTCGAGTGTCTTCACATTGTTGATCAAGTGAACGAGCTTGTTGCTTGCCGGCACTGATGGTGGAGTTAATGGCAGCACTCTTTGTTTAGCAACTGGGTCCCATAGATCTCTTGATATCAACTCTGCTGAATTTCTACTTCTGTAGACGAGTGGTCTGAGGGTGTGCGGGGTGTGGAAGTACTTCAGATACGCTGCGATCTGTGTCTCTGCCTCCTGGACGAGTGATCTCGAGTAATTTCTGACTTGAATCATTTTGAATTATTCTGAAAAATTTGAAAGAAGAAAGAAATTTTTGGTTTTTTTTTTTTTTCTTTTACTGAAATTGGTGTGCTGAGAGTTACGCTAGAAAGTAAAAGTGCGTATACCACAGCACTAACTTAAAAAGGGAGGAGGAGAGAAGAAGAAGGAGGAAGAGGAAAAAAAAACATACAAAGAGCCAGTGTGATATGTGGTGTTTGATACTTTTGTATCATTATGGTCATTGGTGGGTCTTCTGATACCATTTTTCCCACATTTTGAAAACGTGTAGACTCATCAGCTCTTTCCTCTTTTGGACAGTTCGCGTACTAAACGGCAGTCACCCGGCCTGATGTTTTTTTTTTTTTTTTTTTTTTAATTTTTACTTTTACAACAACACACATAAAACACATCAACGCAACAATCTAAATGAACACACTTCCACAAACTGAACATCATCATGGAAACTAACGACAATAAACTAAGTGGAAGAAAAGCTGCCCACTCTTTAAGACTATTCAGAAACGATAAAGACGCTCACGAGGATTTGGTCTCTAATGCCTCAGACTTGTCATCTCAACACACATTGGTAACAGACGATACACTCACAAATGTCAATACTACTATCACAACCACACCCAATAAATTAATCAGTGATCTGGAATCATTAAAGATCGTAAACATCACTCCCATGAACTCTTTCAAGACATCATCTCAACCGTTCACTGATTCGAATTTCAAAAGACTTAGACAAACTTCAATAATACCAATGGACGAATATAAACCATCATTGGTCCAGCCTTTATCAACTGCAACTTATATCCCTAAACATGATTCAAAGCAAATCCATATCAATAATAACACATCTACTCTAACTGATTCTCCATTAAAGAAAGATCATATAGAAGATACCTCTGATAATAATATTAATAATAATAATGATACTAATAACGATAATAATAACGATAATAATGACAACAATGAAGATTTCGATGACAAATTCAATCTAGCAGTGGAATTAACACCTTTCAATAACAAAGTCGGTGGTCATACAGCCATCTTTAGATTCAGTGAACGTGCCGTTTGTAAGGCTTTAGTTAATAGAGAAAATTCATTTTATGAAATAATAGAACAAAATCATCAAGATTTATTAAGATTCATGCCTAAATACATTGGTGTTCTAAACGTTAGATACACAACCTTAGTCGAAGATCAACATGATTTAATGGATGATCAATTCGATTTAAATCATTCAAATTCATTGAACTTAAATTCTCCAACATTAAACCCAATCCATGAAGAACCTCATAATACACCTACTAAATTCTCAAACTCTTATAATGAACTGTTACCTCCGGAAGTCGTTCTTGATGATAATAAACATATAATCCCAGAATCATTATGGGATCATTATTCTTCTTCATCTGTCCCATCTCCTGCTTCTTCTTATATACCAGAATCTCCTCATTTTAAAAACAACACTATATTTTCAACTTCACCTGTTTTAACAACTTCCCCAATAAATAGATCTTTAGGTTCAACTACAGTTAATAGAAAATTACAAGAATTGGTATTACAAGAAGTTTTCAATCCTAAAAAAATGAATAAAAAAATCAATTCTCCTATTTATTCATCAAGATATAAATCAAGATTATTAAGTTCAAATGATTTAGAAAGATCAAATATCATTAATGGTTTGCAAAAAAATAGTTATACAAGTTTAATCGATTTACAAAAAACAAGTCAATTAGATTCTTCTGCTTTAATTGATGATGACGTTGAATTGAAAAATTTCACTAATTTGAAAAGATGTAATTCTGATTCAATCTTTATAATGGATGATGATTTAGAACAACAAAAGCAACAAAAATCTCCATTGAATTCAAATGATGATTCAATTGAAATAATTTCTCCTTTAATAATACCACGTTCAATCAATCGACATTTTAAGAAAATTCAAAGAATTGAACGATTTATCTTACTAGAAGATTTAACAACAGGAATGACTAAACCATGTGTCTTAGATTTAAAAATGGGAACTAGACAATACGGTATTGAAGCAACTTATAAAAAAAAAAAATCACAACGTGAAAAATGTAAATTAACAACTTCAAGAAAATTAGGAGTTAGAATTTGTGGAATGCAAAGTTATGACATTAAAACAAATAAATTCATTTCAAAAGATAAATATTTTGGTAGAAACGTTAAAATTGGTTATCAATTTATTTGTTCAATTTTAAGATATTTATACGATGGTGAAACAATTTATTCAATCCTTATTAAAATTCCAATAATTTTGAAAAGATTAATTGAATTAAAAGAAAGTGTATCAAATTTGGAAAATTATAGATTTTATGGTTCTTCATTATTATTTATTTATGATTCTAATAACCATGAATCAATTGAAATTCATATCATTGATTTCGCTCAATGTTTAACAGATAACTATAATGAATTAATTGAAGATCCTTCAAATATTAGATATCCTCCAAAATTTAGAAATCAATCAGATTTAGGTTATTTAAGAGGTTTAAATTCAATAATTTATTATATGTTATTAATAATTAAAAATTTAACAAATTTTAATAAAATTTCTTCATTACCAATTAATCAATTAGAAATATTTGAAATTAATCATGAAATTATTGATGAATTGAAAAATTATATTCATTTAAATGAAAAAAATTATCAAAATGAAGTGGAATGGTTAAATGGATTTGAAGAAGAAGATTTTTTTAATAAAAATGATATTAAGGATGAATTTGATTATGTTCCTTCTTTTGCAAAAGATGATGACCATGGTTGTATTTCAGAATAATTCTTAATATATATATATAGTTTAATGAAAAACATTGAAAAAAGATCAAGTATATATCTATATAGCTACAATTTTATAAAATTTTAAATTTTTTTTTAACTCTCCTAATATTAAATACAAACATGAAAAAAAATTGGGGGGGTTTAATTATTTGTTTAAAACATCAGCATCCCATTTTTGTTTAAACCAAGCAATGGTATCTTCTTTAGTAGTTTGATGAGAGTTACCAATAACACCTTGTGCTCTTTTTCTTCTAGCAACTCTGTTACCAGCTCTACCAACAACAACGTAGAAATCCATACCATAAATACCAATACCTGGATCATATTTAATACCTAAATCAATATGTTCATCAATACCAAAACCAAAGTTACCAGTAGCTGAGAAGTTTTTATCTTTTAATGAATATTCTTTAACTTTTAAACCTCTTTCTAAAATTTCTTCAGCTTTTGGACCTCTAACGGTAACATGAACAGCAATTTTTTCATTTCTTCTAATACCAAAAGTTCTAACGGTATATCTAGCTTTTGATTGAACTGGAGTTTGACCAGATAATTGTTCTAAAACTTTTGAAGCTCTAGTCAAACGATCACCAGATTCACCAACTGAGATGTTTAAGACTAATTTTTCAATTTTCAAGTCACGCATAGGATTTTGAGCTTTTGAAGACTATTAAAAACTGTTAGTAATTTGTTCTATAATTGAGTTTATGTAAAAATAAAAAAAAAAAACACAAAAAAGAGTTATAAGAAGTGTTGATATATAAAATATTGGTTTCAATGAAAATAATCTAGAAAACATTTGGAACGATTTCATAAGTGAAAATAAACATATGAAAATAATGGCTTGATGTAATGAATATGACAATGAAAAAAAAAAAGATCTACATGATGATGATATATCAATTCCAACAATCCTAAAAAAAAATATTTCACAATATATTGAAATTATCATCATTGAATTGTTGAAAAACAGTTGCTAGTGAAAAGCAAAGATGTACATGATTCCTTATAGCTGATGCATCCTCTATATCTCTCTTCCAATTCTTTTACACTCTCAAACATACCATTTTGAATAAGATGCTTTATTAATAAAATCCACAAAATAAAAATGTTAAAATCTAATTAAATTTCCACACTCTCAAAAGAAAAAATTTCAGTTTTCCAGTTACACTTTTCGCGGATTTTTTGGGACATTGAAATTTTTTTTTTGGAATATATAGCGGAATGTTTGGATGTTGTCACTTTTTGTTTTGTGTTGTTTCCGGAAAAAAGCAGTCACACAAAATCTTGGAAAAATGCACAACAATAATCGCAATGGATTTTGTAACGAAAATGATTAGATATTTGTACTGTCCTAACGTTTTACATACACCATATCTAAACTCTTATTGATAAATTTTTTATCACTCTTTTTTTTCACGACTTTATCATCCTTTATTCTCCATCAAATTAGAAGAGTCATCTGCAGCTTTATGTCGGAAAATGTGAAAATATGTCAGTTTTGAAATCTAAAGTGAATCTGGTAAATAATGTGCCAAAAGTAACAACTATTTGGGAGGGTTGGCCGAGTGGTCTAAGGCGGTAGACTTAAGATCTACTGGAGGGTTCTCCGCGCGAGTTCGAACCTCGCATCCTTCATTATAATTTTTTTTTTATTTTTTTTTGCTCCCACAATAGACACTAAATAAAAAGTAAATATAAAGTAGCTAATTCTACAATTCTATTTAAAAATTGAACACCGTATATAAAAAAAGATTATTGACTTGGATATTGGCTATTAGAAACATTAGAATTATTCTTAATATTGTTAATATTCATGATATTATTTGTTTCGTTTGCGTATAACCAATTTAATGATTGATTAGTATTATCCAATGTGAAGATTTGATCATTCATTAATATATTTTGGAATAGGTCATCAACGGATTTGTTCTTCCAATCAAAGAAATTATCATATAGTTCTAATGAAACAGGTGTTGATGTATTACTTGAATTATTACTACCGTTAGATCCTGATGAAGTACTAGGAATTGAACCTGTTCTTGGATCGAACTTGTTTCTCATGTCCATTAACATGTTTGAATTTGGTGTTGGAGGTTGAATGTTATTGGATAGATTCAAAAACCCATTGTTATAATTTGGATTTAAAAAAGTCCAACTGTTTGAAGTTGCAGTTGGTGTTCCTTGATATGATTGATTATTTTGTACAAATTGTTGTTCTTGTTGCTGTTGAGGATTAAGTATAGAATTATTTGCAAAGTTTTCAGTTTTCTTCTTACTTGGTTCAATTCTTTCCAACTTATAATCAACGCTAATCCTGGAATTTTTATATTCTTCAGTATCACAACCACATTCATCATTATATTTTATAGTTGGCGCTGGTTTATTTATAGTTGATTCTAATTGATCTTTTGTTAATGTCTTTGTTAAGAAATTATTGAAATATTTGAATAATGAAATTATGGCATATAAATTGAAATTAAAACCATAAATTTTACCAAATGAACCATTATGAATAAACAATAAATGTTTACAAATAAGCCCTAATAATCCATGTAAAACAGAAGGTGACCTTATAGCTTTTGCTAATGGAGTTGAATTTTTATGTAAATCAAAATTCTCAAAATCTGATACTTTAATCTTTGCTAAATTTTCTGAAAATTCATCATCATGAGGATTTAATTTAAGTCTTTCTAATGTATTATAACATAATGAAACAAATGTTTTTAAGAATACTAATCTTGATAAAGCAGTCAATGAAGATGCTATTTCAATTATATTATAAAGTTTCGATTTATATTCACTTGTTGATAAAGTTGGTATTGAATCAAGATTTTTTTTGGTTAATTTGGATAATAATTCAATTAAATGTGTCACTGTTAATGAACCATACTTCATTAATCCATTATAATAAAATTCTCTTGATTTATCACCTGATTCGAAACTTAAATAAATCATTTCATATAAAACACATAATGCAATTGACGCTAATAACCTTAACTCAATATAATCAACTTTATCAAATGAATTTATAAAATCAGCAGGAGTTTTTAAACTTTGAACAATGTTTGATAAATTCTTATCTTTCTCAAAATCTTCTAATTTTTTAATAACTTCTAAAATTTCTCCAACTGTACAATCTTTTGTTTGATTCACTAATCTACATGCACCCCTCATGGCAAATGTTAACCTGTTCAACGGTGCATCTAAATTCAAAACATCAAAGTTAATAAATTCATCTTCAATACCTAGTGGAATCCCCTGACCAAATGATAGACAAGCGTCGCAATTTAGCATGTATGACCAGATATTTTTCAATGTATTAATAACTGATTTAGGTTCATGAGAATATAATTTTTCAATATCTCTATTTAAACCTAGTATAATGGCCATGCTTAAAGCTGCCTTTAAATTGACTATACTGTTAGTACCATCACCACCTCCATCAGTTTCTGTTGGTCCAATTCTTTTAACATAAAATAATAACAAAACTGCTTGTAAAGATGGAATATTAACTTTCACTAAATATTTTGAAAAAACCAACAATCTTTCAGAATATCTAATTATACTGTCATTAATATCATATAAACGTTCTTGACCTTCAAGTTCAGTTGTTGAAAGATTTTTGGTTATAATTGTTAATTTTATGCATAATAAAATAACTGCGATTTTAGCATAATCAATAGTTTTATTTTTAATATTAAATTTAATTTTATTTGTTTCATCAAATTTTTTTTCAAAAATTGCATGGAAATCTGAGAAAATTGATTCTTTATCAATTATTGGTAATGTGTGCAGCCAATAACTTCTTAAATAGATGTTTAAATATTCTTTAACAGTGTAATAATCTGGCAAATAATCACTTAAACTTTCTAATAAAATTTCAGGCGTACTTGTTTTCATATCTTTATATTCATCAGTTGTTACTTTTAATATTTTATTCTCTGTTCTCCATTCTTTTTTAGCACTTGTAACAAATGCTTTGGCAGTTTCTGTGATCTCCTTATACTCATTATCGCAATTGAACAATGATCTCCAGTTAGTGGGACCAGTATATGATAATCTGTTTTTTTTAACAGTTAAAGATTCAACTCTTTTAACTATTTTGTTCAAATGGTTATTACTTTTATTATTATTATGATTATTATTATTATTATTATTGCTTGATGAAATCTTTGGTAATAGTGAATCTTTAGTCAGTTCTTCAATTTGTCTTTTTAACCGTTTATTCTCTTCTTGTAGCAAGATCATGACTTCTTTTGGATCTTTAGCTTTGTCAATTGATGGTAAGAATGGGGTATCTTCATAAATACATAGGTGTGCTGGTATATTTTTTCTGACACATGAAGTGCATGGTCTTCCTTGATCACATTTGATTTTTCTAGCTCTGCACGAAGTGCAAGTATGAGTGACTCTCTTTCTTTTTCTTTTTGAGTTGATCGGTAATTCATTTTCAAATGAGGATGATTCACTTCTATTCGTCATGATGTGTCAATTAAATAGCAATATATAATATATTATCCAAAAGTCGTGCCCACTGTATTAAAGGATTAGATATGATTGAGTAAGTCAGGGAAAAACGGAATGCTTTAAAAAGCCCAGCAAGTAGATATATTTCTAAACTGTTTAGCAATAACCAACTAGTTATATCTTGGATCACTAGTAGAGCACTAGATATTATTAGTTTTTTTTTTTCTTTTACGTCTAAATTAATTTATTGTAATAAAAACTGCGGAGTTAGTCGGCAGTAACCAATATCCGATTATCTGCGAATGTAACAATATTCAAAGACTGAATAACAGTTGTTGATGGTGATGTGACATGTCCTCTTAACAGAGTAAAATTGCTATAAAACTGCAAATCTCTAAATAAACGTTTTAGATAAAGAAAAAAAAGCTTCAAGTTTAACGAGGTGAATTCTGAACTTTTGAGTATATCCATGCGACTGTGAGTGCTTAATGATAGGATATTGGTCTTTGAGTCCAAGATTACCAACCCGGACAAGCATAGTAGCATACCAATATCCAAATGATCTTTAATACCCTTTTACTCTGCCTAGAGACTATAATTCACTCTTTAAATGATTCTCTCTTCCTATCAGTTACCTGTGAAGTTAAAAGTGCCCCAAACCAAGTGGTTACGAAGCGATTGGAAGATCTCAAAGTTTGGAATACCTTTTGCACCTAAAACAACTGGAAAGTAAATAAAGTCAAATAGTTCAGAATCCTAATCTTTAACTCATAATTTCGAAGAACTGCAGAGATAATTCCACTATAGAACCACACAATGGCCAAAAAGAAGTCCAATAATAAGAATAGGACCA
Source organism: Phaffomyces thermotolerans (assembly GCA_003707215.2). Lineage (NCBI taxonomy): Eukaryota > Fungi > Ascomycota > Saccharomycetes > Phaffomycetales > Phaffomycetaceae > Phaffomyces > Phaffomyces thermotolerans. The sequence continues at coordinate 317,239 of PPNJ02000005.1, read as the reverse complement.
ATTCTAAAAGATCTAGTTCTGGTACCTCAAACGACGTTGGATCAAATAACGAATCGGGTACTAATGCAGTTAACCTTATTGAAACTCCTGAAGAGGCTTTAGAAATTACAAAAACAACTGTTGATGACTTGGAAAACAAAGTTGATAATCTTAAGATTGATACAGCTGAGGTTGAAGATGATATACCCACAGATATAAACCCTGTCAACAGTAACCAAGATCTACTTAAACCTGTTGCACTACCAAAGGAGGAAAAGGCTGGTTCAATTCCTTTAGCTGTGGAGGATGATAAGCACGAGCTAAGAGTGAATGGGAAAGAAGAAACTACCATAGAGGTGGAAGAGGAACTCACAAACCAGTCTAAAAAAGACGAGCTTAAGGAAGACACTAAACAACCTAATGGGTCAGAAATAACCTCTGAACCAGCATCTGAACTAGCATCTGAACCAGCACCTGTCCCTAAGAAAAGGTTAACACTACAAGAACGATTAGCTTTAGCTGCTGGTAAGACGAAAAAGAAGTCTACTAAAAGAATACTTTCTGAATCGATTACTTCCCCAAGATCTTCCATTGAAAGTTCAAGACCATCTTTGGATATAAAAGAATCATCATCCCCCTTCGAATCAACTCAGAAAGAGACAAAAGAACCTCAAAGCTCAATACCATCAAATTTGAAAGAGCTTCCTCAAGAAGAGTTAGTAAAATTATTAACTGATATTGAAAGTAATTACAAAATTTTACAAAATTCAAACATTTCACTCACTGAAGAAAACAATTCTTTACAATTGAAAGTTAGAAATTTACAGTCTTCAGCACTTCAAAAATCTTCAACTTCATTGAGTGTAACAGAACATCTATTAAAAGAAAAAGAAGAAAAAATTGCAAACCTATTGAAAGAAGGAGAAGAATTATCCATGAAGGAGTTGAAACACATGACGTTAATTAAGAGACTTAAATCAAAAGAATCCGAATATGAATCAAAAATTCAAAATTTTGAAGAAGAGCTGAAAGATTGCAAAAATGAAATTAGGCAATTGAACGAATCATTAAAACTAATTCAAAATTCTGAGAAAGTTTTAATTGAAGAATTGGATAAAGTTGAATCAAGTTTGTCAAACAAAGAAAAATTATTAAATGAAGAAAGCTCAATTATAAAATCATTGGAAAAGGAGAAAGCTCAATCAAATAAAAAACTGATTTCTTTACAGAAATTATTAGATCAAGAGAAAGATAATCAAAATTCACAAAAAAATGAATATGTTAAAGAAATTACCAGATTAGAAACTAAAATTGAACAACTAAGATCTCAATCCGAGAATTCTCAGACTCGTAACATTTACCTTAATTCAGGTAACAATGATGAAGCTTATTTAAATTTGATTAAACAACATGATGTATTGCAAGATCAATACACTTCGGCTACTGAAAATTGGGAAAGTATTGAAGCCTCACTAAGAGGTAAAATTAATAATCTAGAATATTTTAAAGATGAGCTAGAGCAAACAAATAAGGAACAAGAATCAAAAATTCAAATATTGACTAATGATTTGAAAACTAAGACTAATGAGATTGAAAAATTACAGAAATCTATTAATGAAATAGATTTAGAAAAATCTAGACTTGAAAATAAAATCAAATTATTAGAGATATCTTTAACAGAATCAGAAGATTTGATACAAGAGAAAGAACTAAAAACAACACAAAATGAAAGAGCTCTCGAATTTAAAATCAATGAATTAAGTAAAAAACTAAAATCCTTTTCTTCAAATTCTTCAATTGTTTCAACTCTTCAACCACACGCTCAAGATGCATACTTACAACAATCACAATCAACAAATCCACAACCCTCACTAACTCAATCTCCATCTTTATCTTCACCTCAAGTATTTACTCGCCAAAATTCATCAACCCCATCGTTCCGTAAAACTTGGGACTCAAAAGATATTCACATTGGTGAGTCTTCAACAACACCATATCAAAGTCGTAAATCTTCAGGTATCTTCAATACATTTCAGGATAGACCATTTGGCGCTTCATTTGATGATGAGCAGTACATTCATGATGAATATGACGAAGATGAACTAACCATGGACTCCAATAGTCTGACTCGTCATAATAGTAGAATTCAAAAACATGGAAGTCTATCAGGGCCTGTGATTGGTGATAGTTCCGTTCAGTTATTAAGTAAAATGTCAGGTCAAGTACGTCGTTTAGAAATGGAACTATCAACTACAAAGGAAGAATTATCCAAGTTTCAAGAAGATAAGAAATTATTAAACGAAGAAATAATTAGACTAATGAAAGATAACGAACAAGTTGAGAATTATAAATCAAAGATTCAAAATTTGGAAAGTGAACTAGAGAAAGTTAATAACAGTTATGAAGATACTTTAGAAATATTGGGAGAAAAAACTGAAAGAGTTGATGAATTAATGGCTGATGTTGAAGATTTGAAAGATTTATGTAAATTACAAGTTCAACAGTTAGTTGAAATGCAAGGAAAATAATAAATGTGTAAATACTGAATAAAATTTACAATATCTAGATATTTCAATGTAGCATTTTACGAAATTCACACGCATATATGAACAATCAAATTATTCATATATTTATCTATTGATCATGACTATCTAAACAATGCAATTCTTCTTTTTAACTTTTTTTTTTTCAACTTTTTTCCCCCAAAATATTAGCTCTATTTTACTATTCATCATCGTCAGCTTCAATCATTTGTATATCATCTTCTTCATCCTCATCAAGATCATCATTATCACTATCTGAGTTACCAGCAGATCTAATTAAGTCACCAACATCTTCCTCATCATTTTCCCCATTGACGTAAGTGATAGTTTCTTCAGCTTTTGCAACCAAATCATTAACGATTTTAGCAGACTTATCTTCTTTGATTGTACCATTGGCTAAAGAGTTTCTCAATTCTAATTGTGATTTTAATAATTCTAAACGACCTTGTAAACTTAAGAAACCAGGTAATAGTTTCAAATTCGATTGTATTTCAGATTTTAAAGTCTTCAAAGCATTAGAAGAACCAGATAATGAGTTCAAAAATGTTGGATTACAAATAAATAACCATTTTAACCAAATAATTAAAGATGAATAAGTTATGAGAACATCAATTTTATCAATCAATGTGTAAAAAATTCTTGAAACTAATAATCTACTAGTTTCTAAACCATCATGAGAAATTCTAGTGATAACTTCACTGATTGTTTTTTCGTCATCATTTGAATTTAATAACGTTAATAATTCAAATGGATCTTTTGTTTCATCAAGTAATTCAATTAATTCTAAATAATCTAATTTCAAATCTACTATTTTCTCGATTTGATCAAATGAAGGCAATTGAATATCAAACTTGACTGGAGATTTGTGCTGTTTCTTTTCTTTTATAAATGAACCAAATTTTTCATTTTTAAAATCTTTAGAAAATTTGATTGAAGAACTTTTAATTAACGTGAATTCAGGATTTAAATTTATTAGAGAAACAATTAATTTATTATCACGATAGAACAAATCTGTTATTCTTTGATCTAATTTGATAGAACCAAATAATGTGTCATCAGATAAGAAATTTGAAATTATTGAAAATCCACCATTTGTGAATAAAACACCGATTTTATTTGAGTCAATTTTGAAAAGTTTTGATATATTTGAAGGACATGGAATAGATTTAATAAATGACTGTGACTGTAATTCAAATATTCTCAACTCCTTGGATTTCGAAAAGTATGAGATTAATTTATTATCTATTTCCAAAAATGTATTAAATGAAAACACTTCTCCGCTTTTTAATTCTGATAATAATGATCCCTTTTTAACATCAATTATGGTTAAATCAGTTTTGTTGGAGATGATGAGTGCTTCTATGTTGTTATAATTGACCAATCTGAATTTCAACTGTTTAGAAAATTCTGGTAATTTGATGGTCTTGAGAACTTTTGGACTATTAACGTTATATGATTCAACTTTGTCTTTTGAAATAATATAATAAGAACCATCACTTTGAATTGAATTTAGCACATCCAAAACGTTATAATCAACTTGGAATTCTAAAATGAAGTCATCTTTAAATGGTGAATAAATTTGATTTTTACCATTTCTTAAATTAACAAATAAATAGCAGTCTTCATGATTTTTAGCATTACCATTTGAAGTCAAAGAGTTTGAGCCTCTTTTGGTACCGTTTGTGCTCTTAGTGACATAAATCCATGTGTAACGACTCACTGGAGAATCGAATGTGAATCTTTTGATTAAAGATGAATCCGATACAACTTCAGCATCATCATTTACGGACTTATCAATCGGTAGCAAACTGATTTCAGCATTTGTTTCTCTGGAAATCAAATGAGCATAGAATTCACCAGTGACAGAGAATTTACCGGATGAAGTGTTTTGGAATTTTGTCATTCTTATGTTTTTCAGCAAAATCTCAATTGTCTTTTACATTTTCGAAAGTTGAATTTTAAAAAGAAAATTTTTTGCGATGAGGAGTGCCCGACTCAAACAATTTGAAACTGTGGGAATTTTGGGTAATTTGAGGTTGTTGAAAAGGTATTTGAGTGGATCGTTCGTCTCATAATTCCAAAAATGAAACCATTGATTATAGGTGATGGTTGAAAGGTCGAAAAGGGGTTTATCAAATGAATAAAATTTGCATATATATATACTTACAATAATTCTAATATGGTATTGTGTCAAAAAAAAAAAAACACGTTTCTCTCTTGTGTTTTTTTTTGGAGTTAAATACCACGTTTAACTGTTAAGTGATTGGATAAGTGAGAAACGCAATTTAAAATAATGTCATATCCATTTTATATTCATCAATAATCTTTTATCAACGAATAAATAAAATCGCCGAAACCACTTCAATATATATATTGATAGCAGCATCAATGTCAACATTTAGAGGGCTCAGGACAGGCCAGAAGCTGGATATCACAGGTATGTATTGATAATAATAAACAAATATGACCACATTCTAAGTTTTTTTCCCACCAGCTCAAATGAGGACATATGATGGAAGTTACACGAGGTATGCTTTGGCAATTTGGATATTTTCAATTTTAATCACTAAATTATTCTCAAGAGATTTTCTAGTCATTGGAATAGTTTACATCATCTATGGACTCACTGTGTTGGGTATTGCGATATGGAGAAATGGGGTTGTGTCTCAAAGAGGCTTTAAAGATGATGAATTAGGAGTTGTGTTATTTAAAACTAGTGGGAATGTTGTTGCGTTAGTCAGCACTGTCTGTATAATGACTTACATAGTGGTGTTTATATTGATAATGAGGATGTAAGATTATGGAAGTTACAAGTTTAAAAGCATTTAATTATAATATTTATCTACTTAAAATATAGCAATATGATGAGTCTTCATTTTATTCATTATTTTGTCAGATCCAATACACTCGTACTATCATTATTAATACCATTAGTACCGTTCGTTTTATCTGATCCAGAGAACGAGGTTGAGTAAACGGTTTCTTCAGTGATATCACCAACTGTCCCAACTCCGTTATTTGAAGGTTTTGATAAGATTGAAAAATTTGAACTTTTGAAAATCAATTGACTTGGTGTATTGGTATGTTGATAATTCAAACTTGAAGTTGGAGAAGAACACAATTTATTAGTTGAAGTTGAAGTAATTGAAATTGAGTCAAATTGATGATTGGATAATTTATTTATTAATTTTTTGGCATCATTTTCGTCAATCGAATTTTCATGTCTTTCGAATGAATCTGGTGTAGAAGTACGATTTCCCGCTGGGTAACTTTCTAAGATTTGAAACTCTTCGAAATTCGCTTTGTCATTAATAGTACATGATTCCATCAATTGATTTGTTGAGACCTCCATATTAAGGATATGGACGTCAAGTAATTCTGTCTCAATTTGTTTCAGACGCGATAATTCTTCTTGTTCTTTCAATTTTTCACTGTTTTTGAACCATCTGATCACTCCAATTGTTAAGATTAAGATCAACAGGCACGTAATCATACTCTTTTGTGTTTGTGGGTTTGTATAATCGATTTGTTTGACCATTTCATGTAATTCTTTCAAAAGATCAACATCTTGAACTGATTGATGCGATTTCGATACATAATTATGTCTAAGGGGCTCCATGACCAATTGTGTATCAGTAGTAATATCTTCTGGTATGATCTCATCACTCCAACTGATCAATTGTTTTGTTGATTCTTTAATTAACGCAATAGTTGACTGAAATTCATCAGAAAAAAACAGTGGCATTATAACCAGCACCACCAGCATCGTCAGTGGGATAAACAACATCTTCAGACCTCTCAAAAACCACCGCACAGACAACAACAACAAAATAAAAAAACAATCTAATAAATAAAGACAAATTCAATTGTCCATCACATCCAAACACCAAAATGTGTCCAAAGACGAAGAAGTCAAAACAAAATTAGTATAAAAATGGATCAAAATGTTCCAATAAAGTTCATCAAATGTCACTTCTAACACACCTTCGAGACCAAATTAAGAGAGATCAGAAGATTTCTTTGTTTGGAGAAGATGGGCAGCCAACTGACGATATTGTCACAGCTTCAAAATTGGCTCTTAATGGTGATTACGTCCCATTAGACTCAGATACTGAATTCATCGTTGATGGGAAGCCGGTTCCGTTAAGAGTGATTGCGTATTGTTGTATCAACAAGGATCTAAGTGCTGCAGAATTATTGAATGATTCAACAACTAAAAACATTCAGGCTCTATCGTTTTTACAAAGAAACGATTTGGTTAATTATTTATCTGGTGAAAGCGATTCAAGTCAATTCATAATCAACAACAATAATTATGAGAAGAAGAGTGGTGGTGATAATGATATTTTAAATGAAAATGATCCATTATTGCAACAAATTCTGTCTAATGAGCGTGATTTGATAGATCATAACTCCTCATTACGTGGATTCAAACATGTTGATTTTTATAACGTTGGAAGAGAATGTGAAATTAAAATAATCAAACAATTGAAAAGAAACAAATCAAGACCAAATGATTCAAACAAACAACAAAAGACTAACGTCAAATCAAAACCAATTATATTGATCTCACCTGCTGCTTCTGCATTACTTTCTTTATCAAACATCAAATCATTTTTAGAAGATTCTATATTCATTGACTCCAATACACAAGATCCTAAATTACAAGAACGTCTACAACCAATCACCTCAACGAACGAAATGAGAAACATAACCCATGAATTCCCAAGATTGAATAAGAAATTTACATTTTTAGTAGTTAATAATCTAGAAAATTTCACACGTCCTGAATATTGGGACAGAGTTGTTGCTATCTTTACAACTGGTCAACAATGGCAATTCAAAAATTATAAATGGTCAAAGCCAAAAGAATTATTCCAACATATCAAAGGTTATTATTTCTATTATAACAATGATCCAATCCCTGCTGCTGTCAACGAATGGAATGTGGAAAAGATCAAAATCGATAGAAATAGAAGGTTCAAGGACGCTGAAGTGTTGAATTATTTCTGGGATACAGTTGAAAGAAGTTTGATTTCTGGTGGCTTCTAAATGAATAATAAAAAGTGTATACTAATGGTGTGAGTTTGTCGTATGTCGTATTTTCTCATAATATTAATGTAATAGTACAATCAACTCGTACATTTCGTTGAAGCCATTCATAACGACAAAGAAGTCATAAATTCATGTCATCAAATTCAGCTCATCTCATCGCTTTTTGAGTCTTCAAACTCCGGATATTTTAAAAGAAAAAAAAAAAAAAAATTCAAAAAGTGTCAAAAATTTACACAATTAATACTCATTGGAAGCCATTATTTCCAAATGTTTCTTCTGAGATCACGTTCTCTGACAAACTCCCGATTAATCAGACAATCACACTGGAAAATTGGGCTCAAAATTCAGAACTTTAACCTTCAACAGAAGCTTTTCATACGACATTATACTATTACACCTAACAAGAACCACAATGAATTAATCAAAAAGCAAGATCTCATCAAAACACAGTTATCAACAACCAATGAACCACCTAAATCACTGTTTCAAAAAATTAAGCATATTTTAAAACCAAGTAAGAATCCATTTAACGTTGATGATATATCAGCTTTAATATCATGGTTGATGATATCAAATATAGTCTTAATCGTTCTAGGTACAACAACGTTTCTATCCCTCGTGATATACTTGATGAACACTGTATTTGCTCAAGAGTTAGTCGCTAGAACGTTGGGTAACTTTATCACCAAAAACAGTGGGATGAGAGTGGTGTTTGAGAGTGCCATTGTACCTGATTGGAGAGAGGGTAAAATTAGTTTCAATAGATGTTTTGTCTCTAAAAGACCTAAAAAGAAACAAGCACTAGGTTTTGAAAAGGGGAATTTAAGCGATGCAGTAATGCAAAGTGAGAATTTACAAGATATTGATAATAATGATGAAGATTTTGATGATGGTAATTATACACAATTTGATTTAACGATTGATCAAGTTAACGTTTCATTTTCGTTAGGAAAATTCATCAATGGGAAAGGAATTTTGAAAGAAGTAGAGATCAATGGAATGAGAGGTGTCGTCGATAGAGCTCATGTTCATTGGGATCCTGATGATGATCCAAGAAATTATAAAAATGTTTATAAACCAGGAGATTTTGAAATTGAGAATTTCAAAATGTCTGATGTTCTATTCAAATTAATTCAACCTAATGGATTCAGGCCGTTCAATGTTAGTATTTATAGTTGTGATTTACCAGTACTAAGGAAAAATTGGTTATATTTAGATTTTTTAAATGCTAATTCAATTTCTGGTTCTTATGATGATTCTTTATTTACTATCCATAAAAGATTCATAACTGAATATTCATTGACAGGGATTCCTAAATGGAAGAAAATTACTACATGTAGAGTGGATTCATTAAATGTTGACCATTTAAACACTGGTTTGGAAGGTCCATTTGGTTGGATCACAAGTGGAGAAGTTGATATGATTGGTGATATATCAATACCTAAAGATGATAACTTTAACGTTGGTGAAATAATTCAATCAATAAGTGATAATATCAAAGATAAACACAATGATAATACCTTTCAGAAACCAAGTTCTATTCCGATAAATAGACAATTCACCCTAGATTTGAAAATCAGGTTGAGAAACGTTAAGGCTGCTGTCCCACTGTTCACTAATGACTTATCATACGTGAACAACGCGTTAATTCGTCCTATTGTTGGATATATCAATTCAAGAAAGACATACATTCCAATTCAATGTTCAATCGTTAAAGATATTGTTGATTTTGATGGTTCTTGGACAATTTATGATTCTTTGATGATGGATGATATAAGTATTCAAGTTTATGATGCATTTGCTCAATATGTGGCAAATGAAGAGAAGAGAGTGGAACGATTGAGAAGAGTTGGGTTTTGGAGTTTACAATTGATTTTCCAAGTTTTATTAATGAGTTTAGGTATGATTGCATGAGATGTACAAATAAGAAAAAAAACAAACAAACAAACATGAGTTATCTGTATATAGTTATGAGTTTACGTTTATCATTATTAAGATAATGTAAATATCGTATTTAGTACTCATAATATGCCTGTTGTTGAACATTGATATCAATACCTCTTTGGCCTTCTTCAATAAGCTCATGCTATAAAAAATTCGTCTAATAATTCAAACTTCGAAATGAAGATTAGGATTACCAATTACTATACAGTTCACAGTGCTTTGTAGGTAATAATGATTCTATTGAAACTTTGATGATTCCACCCACGAAATTTTCCTGATAAAGACAATCTCATCGCAAAACGAAAAAAAAAAAAAAAAAAAAAAAAAAAAAAAAAACTTCACCAAAACAAAATTTATTCAAAGCAAAATGGATGTTGCTGCGTTACACGAATGCTTTGCGGCTACTTTGAGTCCTGACCAACAGCTCCGTCAACATGCAGAACAACAACTGCGTGTTGCAGAAACTAGTATTGGCTTCTTAGGTGCCTGTTTAGACATTCTATCCAATGATCAAGTCCAACCAGGTGTTAAAACTGCTGCTGCTGTTTTTCTTAAGAATAGAATTGTTAGATATTGGTCCAGCTCATATAGTGAGGGTCCTCACTATAATGCTATCGACAATGACGAAAAACCATTCATCAGAGATCGTTTGTTAAACACTTTAGTTAATGTCTCTCCAAAGTTAAGAAAACAATTAATTCCAGTTTTATCAACAATCACCACTGTTGACTATCCAAAGAGATGGCCAAATTTAATCGATAACGCCCTTCAATTATTATATGCACAAAACTTACCAAGTGCTCATACTGGTTTATTGTGTTTTTCTGAAGTTTGTTCGTCTTTTAGATGGGTTGTTAATGATCAAAGACCTGAATTAGATGCTCTTATAAACTCACATTTCCCAACTTTATTACAAGTTGCTAATTCTCTGTTGAAAGAAGAATCTCAAGAATGTGGCGAAATGGCTGTCTTAATACTAAAAATTTACAAGTACTCAACTTTTCATGATTTACCAATTCCTTTACAAAATCCAGAATCTTTCAAAAATTGGGCAAATTTCCATGTTGCAATTATCAGTAAAGAAGTTCCACGAAATGTTTTGGATTTAGAAGAATCAGAAAGAAGATTGAATCCTTGGGTTAAATCTAAAAAATGGGCTTACGCTAATTTATATCGTTTATTTACTAGATATGCATCAAATAATTTATCCAAAAAATTCGAATATATTTCATTCAAGAATCTTTTCGTTGAAAATTTAGTTCCTCAATTATTAAACTTATATTTTAGTCAAATCGAACTATGGTGTTCTTCAAAATTATGGATTGGGGAAGAACCATTATATTACTTGATTAGTTTTCTAGAAAATGCAATCACTCAGAAGAAAACTTGGGAGTTACTAAAACCACATTATGAAACTTTAATTGCCAATTTCATCTTCCCATTATTATGCCCATCTGATCAAATCTTAGATGATTTTGAAAATGATCCTGAAAATTATATTCACACTAAACTCGATATTTTTGACGAAAATAATTCACCAGATTTAGCTGCTATTTCTTTATTAATAACTTTAACGACTAAAAAGAAGAAAACTACTTTAGAGAAGATTTTACAATTTGCATTCAATTTATTGACTCAATATAAATCCGTCAACAGTTTAGGAGATGCTAAAAAATTGGAAGGTGCTTTAAGGTTAATTGGTGCATTATCAGATCATTTCACTAACGAAAAATCACCATATTATCCACAAATGGAAAACTTCTTAGAGAATTTAGTCATTCCACATTTAACTAATAATTTCGCATTTATTAGAGCAAGATCTTGTGAAATCATTGCTAAATTCTCTGATATTGAATTTCAAAATGATAATAATTTAGCTGCTTTATATAATGGCATTTTGTCCAGTTTTAACGATCAACACACACCAGTCAAATTAGAGGCCTCACTAGCGATTCAAAGTTTTGCTAAAGTTCCAAAATTTCAAGAAGCTTTAAATTCTGTTATTGTTGATGTTATGCAAAAATTATTAATTTTATCAAATGAAATTGATACTGAAGCAATTTCTGCAGTTATGCAAGAATTAGTTGAAGTTTTCCATGAACAATTACAACCATTTGGTATTGAATTAATGACTAGTTTGGTTGATCAGTTTTTAAGATTAGCTAAAGAATTGAATGATGCATCTAATGTTGATCCAGATGATATCCAAGGTGGTAATTTTGAAGATCTAACTGATAAACAAATGGCAGCATTAGGTTTATTGAATACAATGATTACTGTTTTATTATCATTTGAAAATTCAAACGAAATTGTTTTCAAATTAGAAGAAATTTTCTTCCCTATTATTCAATTCGTTTTCACTAATAACATTGAGGATTTTTTCAGAGAAGCTGGTGAATTGATTGAAAATTCAACTTTTCTAACAAGATCAATTTCCCAAGTCGGTTGGTCGTCATTTGAGTTGATTATTCATTCTTTAACTCATGGTATTGCAGTTTTATATTTTGAAGATTTATTACCAACTTTAAATAATTTTTTGTGTTATGGCGCTGAAGCTTTCAAGACTAACCAAAATTATACCAATTCAATTCTTCAATTGTTTGATCACATTCTAAACTCTGATGAAGTTGAAAATCAAGAAATCGGTTACGCTGGTGAGATCATGACAAAATTGAATCTATCATTAGGTCCATTATCAGAACCATTTATTGAAGATATTTTAGCCAAAACCATCAACTCTGTCATTAACGCAGAAGATATGTCTAATGTTTTCTCTGTTAATATGATTAATGTCATTATTACCGGTTTAATCTACCATCCACAAACAACTCTAAGAGTTTTATCAAAGGGTAATTTCACTTTACCATTTTTCAATTTATGGTTTAGATATATCACAAATTTTCAAAGAGTATTTGATTTGAAGATTTCAACATTAGGTATTTTGAGTTTGATTTCATTACCAAAAGAAGAATTTGAAGAACTTCAAATAAGTACATTAGTTGGACAATTGGGTCATAAATTAGCCATATTAATGGAAAAATTACCAGAAGCAATTCAAGATTTGGAGAAAAGAAGAAGAGATTACGATGGAGAAGGAGAAAAAGATGAAAATTATGCATTTTATGATGAAGATAGATGGGAAAATGAAGATGCTGAAGAAGATGGAGCAGCTGGTGATGATTATTTGAATTTCCTTGCTGAAGAAGCTAAAAAATTACAAAACTCAAATGAAGAATGGGGTGAGAATAACGACAGTGAATGGGATAATGATGACTTGATTGAGGATGCTTTAGCTAACACTATCTTAGATCAAGTTAATGTCTTTAATACTTTCAAAGAAACAGTTTTAAGAGTTCAAAGCTCTGATGAGATCAAATATCAAGCTATTTTTGGTGTTTTAGATCAGAACGAACAAATGGTTTTACAAAACATTTTATCTCTCTAGCCTTGTCTACAAAGATATTACATATATATAATTCATAGATCAGTTTATTGAAATTGTAACTCACTTCATACTTCATTTAGATTATGTAAGAAATCCCACAGTTTTGATAGTTTTTTTCTTTGATTTCAAGCCCATACAAGTACAGCTAGGCTCCTATCTATGGTCATTATAGCTGCTTGCCATGCCAAAAGAGTGCCCTTGGGACTCAGATGCTTACTGAATGCGAGAAATTACTGCTCGAAGGCTTCTGCAGAGCCGGTATCTACCTCAATCACAAATCTTTCAATTGCAACAAGACAACAACTTTATATGATTGATCCAGTTACACCAGGAAGTATATTCTTTTTACCTCATGGTACCAGGATATTCAATAAATTGATTTCTTTCATGAAGACACAACAAAGAAAATTTGGATTTGAAGAAGTCATCACCCCTTTGATTTACAAGAAAACATTATGGGAAAGATCAGGACATTGGGAAAATTACAAAGATGATATGTTTCGTGTTGAAGGTAATGATTTAGCTAAAGAAGAATATGGACTAAAACCAATGAACTGCCCTGGTCACTGTATTGTATTTGATAGATTTGAAAGATCATACAATGAATTACCATTACGTTTGAGTGATTTCAGTTCCTTGCATAGAAATGAATCATCAGGTTCATTAAGTGGGTTGACTAGAGTTAGAAGATTTCATCAAGATGATGGTCATATTTTCTGCTCGTTGGACCAAGTGGGTGAAGAAATTGAATCACAATTGAAAATGATTAACCAAGTTTATAAGATATTTGGAATTGATGATATCAAAATTTTATTAAGTACAAGACCTGAAGAGTATATTGGAGATTTAGAAGAATGGAACCAAGCAGAAAGTGTACTGAAAGAAATACTAATTAAATCCTCTATTCCTTTTGAAATTAATGAAGGTGATGGTGCATTTTATGGACCAAAGATTGACATTGTTTTAAAGGATTCAAATTCTAAACAACATCAAGCTGCCACTATCCAATTAGATTTCCAACTACCACACAGATTTGGATTGAAATATAATTCTGATCAAAATGGTGTTACTAAACAACCAATAATGATCCATAGAGCAGTTTTCGGTTCGTTAGAAAGATTTCTAGCTATTTTAATTGACCATTTCAACGGGAAATGGCCATTTTGGATATCACCAAGACAAGTGTTAGTTGTTCCTGTCAATTCAGCACATGTTGAATACTGTAATAATCTAGTTAAAAGGATTAATAATGATGATTCTGAAATTTCACAATTAATTGATCATAAGTTTTATATTGATGTTGATTCAAGAAATGAGACTGTTGGTAGTAGAATTAAAGAAGGTATCCAAAAAGGTTATAATTATATCGTTATGGTTGGTGATAAAGAAATGGAAACTGGTGGATTAGCTATTAGACATTCTAGTGAAAGAAAACCAAAACTTGTAACACCAGAAGAAGCAAGAAAAATGTTCATCGAATTAGAAAGAAATTTTAAATAGATTAATAGATTAAAATATGTGTATATAGTTTTAAATAATTTATCAATTCTTCAAAGAATTTTTAGCTTTTGTAATCGTAGTTTCATTAAATTTGGGTATTTCATTATATTGAACAATTATTGAGCTCAATGGACTTGTTTCTTTTTCATTATCATATAAATCATTTGGTAAAAAATCACCATTTTCCAACCAGAAATTTTTCCTAAATGAGAAATCATCCATTTGTAATGCATCAATCTTAGATTTTGTGTCTTCAATTAGTTGAATCATTGTCTTTTGAACTTTTCTGCGACGTTCAAGTTCAAGAATCAAAGAATAATATGAGGTTTTGAATTTCGATAAATCTGCTGTTAAGTGTATTGCATCATTTACATTATTTGACAATGACTTAATCTTGGTATCTATTTCTGTTTTTTTTATGGATACTCTTTTCATGAATGGATTTAATTGTTCTTTATCAAATTGAATCAACTTATAGAGGAATTCTTTACATTGATCAATTAAGGTTATCTTTGATAGGGTACCATCAATATTTTGACATGCCTGTATGATATCATTGGACACTTGTTCAATATCTATAAGAATTTCAGGAACTTGCTCATAATCATTAGCTAAAACTTCAAACAATTCATTCTTCTCTTCCTCACTAATGACTAATCGTCCTTCTAATACATCAACACCTTTCAACGTTTGATCATAATGATCAGTCAATGAATCCAGTAAATCTGCAAGCTCTTTTTCAAGATCATTGTTTTCGTGAACAAATTTCTCGACCAACTCTTGGTTTCTAGAACTAGAATTGCTGGCAACCTTATCCAATTGATGGAATTGTTTTATTATAATATCAATATCACCTGCTAGCTTCTTCAATGAAGTTTCCAGTTTTCCTTCGATTTCATGATTGTTCCATCTATACGCAGAATCATAAGCTATTTGAAGTTGTTCTATTGAAGAGGGGGATACAAAAGATGATAATGTTGAATTGATGGGTACCTTATCAGACAACAATGATTTCTCTACTGATACTTCAGATAATGAAGCCATTTCTGTATTCAGACTTTCCAAGGCTTTGGATAGTTTCTTCATATTTTCCTCCACTTCTTCTTGTTTAGCTGCTGCCCATCTTTTGATAGAATTCAACGTTCTTGATATGATTGACAGTTGTTGCTCGATTGCAGTCAGGACGAATTCACACTTGACTGATCTGTTCGTCGTTTCTGAAACAAGTTGGTGAGTTCTGCTCAGAGACAATTGGACATTTCTGACAGTTGACTGCGCTTGCTGAAGTTTGGAATGAGCATCAGAGGCGTAACTTTTCACCAGTGACATTTACTAACACAATTTATGTAGAGATGAGGTTTCATTACATGAAAAAAAAAATACAACACAATTAAGAAAACATCAGCAAACCATATAAATGTTCGAGAACTGATGTTTAGGAAGAGAAAGATAGATGTCTCTGGAATTCATGAAGATATAGAGGACACATTGAATGATCCTCTAGAAAAAACGAATGTACCAGCTAAGAAACTGACGATGTTATTCACAAAGGCCAAAGCTCCAGAAACAAAAAATGAAGACTCTAAATTATATACAGAATTACAGAAAGATGAGTCGACTAATCTAGTAAGAAACCAAACAAATGCGTTTAAGGGTAAGAAATACGGAATTGGTGCTAGACTAATGGCCAAAATGGGTTATGTTGAAGGTGAAGGTTTAGGTGCAAATCATCAGGGTATTTTAGAACCGATTGAAAGTCAGATCAGAAAGACCGGTGTTGGGATTGGTGATGACACTTTTAAACAGTTTGATAACGATGATGATATCTCTAGTGATGAAGAATATTATAAAGAAGTTCCAAAGAAATCACTGTTTAATATTATTCAAGAAATTGAATCAAAGGGTATTATTGTACCGCATTGGATCAAAACTGTCATTGACGATCACTCTGAATTAGCGAGCCAACCATTCCTCAACTTACAAAAAGAGAAAACAGAAGAAGAATTTGATCTGGATGAACTTCGTGTTCAATTAAATGAGATTAATGACAAACTTGATAATGTTTTGATTGATAAAAAAATGAATGAATTTGAAATCAGTGAATTAAAGAACGATTTGAAGTATACTGATGAAGATATAGAGAAATATATAGAAATAATTGAAATCTTGGGTCAAATTGGAGATGAATTTCAAGAAGAACAAGCGATTGATATAATATCTCAACTCAAACGATTTGAATGCTTAAAGAGAGACGTTGTTGATATTCCACAGTTAATGGTTAAAATAATTACCCCTTTCATCAATAGCATGTTTGGGAATTGGACTCCGTTTAATTTAGACGAAAGTGAAAATGTAATGAGTGCAATAACTTTATGGAAACCTCTGATTCTATCACAAGATCTTGATTTTGATGAGTTATCATATTTTGATAGTTTAATATCGACATTATGGCTGGAAAAAATGAAGGTGAGTTTTGAAACATGGTCAGTTGATCAGCCAAATTTAGCAATTTCAGTTTTATTAGATTGGTCAGATATAATACCTGAACAAACATTTAATTATTTCATAAACGACACAATAATTCCAAAATTATTAACATCAATTATAAATTGGGATTATCGTAGTGAAGATAGCTCATCATCGCCTTATTTATGGATTTTTGAATGGCTCAGTGTGTTGAAGACTGGTATGGAAGAAGTTGAGAAGGAATTCATCATCAAATATAAGAGTATATTAACTAATTGGGATATTGAGAAAGATTTTAGAATACCAGGATTACAATCATTTAGAGAGATATTCGGGGAATCAAAATATAATGAATTTATCAGCAATACGGTTTTGAGTAAGTTTATAATATGGTTTTTCAATAATGAGTTCAAATTTGACGAAAATGAAGTTGACTATGAATTCAAACTTGTGAAAAAAATAGAATATTTCTTTCAAGATGACATGCTGTTGAAAGAAACTTTGAATGTTTGTTATTGGAATAATTGGTTAAAATCAATATACTCAAAACTAAAATCAAATGATGTTGAATTATCCAAATTTTCCAAATATATTTCAAATTTTTACTCTTTCATCAAAAAGGAATTGAATTCGGAAACAAGCTTATTATTCAAAAAAGGATTGAGACTGATCAACCAATACTTAGAATCTAAGAATTTGGAACCACTTCATCAATTATATACAATTGAATTATCCTATAACATAATAACCAAATCAATAATGAAAAAAGTAGGAAAAGAAACCAATATCAGCTCAATACCAAGTCATAAACTTTCAATTACATTTAAAAACGTTCTAGAAAAGTATTGTGATGAGAATGATTTATTTTTAACTCCAATGAATAATGAATTGTTAGAAACTGGTCAAGAAGGTAATCGTCATAATTTATTTTACAAAATAAGTTTTGATCCTAATGGTAAAAAGGGTAAAATTGGATATATTGAACATGATGTATTGTTCATTAAGAAAGCTAATGGGGAACATCAGTTCTGGCCTATATCAATAGATGAATTAGTTAATGAGATATGAAGACGAGATAACAAGCTCTAAAAGTCACATGATCGTAAAATTAGAAGTTTGTACAAATTATTTTAATTTTTATTGTAAAACTATATACATGGTTGTGATCAATTTTTTTATCTACGTTCTAATTCTATTTAGATTCAGTTTCTTCAACGACAACGTCGATGACACTTTGTTCGATAATGACTGGTTCTTTGGAAATAGGATCTTCAGTGACGATAGTTTCTTTTTCTTCAACAAAAGTAGGAGCAGCTGAAATTGGTTCAGGAGTGGTTTCTGTTTCAGGAGCTTCTAAATTATCAACAGGAGTGTCGTCATCTCTAATTTCTTCAGAATAAATTTCTGGATATTTTCTAAAACAATTTTGCATATTTTGGAATTTTTCAACACAATCAATACCTTTTGGTTCAGCTTCTGAATAAACAAAACAACTAAATGCTTCTTTGAATTCTTCACCACATGGTCCATGGGCCATACCACCTAAACAAGGACAATCCCAGTTGATTTCACCAGTTTCCGGATTATAAGCAGCTTGAGGCTTTGGTTCATTGCCTTCTTGTTGGGCATCATCGGTTTCAGATTTTGGTTCTGATTTTGGTTCAGCTTTGGTTTCATTTATTTCTTCAATTTCTTTGGTATACTTGTTGATGGATTCTTTTTCTTTCTCTGTATCTAAAGCAATAGTTGATGAATTTAAATAGTAACTAGTGATGGATAAACCAGCAGCTGATAATAAAAAGAATTTAGTGACTGGGGCAAAAGATCTGGCTGGCCTTTTGGAGTTTGTACAGAAAGCCCTGATGGAACCTCTGACGGCACTTTGGGAGAACTGTCTAAACATTATTATTATATTGGGATTTTTTATATTAATTGCAAATGGAAAGATTACAAATATATATTTATTCTCTCAATGACCTTCATTTTATTATGTAATATATTAGTCATCTGAAGTGGGACAAAAACAGTTGCAATTCTTATAACAATAAACACACAAACAATCACAGCAACGATAAAGTATGAAGATTTACTACATTGGAGTTCTTCGCAACAACAACACCTCGGAGAAGGCACTAGAACTCACATCTGCTAAAGACATTAGCGACTTCTCCTTCTTTGAACGTACTTCTGTGGGTCAATTCATGTCTTTCTTTTCAGAGACTATTGCTCAAAGAACCGAACCAGGTAAAAGACAAAGTGTTGAAGAAGGTAACTATATCGGACACGCATATGCTAGATCCGAAGGTGTTTGTGGCATCTTGATCACCGATAAGGAATACCCTGTCAGACCAGCTTATACATTATTAAATAAAGTCCTTGATGAATACATCACTCAACATCCACCTGCTGAATGGAAAAATGTTAGTGAAACTAATTCCAGATTAGCCTTCTCTGAATTGGAAGCATACTTGAAGAAATATCAGGATCCCTCACAAGCAGATTCTATTATGAGAGTTCAACAGGAGTTAGATGAAACCAAAGTTGTTTTACATAAAACTATTGAGAGTGTTTTAGAAAGAGGTGAAAAATTGGACAGTTTAGTTGATAAGTCTGAAGCTTTATCCTCAAGTTCCAAAATGTTTTACAAACAAGCTAAAAAGACTAATTCATGCTGTATTCTAATGTGAGAAACCTATCAATTCAGTGTTAGTTATCAAAAAAAAAAAAAACATGCGCTGATATCATAAAATTAACACAATCAAACCAATCTCGTAATCCATTTCATTTGCAACTTTGGATATTCATTTTAGCCATTTGTCAGTTTTTTTTTTTTTCTCTTTTGATACCTAATGATGTTTTTTTTTGTTTTTTTTTTTTTTTTCATAATAAATAATTAGTTTATTCACAAGTAATTTGTTGTTGATAGTTGTATAAGCGTAATTCATTATCTGTATTTCATTTAAAAATATTTAGATCTTTTTGTGAATCTAATTCAATTTTAGATACTTCATCTTGATAAAATTTGATATAATTGGCATCGTTAATAGATTTAGCAAAATCTAAATTCAGATTCAGGCACGTTCTCATTTCTTCATAATTCAAAGTTTTCATGAATCCATCATACGAGATTTTCATTATCTTTTTGATCTTATGAATCTCTTTATCTTTACCATCAGTTCTCTTGACAGAGTGCTTTTTGTTATAATCAATCATCAAGAATTTTGCAAATCTTTTGAAAAATTTAGATCTTAATTCTATATCAATTGAACTCATAAATTTTATTGAGTATTCATTGTATAATTCAAATAGGTCATCAGCTTGATGTAAATAAGTTAGGATATCAATCAAATTTAATATAGACTGTAGCATTAATAATTCAAATCCACTTTTTTTAGAAAGTTTCAAACATTGAATAACTTGACTCAATACTCTAACGCACGAAGAATTGTTTCTTGAAATCATTAACTCGCAATTCAATAAATTAAATTTAATAAACCAATATTTATTTTTTGAAACATTACCAAAATTTGATGATAAAACTTTAGATATTATCTCAAATGATTTGTCAAAATTTCCAATCTTAAACTCCAAAAAGGCTAACAAATAATATATCTGACCTTGAATGTCAATACTCGTTTCTCCTTCTTGTGTTTTTAGTTTCATTAATTGGATCTCTGCTAATTCAAATTTGGAACTTCTAATATATTGTTCTGATTTCAATAATAATTCATGAATAGTTAACTGTTTCATCAACCTCAAATCTCCTGTAATCAATGATTTAAGTTTTGATAATCCATTGAAGCACAGCTCAAGTTCTCCTTTCATTAGTTCAAAAGACATTTGTCTAATAATAACTGATGACTTTTGTCCAATGCTCATTGAGGACTCAGATGCAATCAAATTATAAGTTTCTGATAGGCTTTTCTGTCCACTTCTGAGCCAAAATGAACTATTTAATTCACAATAGCTTGTAAATGATGTTAAACTATTAGTTGTGCTACTATTCAAAGCAATAAATGCACCTTTCGTTAATGATTCCAAAATTATTGATATTGGTTTACCTTGTAACATCAAATGAGTAGCATCAGATTGATATGCCGTAGATTGAATTGAATTGAAACTTATCTTGTCTGAATTCGAAACGACTTTTGATTTCAAGAATTGTAGCAATTGATCATTTGAAACAAAAAACTCATGTTTCAAATTTGGTTTATCTTTTAAAAAGTTGAATAACCAAGTTAACAAAAAGTTTAAACATTCAATATCTTTATTCTCTCTTGCAACTGAAATAGACTCCTCGACTGCTCTAATTGCTTCACCATCACAATTAAATGCAGCATATAAATTTGCTAAGCTTAATAACGCATAATGATAAAATACTGATTGTCTATTACTCATCATATAATCAAAATAACGATGTAATGCATTAAAAGCACCTTCATAATCAGCATCTCTTAAGCACTCTAAATATTTAATATAATGAGTTGACGGTAGTTTCCCTGTCTCTGATTGAGTCATTCTACTTAAAATCGTTTTAAATTGTGGTAATGATGGAGATCCATATGTTTCAAGGATATAAACTTGATAATCAATTAAATTTGCAATGTCTTCTTGTGATAATAATATAAGGTCCTCATCATTTTCTTCGCCTGATTCTTGTTGTTTAAGTTTATTCAATATGTTGGATATTATCTTTGGATCATCGTCTAAATCAGTATGAAATGTATCATCATTGGTTTTAGTCCATCTATTCCTGCTTGGTTCTCTAAAACTAACAAAACTTTTCCATAATATAACAGTTTTATCGAATTCTAAACTTTCAAATGAAATCAAACAATTAACAACAAATCTTCCCAAAAAACTATTGTTTGTTAACATATACTTAGGTATTTCAAGTAATCTCGATTTTGATATAATTTCCCTTCCAGTTCTTAGATTATCCACTAGTAAAGATTTTGATCTCATGATGAATGAATGTAAAGAATCTAAAGATTGTAAATTCCATAAGGCATGTATAACTCTCATTTCAATATCTTTTGTATATTTTAGACCTTCTTCCGGATCTGCCTTTTGGCATGATATTCTAATGTTGTTCAAGATTTCGTTTAGTGTCGGTATTTCAACAGATTTCATATCAGTATCATGAATTGTTGGACCTTCAATGTACCTCACAATCACAGACAATAAAGGTCTATGTGTCTTTTTAGGTAATATTCCAGCACAATAAGCGGCAATTAACGCCAATAAAACAACCTTGTAAGGTGCAAAATACGGTGTTAAGAGCACCTTGGTCTCTTTGGTCACAGAGTCAGCCATAGATATATTCAATTAATAAAGATGATTGAAATGTATTCTCTATACTCGCAAAAGATAAACAAATGTCATGTTGGTGCTCGAAACCGGATTAGGTGGCCCAGACCTGTGCTCCAGCCAACAGATCTTGGTATCTTGGTATAAATTAATAAATTGTTATCTATTATAAAATTGTTGAATTCACTTTACAAGAAGACGGTCATGTTCGATGTCTGAGTATCACACTGAATTGGCTAAAATCATCACTCAGTGCTTCATTTTCAACTTTCTAAACAGCGAAAATGTTTGTCCTGAGCCGGAAAAATGTCTATATTAAGCAATAACAAAAAAGTTGTACCGAAGAAGTCATATATAAAATATGGTGGTAAAATTAATTATAGAAATTTTTGCCACTTATAGTCTTCAAGATACCTATAATTAGCATATCTATGAATAATCAGAAAACGTCACTCCCCGAGAAATTTGTATCAAATCTACATGATCAAACAGAACGACCTAAAGTTCAGAATACCGTATCTCATCTCACTGTGAACGAAGTCAAAGATGATAAGTTTTCTGTATTTAATACAAAAGAGAAATACTTACTGGTGCTGATGGCATCCAGTATTGGGTTTTGGTCTGGTGTTTCGACTCCAATTTATTATCCAGCGATCTCAGTCCTAGAAAATTATTTTAACATTAGTGAAGAGTTGGTCAATTTGTCGGTTGTGGTTTACTTGGTTGCTCAAGGTGTCGCACCAACGATATTCTCATCATTTGCTGATCGGTATGGAAGACGACCGGTTCTATTAATATCTATGGTGGGGTTTATTGGCTCTTGTATTGGATTGGCATTAGCTAAAAATTATACAACAATCTTAATCTTGAGAATTACACAATCATCATTCATTGCACCAACTATTGCAATCAATGCAGGTGTTGTTGGTGATATAACTAAACGTAGTGAAAGAGGTGGTTTTGTTGGGTTGTCATCTGGTTTAACTCTTGTCGGTCAAGGGTTTGGTTCATTGATTGGTGCTGCAATTTTGGCAAGTTTTAATTGGAGAGCTATTTTTTGGTTTTTAGTTATTGGATCCAGTTTTGTGTTTTTTGTGGGTATATTTTTAATGCCTGAAACTGGTCGTAATATCGTTGGTAATGGATCAATATCACCAAAGAGTTTTATCAGTAGAGCACCAATGTTAAAAATACCGAAGTTAAGAAGAAAATGGAATCTAGATAATCCAGATTATGATACCTTAGTTTTGAATGAAAAAGGTATTGATTTCTTAACACCATTTAAAATTATGTGTAATTTAGAGATTTATATTTGTTTGTTTGCACAAGCTATGCATTTTGTTATGTGGACTGTTATGTTAACTTCATTATCAACACAACTAACTAAAAAATATGGCTTTTCAATAATAAAAATCGGATTATGTTACCTACCTAGTGGATTAGCAGGTCTAGTAGGTGCAGTGACATCAGGTAGGATCTTAGATTGGAAATATAGAAGAAACTTTAAGAAATTCCAAAATAATAAATTATCAGGTAAAATAAAGCAAGATACACAATTCAACATTGTTAGAGCTAGGGTTGAAATTGCTATACCATTCATGTTAACAGCTGAAGGTTTCACGTTAATGTTTGGTTGGTGTATTGACAAGAAAGTCAACGTTGCGGCAGTTATAGTGAGTTCAGTTTTTGTTAGTTATGGATGCATTGCAGTGATTGGTGTCAATACAACTTTATTAATTGATTTGTATCCAAACAATGGATCAGCTTCAACATCAAGTATTAATTTCACTAGATGTGTTCATGGTGCAATTTTTGTTGCTGCTTTAACCAGTATGAATAACGCAATGAGTATTGGTGGAACATTTTCTTTTATTGCTGGATTAGGGTTCCTAAGTTGTGTTTCATTGTATGTGCCATTGAAATATGGTATGAAATGGGCAACTGAAAGACAGAAGAAACAGGGAAAGTTACAAGAAGATGATGTTAGAATAAATGAAGTGGATTCGACTCCATGAATTACATATCATACATCATTAATTTTAATATTCGTACACTTTTGTATTTTATTCATTTCTGTCATTAAATCCTCTTCTCTATGCATTTTTACCTCATCCAAATGCAACAACGGTACAATAACTCACCACCAACTCATTATTACTTCCGAAATGCTATGAAAGCGGTTAGTATTGAATATAAATTGCTTGATTTAAAATAACTTACTTTATATAGATTTCCTATAACTTCATCAGGACCAGGAGCAAATGAATTATTTAGGTACACAAAAACTCCTTCTTTTCTCTTTAGTTTCTTTCCAATAAATCTAATTAAAGTAGAAAATTGTTGATGTTCACTTATTTTGAAAATATTTGGTTTTAATGCTGGAGTTGATCCAATTGGATTACATCGTATTGTTATTCTCATAATCTGTTCTTCAGTTTCTTCTTCCTCTTTGAAATTCTCAAGCTTGGAAATCACTTTATTAGTGGCTTCAGGTAGTTTGGTTAGTATCATTGAAGAGCTCATTGGGATCTTTGACTTTATTGCATCATTTTGAATTTGCTCTTCTTCTTCGCCATTTGTCTTATCATTATCGTGCTCAACGGTTGAGGCCTTAAGTGGTAGTTCCATTGAAGGAGATGTCTTGATTGGTGAAGCTAAAGGAACATCATCATCAGATGACTCCCCCTCAGAGACTAGTGGATTGAATGGGCCTGACATCGGAGTACTTCAATGTTACTACTCAGTTTTTCTACTTTACTCGGAGTATCAAAATATTATTATCTACAAATTAACTAATCATCAACATAGATATTTGATATTTTCATTTTGGTCTGTCGCCTCTGGCTCCTAATCTGAAAGCATGTCTTCTGTAGCCACCAAGAACGTTCCAGTCACTAACGGCAGTGTGTACGAGGATTCGATTATCCCAGAGGACTGTAGTATTCACATCCCAATTGGCTCTTAGACTGAAATCATTACTATTAGAAATATGATTAAACAATAATCTTAATAAAGAATCACTTTCTTCCTGTTTCAACCCAACTATTCTACGAGTGAATTGCTGGTTTACATACAATGATTTCCTTTTTGTAACTGGATGAGTCCTGACTAAAGGATGTGCTGTTTGAACTCCTTCTCTTCTAGCAATCCCACCATATGATCTTGATGCTTGAACTTGTTCAACTCCAGAATGAATGGCCTCAAGTCCCTCAATCATCTTCTTGAATTTCGGTGATAGTCTGTTATACGCTTCCTCCATATCAACAAACACAGTGTCTCCACCAGTTGGAGGACTTTCCAACATTGTTAAACTAGTGTAAGATAATGGATTTATTCCATATGAGTTATCACTATGATACGAATCTGAGCTCAAATTCTTCTGGAAATACTTATTCATAGTTGAATCGTTTGGTCTTCTATAAACCAAATGAATCTCAGGATGATCTTCAACTTGTCCAGAAGTTGGATGGATATGCAATGGACCATAATGACGATGCCATTCTTTGGCTAATTTGGGTCCTAATTCTGCAAAATCTTGATCTCTAAACACAATCACACCTTTATTAGCACTCAGTAAAGCCAATTCATCTTTTGCTTTATCTGATAACGTTGATAATTGAACGCCTTTAATCTCAACACCAAATTTTGGTGTGATATCTTTTAACACAATTTCACCACTTAATAATCTATCCTTTGGTAGTAAATTTGGATAGCTTTCATCAGCATATTTAGCTCTATCATCAACATCAATTTCTTCATATGGTGCATAATGCTCTAAAGTGTTCCAAGATGGTAAAAATGACTGATATTTGGCGTCAGGATCTTGAACTCGTAAAATATGATGTTCTTTATCAGTTTGATCTAAGTTAGAACGAAACTGAGAACCAGTTGTTTCTGATTTATAGGTAGTGACAGCCATTAGAATCTTTTTACGCCATCGGTATAACTTTTCATCTTTTAGTCAGTTCATTTTAATTTCTGATTAATCGTAGTCTGCCACAATACTCCACAGTTGGACAACTTACAAGCTAACAATAATTGTACTAAAAAATGGAAATTCAAGCGAATAAAAAAACGGTTAGTGTTGTAATTTTAGTGACACTGGAAAATATAACGAGCTTTAATTCAACTGTATAATAGGACTACTATCTATAATATATCACGGAAGCTTAATCTTTTTTTTTTTGATAAGTGTCAACAAAATTGTGTACTCTCTTGATATGAAATGACTTCAAGTTGTAACTATCAAACATTTAGACAAGGATTTACGATAGAGATAAAAGTTTTTTATTACAAGCATTGTACACAAAAATAAAATATAATGATCCTATTAACCGATTAAATGAAAGTTTCGTATGCAACTGGAGCTAAGGTTTGAGGTAAGTTACCAGCAGTTGAGATGACTCTTGCTTCTCTTGGTTGAGCTGGTTGTCTTTTTAAACAAACAGTGACACCGGCTTCACGAGCTTCAGCTCTTTTGACAGCGTTTTCTTTAACTCTGGCTAAAAATTCAGCACGACATTTAGAGTGTTTAACATGTTCAACTCTTAAGTTAACACGTTTTTCAATATAACGGTGACCAACAACTTTGTTAATGATAACACCAACGGATGTTTTGGTAACGTTGTAAACGATACCAGTTTTACCGTGGTAATATTTGTGTGGCATACCTTTGTGGATAGCAGAGTTAGCTTTGATGTCAACAATGTCACCAACTTTGTAAATTTTTAAGTAGGTTGATAATGATGGGGCACCATGTTTTCTGAAATCCCTTTGGAAAGCGTAACGAGTACCTGATCTGTAACCACGACTGTTTCAATATGTTAGTACAATTTGTCAAAATTGAATTTTTATAAAATACAATAGATGAGAAAACAGTATGAGCTTTCCTGATATGATAATTTGTATGATAAAATTATGTTGTCTTGCTTTTTTGGATTAATTGGTTCATAGTAACTGATGTATTATCTTTCTAATTCCAATTGAAAATATTAACTAAATTTACAAATCTTGAAAAAGTATTCTGATCCCTTAGGTATTAACTTGAAGAGAAGTTCTCCGCAATGAGAGTACTTCTTTTCTTTCTATTGATTTATTATCTGAATTTCTCTTGTCTTATTAGATTCATTAAACTCATACTTATTAGTTCACTTCTAAAAGTTTTACAATGTATTTTGATAAAAAAGCTTTCTTTTATGATATAGTATTTCAGGTCGTATTCCTAATTCCATTTCTCTTTATTGTATCTGTATAGAATCACATACCTTTTACCCATTTTGATATAATTATGTGTTGGTTAATTGAATTTAGTAAGTATCAAAAGTCAAGTTAATTTTTAATTATTTTGTGTTGAGTGAAAAAAAAAAGACGCAAAAAGCTTGGTCACATGACATTTATTTACCAAATCAGGTAATTATCGCGATATTTTTGATGCTTTTACAAAATTTCCCATGGTGATGGGATGTTTATAGCCCTATTAATTATCACGTGGAGTTTCATGCCCTAACAGAATACTAGCTAGATTCTACAATAAATATAAAGTCCCAATCAAGAAGTGCTATTGATAACAGAATCATAAAAGAGGAGTTTTATAAATTGGATAAAATTGAATATAAGTTAATTAAGAGAAAAAAAAAAAACTTATAATTCAATTCTTATTGGTCATGTCTCTCAAATCATATATAGGAACTATACTAGGTCTTCCATGTGCACAGTAAAATGGATTTTTACAGTTCGTTAACTCTTTGATCAAAGATTCACATTCTTCTTTTGTCAATTTATCACCAAACATAACTGCATCTCTACATGCATTACTATTTAATAACTCAACCAAAATAGTAGGAATTGCTTGAATCGATGACCACCATTCATCTGTAACATCTTTCAATTTCACTTTATTTTCTAAATCATGCAAATACTGTACAATACATTTCTTCAAAAACATTCCATCTTTATCGATCTTTTTGATCAAAATTTGAGGTAACTGAATTATCTCGATTTCATCACCTCTGAAATTGTATTCGATCCCCCATTTCTTACATTGAACTCTATATTTTTCGAACAACTCTAGTTCTGATTTTGATACTTTAAATCTGAATTTCTTATCCTTCAATTGTACTCCAAATCCCCAAAACGGGTTCTTCACTTTATGGATCAATTCTTTTAAATTTTTCTCAAGTTTGATTCTTTCATCACAGGCATGCTGATCCATAACATATAATGAGTCGTCATGCTTAATTAATATGAATTTTGTATCAACTTGATTAATAACTTTAGAATTAACTAAAATCTCTCTTGTTATACTCTTTTCCAAAACCAATGGTACTTCTCCATCATCAGTGCAACAGTGTGAGTTTGAGTTCAGAAATTTCTGTCTTTTAAATATCCTTGATTCAATTGATGGGATTTTTTTTTGATTGACAATCTTGATATCATTATTATTATTGGGATTAACCATTCCAATCAACTCTTCGGTACTTGTTTTCCCAAATCTTAATCTGTTACTTGATAAAATAGCCATTGGCAATTTAACATTATCTCCAATAATAGACACCTCTTCTTCAGTGGATTCACTTCCTTTGGTTCTATTCATTTTATTTTTGAGAAAAATATTGGTTAGTCTCAATACTAATGGAGCAATAATATTGAAATGTTTTAGTGTGACAATTTTTTTAGATGGATCTTGAATTGAATCACTTAAACTTAATGGTCCAGATATTTTTATTATAAATATTGGAAAAGATTTGAATGGAATTCCTGTACTTGTTGCAAATTTTGTTGGACTCTTTCCCTTTTTAGGAGATATATCATTTCGGCCCATGGAAGAGGTGAATACTATTTTTTCAGATTCTCCAAACCCTGATGCACTGAACAGTTTATTTATGCTTTGAAAAAGTTTCTCGTCTTTGACTTCTCTTTGATTGTAATAAATAAATTGATATGATTTTGTTTGAACTGGTAATAAGCCGATAATATACTCAACTTTATACTGTTTGAATTCTATCTGTAAAAGATTTGTTTGGCCTGTAAGATTTATACCATAAATTGAATTCATACAATGTGAAACATATCTTTGAATTTTATAGTTTTTAGCCCTATCAACTTTACATATTAGTTTATTTTCTGAATGGACAGTAATTGAAATTTGAGGATTCGTTATACAACATTGTAAGACAACCTCTCTAATTTGATTTAATAATTTAGACTCTGGAATTGATTTCAAAACATTCAATCTCACAGGGATATTAGCAAACATATTTTTGACATGAACAATAGTTCCTGACTTGGAGCGTATCCTACTATAGAAGCGCGAACTTTCATCCAACATTTGAACAGGATGGCGTTGATTATTAGTAAATGAAGACCTGAAAGTACCATTATATTGATTCGATTTCGAAATAATCATTAAATCTGATATAGAAGCTAATGAACTCATTGCCTCACCTCTAAACCCGAATGTTTTAACATGCTTAAGTTGTTCCATGTTTCTGATCTTTGAAGTAAAGTATCTGTTACCAACTAACTCTAAATTTGCAGGAGATATTCCTATACCATCATCAGTAACAGTGAACCCTAGTGAATCAAGAACAACATCGATACTCAAGGCCTCAGCATCGATACTGTTCTGTACCACTTCCCTTATAGCGTCAGCTCTATCTGTGATGATGACTCCGGACTGCACCAGCTGAGCCAACTCTCCATTTAGCTGTCTAATTGATAAGCTCATCACTCATCATTACGGTTTGTTTAAGTGGTAAGTAAGTGAGTGACACAAAAAAAATTGATTCGGCATTTTCCGTTGATTTAGTGCGATGAGGCTAAACTGTTCTGGTAATGTACAAAGTTTTATTTTTGTTTCAATTCAGATCTTTAAGTTGGTTATTTCTATGCTTCGTGTAGATAGCAGACCTTCTGTCTACGAGAGTCGTTCCCATGAGTGGATGGTCGTG
Source organism: Phaffomyces thermotolerans (assembly GCA_003707215.2). Taxonomy (NCBI): domain Eukaryota; kingdom Fungi; phylum Ascomycota; class Saccharomycetes; order Phaffomycetales; family Phaffomycetaceae; genus Phaffomyces; species Phaffomyces thermotolerans. Next base: position 287,048 of record PPNJ02000005.1, on the reverse strand, counting down.
GCTATCATTATGATCACACAGTGCTTAAATGTCGCTGGATCTAATCAGACGTTGCCCATGATGAATGTTATTGGAGATTCTTTCCCAAACACTACACAGAATGACAAAGTATGGTTCATGGCTGCTTTTCCTTTAACTGCTGGCACTTTCATTTTAATCAGTGGTAAGACCGGTGACATCTACGGGCTGAAAAGAGTTTTTCTTTTTGGTACGATTTGGTCCGCAATATGGACTTTGGTTACTGGATTGTCTTTATACTCTAAAAGTGTTGTGTTTTTCTGTATTTGCAGAGGTTTACATGGTATTGGTGTTTCTTTTATGCTACCTAATGGGATCGGTATTCTAGGTAATGTTTACCCTATTGGACAAAGAAAAGCTATAGTATTTTGTCTATGTGCTGCAAGTGCTCCATTTGGTGCGTTTATGGGTGTATTATTCGGTGGATTATGTGCTCATTATAATGCTGTTGCTTGGGCTTTCTATGCTAACTCAATCTGTTTTGTCCTAGTGCTTCTTGCTGCTTGGTTTTATTTCCCAGAGATACCTAGACATAATCTGCTAGAAAATGGTGAAAAGAATACAATGGATTGGACTGGTTGTGTTTTAGGTGTTGTTGGTTTAGTTCTATTTAATTTTGCATGGAACCAATCTCCTCAAGCTACTTGGAAAAGCCCTTATATCATAACGTTACTAATTGTTGGTATAATTTTCATAGTTGCATTTTTCCAGTATGAAAAAAGGGTCAAAAATCCATTACTGCCAAAAGAGGTTATGAATTTTAGTACAGGAATAGTTTTATTAATTCTTGGATCTGGTTGGGCTAGTTTTTCAATTTGGGGTTTTTACTACTGGTCATTTATTTTAAATTTAAGAAATTACAATACAATTATAGCAGGTGCTACATATACTCCATTAATGATTTTTGGTATCATTGCATCTATGCTTGTTTCTGTTCTGATTCCTAGAATCAAAACATCAATATTGTTATTATGTTCATCGCTTGCTTTTTTCATTGGTATTACAATGTTATCAGTAACACCAGTTGAACAAAGTTTTTATAGAATGATGGTTCCACAAATGATTCTTTTAAGTTTTGGTATGGATATGTCATTTCCAGGTGCTTCGTTAATTTTAAGTGACAATCTACCTCAAAGACATCAAGGTTTAGCTAGTTCGTTAGTCTCAACTACAACGAACTATGCGATGTCAATTGGGTTAGGTATTGCAGGTACTGCTGAAGCCCAAATCTTTGATAAGACTGATAATATTCTCAAAGCATATAGATCTGCTATGTATGTGGGTATTGGATTTGCATCTATTGGAGTTTTATTAGGGTTTGGTTTATCGTTTCATCAACATTGGTCTGATTACAAACGTCAAAGGAAAGAAACTCATGAGCCCGGTTACAACGAAGAAATGAAAAGTGATATTGAGAACTTAAACTCGAACGAGTCATAGTTTTAATTTTATTTTTTCAATACCGCTTTGCGGTTATTCAATGTCATGACATCTAATGGGAGGAAAAGTCATCTGAAACCATATATATATTTTTTTGATTTTAATAAAACTTTCGCATATTCACTCACTGCATCAAAGCTGCTTTTTTATACCAGTTATTTGATGATCCGTTCACTGTACCAATGTTTTCAATCTCTTTGGCTTCACATTAGTCTTAACGTGAATTTTTATCCTATCCTGGCTCTCTACAATGTATTCACTTTCATGACTAATTTGATCTGAATCACTTCATTTTTTGTTCATGCTTGAAATTTACACTAGCCATGCCATCATTATGTGTGAATACTTGTGTTTATCGTGATTCCCTAGCTTCAAGTGCCTCAACTTATACTTAGTACATATGATTAGAAGAATTGTGACATTTACGGTTCTCAAAAGAGTTTTTCAATAGGTACAAAGCGAATTTGGTGGAAATCTAGAAAAAGTATTAAAAAACCAGTTATTACCTAACGAATTTATGAACCTCAAGTGTCAACCCAGAAATTCCTTTACTGATTTGCTTGACTGAATCTTGCATCATGTTGAACTAATTTTTCAGTTTGGGTTTCCACTATTAGTAATTTATTCCAAATCTGAGAAGGACATTATCAGAATGCCTTTCATTTAGTGGATTAAGAGCTAGAAGTATTTTAGCATATCTGTTTCTGTTGTACTGTTAACAGTTAAATCTGTTTTTCAGCCTTACTAATCCAGTGTTATCGGTATCACAAAACACAAGCTGAGTGTTTAAATGTGTTCTGTACCGCAAATGGCAATCTTAATTACAGCGAAAGACATGCCAATTTCTAGGTGTTCCTGACTCCTGGATTTTGAGTAGTTATTTGAATAACGAGCAGGTTTTGTAAACTCATTGGCTTTAAAAGTTGATGTCTTATTATAATTAGTTTCAAGATTCCATTGAACTGCCCGAATTAGGAAAAAACTGATATATTTGACCATCGAATAGCATACAAGATAAATGAATAAATCATTTGCTTATGTGTTTGATCAATTTTTTGAACTTTTTTTGTTTCAAAATCTCTATTGTGTCATCCAAATCAGGAAATTTTTTTGATGCAATCAATAAAATTTTCTCAAAAAAATAGAAGGTTTAGCGTGCTTCTAATTTATGTATCTGAGCCTATCGATGGATGATCATTAATGTGATCAATTTAGAAAACTAATATAAATATGTGACAAGTTTCCCGCTATAGGATAAGATTTTCATTTCTCTATCAAAAAACAATTACAATAACTGCAATGCAACCTACTACCACTAATACTGCTGCTCCAAAGGATAACTCTGACAACTCTGATAACATGATGGTCTGGGGAGGTTGGGCTTGGTGTACTATTGCTTGAGCAATTCACCTTAAGCTATAATAATCAGATGCCAATAATTTTCACAAGGCCTTTTTTAAACATTCTTCAAAACTTTTGATAAATTTATTTGTTCTTAAGTTTGTCGTTTTTTTATTCTAATACAACTATATGCCTATTATACATTATAATAGCTGTAGTAACTAGTTACTAATCTATCTTATCCTTTTTTAAAGTAATATGTTGAAAAAAATTTAGTAACAAATTCACAGATTTTTGTGTTTAAATTTACCGGAACTCATTTTATTGAACCGTAACTGAAAATATTCGCCTCATCTCTTAAAGATAACTGTAATAGCAGGAAATGGCGTTGACACCAGAACAACAGGCTAAAGTGGATGAGAATAGAAGGAAAGCTCTCGAAAGACTGAAACAAAGGGGTGTTTTAACTGGGAATAGAATCACAAAACCGGGTCCTATTCCATCTAATTCGAAATCTAATATTTATAGCATCAGTTTAACAGACGAACAGAAGAAGAAAATCGAAGCAAATAGACAGAAGGCATTAGAAAGACTTAAAGAGAAACAGAGTAACTTCAGAGATGCTTCGTCTAACACTAACAAATCTTTGCAAAGTAAACCTATAAGGCCATCCATACGGCAAAATGAATATATTGATTATGACTTATCTAAAATGAAGGACACAAATGGTGGATTTATTGATATTGAACAAAATAGAGATGGCACTCAAACACAGAAAACATTTGAAGAATGGAAAGCAGAGCAAAGAGTTGTTCGAGACCTGCCACCTCCTACTGACATGGAGAATGCAGTCAAATGTTATGAATGTGGAACTTTTGAAATCAATCAAAAACTTTTTGAAGTGTTTAAATGCAGAGTCTGTAGAAGATGTGAGAAGGATAAACCAGAAAAATATTCTTTGTTGACCAAAACTGAATGTCGTGAAGATTACTTCTTAACTGAACCAGAACTAAGGGATTTGAAGATTTTACCCAGAATGGAGAAGCCAAATCCAAACTCAACTTTTAGCAGGATGCAGTTGTTTTTGAGATATCAAGTTGAGGAGTTTGCATTCAACAAATGGGGAGGAGCAGAAGGACTAGATAATGAGTGGGTTAGAAGAGAAGAAGGGAAAGTGAAAAGAAGAGATAAAAGATTTGAGATGAAGATGAAAGAGATGAGAAAGAAGACTAGAGCCGAAGAATATAATAGGAAACTAAGAGAAGGTAAATTCAATGATCACACACATGTTTGGTCCAACTATTTTGGTGAGGGACAGAACGAAGACGGGCTTCCTGTGAATAAAAGAAGATGTCTTCATTGTGGATTCGAAACTGAAGAAATTGTCATATAATTTTTTCTATCAAAAATTTTTCCCGATCTGGATAAACATAAACAAAAAAATGAGTTCGATAACTTAATATATAATTGTCTTTTTTTTCTTTCAATTTTTATTCCATTTTAAGAAGCGATATTGTCATCTAATTAGCGTCTATTGTCATAGAATTATAGAAGACTAACAATCACAATGCCAGAACATCGTGCCTCTATGTCATCTCATTTATCTTCAATCGATATAGTGACTAAACAACTACTTTCACCTACTTCACGAAGAAATTCATTAGCTAACCATCACGGTGTTGGTAACATCCTCGACATATTTGGCAATGAAGACAGCAGCTCCAATATTCTTGAGGAATACGATTATTATGACAATGTACTCCCGCAAACTGAGCATACCCCTTTAAGATCAACACATGATTTAAGAAACCCATTTAATGCTAATTATTCAACCATGACATCACTAGAGCCTGATTTGATCTCCTCATACCCTGCTGGTATGTCTTCTTTAGCTACCCTAAGAAAGATTAAATCACATAATACCATCAATTATGTTATTAGTCACGGTTCAGTCCCAGCTATTGAAACATCAACAAAACATGAATTCAATATTTTGGCCAAATATTCTGTCCCGTTGGTCATCACATTCATATTGCAGTACTCTTTGAACGTTGCTAGTGTCTTCTCTGTTGGTAGAATTGGTAAAACTGAACTAGCTGCGGTTTCATTAGCTACAATGACAGCAAATATTACTGGTTACTGCTTATTTCAAGGTACCTCAACTTCCTTGGATACTTTGTGTCCTCAAGCTTTTGGTAGAAAGGACTATAGAAGTGTTGGGTTACACTTTATGAGATGTACAATTTTTTTATTTCTAATATTTATTCCAGTTTTCATTACGTGGGTATTTTTATCATATTCAATCCTGTCTTTTCTTGTTAAAGATCAAGAATTAGTCATTCTAGCATCAAGATATTTATCCATTCTATCTATTGGTCTACCAGGCTTTATTCTATTTGAAACTTTGAAAAAATTTCTACAATCTCAAAATATTTTTCATGCTTCAACTTATGTTATCTTATTTGCTGCTCCATTTAACGTCTTTTTGAATTATTATCTAGTTTGGGGGAAAACTTTTCATTTAGGTTTCATTGGAGCTCCAATTGCTATTGTTGTCACTAACTACTTAATGGCTATTTCATTATTATTGTACACTATTTTCATTGATGGTTATCAATGTTGGTGTGGGTTCTCGAGTGATCTTTTCCGCAACTGGTCAAAAATGGTAACATTATCATTTAATGGATGTGTTGGAGTATTATGTGAATGGTTGGCATTTGAAATATTAACATTAGCTGCAGCAAGATTTGGTACTACAGTTTTAGCATCGCAAAGTGTTATTTCCACAATTTGTATCTTGATGTATCAAGTTCCATTTGCAATAAGCATAGCATCTTCAACAAGAGTGGCTAATTATATTGGATCTGCTTCAAAGAATTCGGCTCTAAAGGCAACAAATGCAGCAGTTATAATTTCCTTTATAGTCGGTTTTATTAATGCTATAATTTTATACATTTATAGATTTGACATTATTGCATTGTTCACCACAGAACAAGATGTCATTGATTCAGCATCTGTTGTGATTTCTATTGTATCATTATACCAAATCAGTGACTGTTTAGCAGCTGTTTCAGGTGGGATTTTAAGAGGACAAGGTAGACAAAAACTATCAGCACAGATTGGATTAATTTCATATTATTTGATTTCATTACCAATTGGGTTCCTCTTAGGATTTGGCTATAAATTAGAACTATTTGGACTATGGTGCGGTTCAATTATAGCTATTGCAATCATTAGTATTTTACAAATTTATTATGTTTACAAATCAGATTGGGATGGAATCATTGATGAATCTTTAAAAGAGGCGGCTGCTGATGGCCATTTCATTAATGATTCTGATGTCAGATCTGCAATTGATATCATTGAAGGCTAGGTTCTTAGAGAACACTTATACACTATCATTATTTTGGATAACTTAAAGTTTTGTGTATATTTGCACATTGTATAAACTTTCTAACTATGTATATGTAGTACTCTCTCCTTTTTAGTCTATCTAATAACTCTCATAAACATTATGGGTATTTTAAAAAATAAATAAATAACTTTAGGTCATAAAATTTAAAAACTGAAAAAAAAAAATGTTGCTCATTTCATTTCGTAAGGGGTTAAGGTGATGTAAAGCCTTTTGTTTTCGTTAGTGATTGTTGATATTTATTGATGTTTCCTATTGGTGAGCCTCTTCTTGAATTTGGTGGAGTTGGTAATCCATAATTCATTTTTGATAAAGTCAAAGAACTGTTTGTGGTATTTGGGGTATTGCAAACTGCAGATTTTTGACCTTTTGGAGTATTTTGGTACATTAATGATGGAGAAGCGTAAGAATCGTGTGGGTATAAAACGAAATCTTCTTCTTCTACCGCTTCTTCTTCAGTGAATTCAGGTTGTAATTTTGTTATTAAAAAGGAATAGAATTTCAAAAACCTTTGATCTGCAATATAATAGTTAAATAAAAATTGAGAAGATTCTAATAATGAAACAATATTAGAAATCAGTAAGTTGGCATATTTTTCTAGTGTGATAGCTGGTAATATATTCATAAAAGTTAATTCACATATTGGTTTGAAAGTTTCTTGAACAGAATCATAATATTGTTGTAAAATATTAAAAATAACTTGTGCCATTTCTTCAGGATGTAATTCAATCAAAGTTATTTCAAAAACACTCAAGTCCATTAATAGTTTCTTCAATTGGATGGTTTCTAAATTTTCATCAAAACATGCATTTGAATTGAACTGACTTAATTGTAAGTAATTCAGTTCAAAAAACTCAAATAACCAATTTAGTAGTTTTGGTTCCACAATATCCCAATTCAATGTATTTAAAATGTGTCTTTCCATTTGAACAAACATTGATTGATCAATTATCTGATCTTTAATGCTATTTGAGCAAAACTGAATTAATTCACTCAATCTTGGAATTCTGGATCTTGGATTTGGGCCATTGAATCTTCCACCTGATGGAATATTAGTTTTATTGATGACATGGTTACAACCTCCGTATGTTTTAGCAGAAATCCAAAGACAAGTTGCTAGTACTAGTTCTAATTGGGTGTGTAGTAATATTCTTCTCGAGCAGTATCTATCAAAGATTTTAGCAGCTTGATAAAAAATACCATCTGTTACTTTGGTTTTAATTGAGATTTTCAATAAGAACTCTAAACTGGATTTTCTTAAACTTGAAGACAAATCAGGTTGTTGCAAAATCAAGTTCAAATCCGGTTTGTATAATAATGCTTTCTTGTATAAGTGTTCAGATAATTCAGGTTTATATTCTTCAATGTTTCTTTTATGGATAATTAGTTCTGCTGTGGATAGTTCAAATGGGTATAAACCTGGGGTTTTATTTGTTATTAATCCTGTATTCATTGTGAATGAGTGATCAATTGAAAATTGAAAATAAAATAAAGATATTGGAAATAAATGTAAAATCAACTATGAAGAAAGAAAGGAAAGTGGGTACTATAGTAAGAGTTGATCAGTTGAATGAAATGAAGGGAGAATGGTTGTATATATGAATGATATGATTGTCAAAGGAGTGTATAATCTAACTGAAAAGTATAACGATTGGGGAAATGGGGTGAATTTTATATAAAGTAACAACATTTTTCATTGACGTATTCTTTGTTGATTGGAGAAGGATTCAGGAACATTCAAATCATGCAAATTATGCAAAGTCGTGATTTTAATGTAGAGATTTACTTGAAAAAACCGCTTTAACTGTAAATTTAATAAAATGGTGTCTGGATGTATCTCCTTTTTTTTTACAATTAAACTTTTAAAGTTGCATATCCGTTGACATTTTTTACTCAAAAAAATGTAAGTTGCTGTAAACAATCAAATATTGGTATATTTATAACTCAAAAGTTTTCAATCAGACCATACCTATTAAATTATAAAACGAATTTGTAATCTTAGTTCAGTTGGGTGCGAGAAGGATTTGATAAAATGAGGGTGCTGTTGTTTTCAATCAATCTTCTACCAGTCGAAACTGAAGAACGTTCTATATATACATGTAGAAGCTGCTTACAGTTCGAAATTAATAAAATAATTGAGAAAAGTGTTTTTTTTTTTTATTTTTTATCTATATTATCAAAAGAACTTGGAGAGAAACTTCCAGGATTCAAGGACTCACTGCTCAGAGACCTTTCTAATTCTTCTAAGAAGTCTTTTGTCCAACGTTTTAACTTTTCCTAAACATACTATTTTGGCGTACGCTCCCAACTCAGTCTTTCCAGAGTGTCCTGTTTGATATTGTTATCGTAACCACACAGGTTTTATTGGATAAAACACCATTACAACTAATTATCTTCGTTCTAATCCGCCATATGACACGCTTGAGTCCTGACGTTTAAGACATAATTCCTGTTTTGCTGTCTGCCTTTTAATAAATGTGGCAAGGTCGATCAAATTACCTGGTTCATCGACATTGTTCCTTAGATATCGTGTGCATTTACAATTTTATCTATTTATATATCTTCCATCTTTTACTTTTATAATAACCCTAAAAAACTAGAGAAACCCAAGCATTTAGGATCACAGAACAGATCTTAATCCAGTTATCTAATTGAGCAAACTCAACCTCTATTTCATTAATTTATACTCACTCAGAAATTCAGTATATTGAAGCATCAATAACTTTTAAAATCTTTGATATTGATTTTATTTCTCTTAGACTAGATTAGGAGTTTTGATAAAATTCAAGACGAGACTCATTCTGATACATTACTAGGCTCTCAATTTTTAGGAGATCAATCTTAAGAGCATTTGAAATTCTGATCCTTCTTTAAGGTTGCAGATTCATAATTGACTACTGATTGAAGTTTATATGACACAAAACGTCTATATTAATCAATTTATTGAAATATGAGCCTTTAATAATGGACGTAAACTTATGGACTTTTCATAATATTTCGATACTTACAATTCAATCATAAAAATCATGCATTTCTAATTTGAAAAATTATAAATTAAACGGGGTATATCATTTAAATTCATCATTTTTGATCTTTTTCAACAGGTAAATTTTCTAAGAATTTTATAGCTCTTGCACATTCTTCATCAAAATTTTCCAACATTTTATTACAAATTTTTTCAAAATGAGATTTTGCTTGTATCGAAGAATAGTTAATCCAGTCTTCAATTGTCATGTTTAACTCTAAATCGGGCATTTGATTAATGAAATTAGTAATACGACCATCAATATCATCATTTAATTCATATGGTAATTCATTCAATTCTGACAAATAATCTCTAGCTGTTTCTATTTCTTCATACTGTTGATATAGTTTATCAATGTCAGTTTTAGTCCAGTTTGTCGATGGTTTTAATGAAAATTGAGGTGATAAATCTTTACTTTTTAGTGGTTTTGATGGTGTTGATTCGTTAAGTTCTTGATTGGATGGATTAATTTCATCTATACTATGGAAAGATTCATCAGATTCGAGTTGATTATTTTGATTACTGTCAATTGAAACATTTTCTGTTGTTTTATGGGTCATTAACGATTCTATTGAATTTGAAAAATTTTCAGATTTATTATTAATGATTTCGGTTGTTGATGATGATTTGGTATTATTGTTATTTAATGTATTCAAATCTAGGTTTATGTTATGATCTGTTGACTCTTCAATTGGAGTATCTACTTGTTTAGATTCTTTCAAGTCTTCTTCATCAGCGAGTGAAATATCATCAGATCCTTTGTAATTGTTATCTAAAAACGGACTTCTACTTCTTTTGATATGTGGACTTTCAATGAATCTGGTATGTGCTAGAAAACTTTTATTTGCTATTTGACTATGTTGAGATTCATCCATTTTGAAACTTGCTGGATTTGTGGTATCTAATCTTAATGAATCATTTGATAATACTTTTTTATTCGATGATTGTAGAGGGAAAGGTATGGGTTTTGTGATGACATTTCTTGTTGAATAATCTTTAAAAGATGAGCTTTTCTTTAGAGGCGAGTGTTTGACTGTAGAAGAAGAATTATCGTTGATTTCATTAATTGATATGCTTTCTTTACTATTGGATACTAGTATAATATCATTTGTAGTATCGCCTTCATCTTGAACTTCTTCTTCAACATCATCTTCCTTTTCGGAACCTTCTATAGCGGATTCCAATATGATCGAATTACTTTTTTTATATCCATTTTTTGAATCCAGACTGGTGAATTGATCTAAGTCGGAGTCATCTTCTAAAACTGCTGATTTTGCTTCTTGTTTCTGTTTTGATGATGGTGATTGTTTTTCTTCTTCTTCTTCTTCTTCTTTACTATCATATTCAATTTCCTTTTTAGGTTGATCATGTTCTTCAACCAGTGAGTCAGTAACGTTAAAAAGTTTTACCTTTCTTCTTTTCAAAACCACATTGTCATCAGTTGACTCATCATCGCTAATTTCATAATCTTCTTGGTCACTTGAATTCTTTTCTGGACTTTCCGAATAAGGAACTATCAAAGCATTATCTGTGTCATCATTGTTGAGTTCACTTTCTTCATCTTTAGTTTCATCTTCAATTGAAATATAATCACCAGAGTCTTGATCAATTTCTGAATCGCCATCTTCTGATTTATCAGTAATAGATACATTTTCATCATGATTACTATCAAGGGACTTAGTTGGTTCCAGAATTGGGACATTTTTGATATGATTCAAAGTTTTTGATTGTTCTGATATAGAATGAATGATTGACTTGTTTGGTGACAGAGTTTCAATTTCGGCATTTTCAATGTTTTTATAAGAGAACAGATCATTTTCATCAAATGAACTATCTATCAAATGATTTCTTCTAGTTGGTGAAGTATTTAGTTTTGATGAATTTGGCTTTGAGCTACTCTTTAAAGTTCTATGTGATTTTTGTTGTAGATATGGAATTTCTTCAGAATTTAGTTGGATACTGTTCTCAGTCAATTCAAAATCTTTATCTGAATTATTATAACTGACTTTAGATAATGATAAGTCTAAGATTGGTTTCTTCTTTTTATTTGGTTTTGGTAATGTAGTTTCAATAGATTTTGAAATTCTTCTAGATCTTTTATTAGGTAGTTTTTCTTCAATATTCAATGAAGGTCTTTTTTTAGAAGTTTCAAAAGCTTGTTGTTTTTCATAATAACATTTCATGAAATAACAATCCAAATTATTTTTCGTTGTTCTTTTGTGATGTTCTTCAAGAGGGTCATCGTTCTCTTCCCAACCTTCTAGCACTGTGTCACAGTAAACACATTTAGTGGAAAAATTAACACCATCTTCATCAAAATCTTCACCATCAGTAGCAAGATAAAATCCAGCATCAACTAGATTAATAGAAGTAGCAGTAGCGCCTTTTATATTATCGAATTCCCAACGATTACCAAAGGATTTCATTCTTGTTTGTCTTGCTAGTTCTGATAATGGATCATTGAACACATTAATAGAGTCCTTTGAGTAGTCATTATCGCGTTTAGCTTGTTCAAGATACCTCTTAAGTAAACCATACCAACAGTTTGGGGATGATTCTAGATGATATGCCACTATATTTTCAACCCCATCCCAATCGGATTGGAGTTTTTTACAGCAGAAGCACTGGACACGGTCTTTTTTCTTCACGATTGGATTATAGTGAAGACCAGCTAAAGCCATTGATTCAATAGTTGGATATTGATGGGGCCATGATAATGATTTTCCACTCTTGGTGATAAAATTCCTGAATGACGAACTTCTTGACTTATCCGAGAAGTATTTGGATGTCAATGAAGTGATTTGAATCTGTGGATCCATCTCTTGAAAATTATTGGTTGAGACCTTATGGAAAACACTTTTGTTTTTCTTTTCTCATTAAAAAAAATAGGAAAAGTAAACAAAGACATTCCTAATCAGTGGGCAAAATAGATATATATATATAAGGGGGAACATTTTGTGGGTAGATTCCCGACAGATGGATGCATTGGACTCAATAACATACCAATGAAGCGATAAACAATTTATAATTAAATACTAGTCACTTCATTGACATCCAAATTAGGAAAGGTTGTGTGCTCCTTGAGAAATTGACGCGCTTTTCTGCCACAAAAAATGTAAACAAAAAAAAAAAGTTTTAACACAAAAAAAAATTTAAAATACAGAAATACGTTCAATTCAGATAATGAATGAGAGACATTCACAGTATAGATCTACACCGTCTACTCCAGGACTCTTCAAGTGGGTCATGAACTCGTTATTCAACAAGGAGTCGCCTTCCCAAAAATACTCAGATCACCAGTATTCAAATCGAACGAGACATAATTATAGTGATGATTTGAATAATAATAACGAATCAATACGGCTTAAAAAATTTTATGAAGAAAGGGAGCTTTTACCTGATCAAGAAGACACTTTTTACAGAAGAAGATCCAAATCAATGTCCAATTTATCGAACTTGAATAACGTTAAACTTGATATGCCTGGTAATTTCCCATCCCCATATAATCGCAGTAGGTTTGATTCATCTCCAGTCAATCCGTTATTATCATCAACTTCTAAAAATATGAAAACTGCAAAGAGAAATTCTGAAAGAAATAAAAACGTTCTGATCGATTCTTCTCCTGTTTATATTCCAACTAGAGCACAATCTCAATCTGGAAACAACAATCTCTACTCTAGAGATCACAACAATAATGAAATTAACGGTTATAAAACTTTTAAAAAGAATAGCAATGACTATAAGTATAAAGATTACAAACCAAAACCTTGGGATTTCAACAAAGATGAATACTTGAAGAAATTTAATTACAGATTTAGTGGTGATGATTTCAACACTAATAAATATAACGATAGATATGAAAAAGAATTATCCCAGTATATTGATGAAAATAATAAGCTCTTGGAAAAAATAAATAATGATGTCAAATCTTATGCTGAAAATTATTCAGTAAACTCAAAAGAACACGAGGAAAATATCAGATTAAAACTAGAAAATCGAAAACTTCGAGATGAACTATCTGATTATTATGCTTCAAGCAATAGTTTACAAGAATCTTATCTAAAATATATTGAAAAATATAATGAATTAAAACGCAAATTAAATGGTACTAAAAGTTTTGATAAGAATAAATTACAACAAGAAAGTTCTGATGAAAAGATTCTTTTTAAAAACAAAATCAAGTTATTAGAGAAAAAACTCAAAGATCAACAGACGCTGCATGAATTAGAAATATCAAAGAAAGACGAACTTATTGATCGATTGAAGAACAATTCTGATATAAAAGAACATTCAATACCAGTATTAAAGCCAATCAAAAAAGAAAATCTTGATGAAGATACGATAGAGTTCTATAAACAAAAGTATCCGGATAAAAAGACTGTCTATTAGATGTAATAATAACTCAAGTTGGAAGATCAAGTAAATGTAGACCGTAAACCGATTTTGATTATGTAAGCATTATTTACATTTTACATTTTTTTATTGTTTTTTGTTTTGATCTTTAAAATTAATAAATTTTTTCAATAACTTTTAAAAGTTTTATATCCTTTGTTGGTTTTAACTGAGATTTTGCATTTACAAGTACCTTCTAATCATTTACTCTCCTTGTTTTCATTTATTTATTGTTTCAATTTTTGTTCCTAGTTTTGTGTTTGTTCCATAATCGTTTCATACAAATCCTATAAATGCAGGTATAATGAGGTCCAAATTTCCTTCAAGAAGAGAGGGGAAATCACCTCCTAGGAAAGTCAGAAATATATTAGGTGCTAATAACGAAGTTATAAATCTTCCTGCTCTAGAAGATTCGGACAATATGATGAAATCATGTATTCCAAGAAAGGTACTCAAATTTGATAGCACTACATTCATAGACCCTGAAGCATTGAGAAGAAGACAATGTAAAGTGGATATAGCCATCAAATCATTAGAAGTAAAAAAAGAGAAACTGAAACGGTTGAATGAGAAGGTTTTTAATGATCAAATAGAATTACAATCTTTGATAGATAAAAAAAATGAATTGGCTGGAAAAATTGAATCTTATAAACAGAAAAACAATGACTTAGAGGTTGACATATATATAAATGAATCAAGAATAGCTTCAGCTACAGAGTCGTTGAATCAAACAAAGCTACTACAAGAGAGAAAATTTACATTAAGATACACAGAGATAAATAATCAAAGAATTAGAGAAATTGATCAAATGAAAAGAACATGGAAAGATGAATTTTTGAAAGAAAGTTCTATTGAAGAAGAAAATGGTATTAGAGAAATTAACGATTTAAAAGAAGCCATAAAGATACAAAAAGTATTGAGAAATACAATAATGAAAGAAATTGACGAAACTTTGACTAATAAAAAAAATGAGCTAGAATTAAAAATCACAGAAATGGTTAAATTCCATGAAAATCAGAATGAAAAAATTGTTGCTGATTTTGAGGCTAAATCTAATTTGATAAATAATTTGAAATTGCAAATAAATCAATTGAATGAATCAATTGAAACCGAAGAAAATGAAATCAAAAGATTAAACGAGATGATTGATTTAGAAATCTCAATTGATAAAAATTCGAATTCAGAAATTGATAAATTGTTAAACAAATTGAAAATATTAGAAGAGGAAGAGTCAGCAATTTCATCAACTTTTGAACGTGTGTCTACAAAATTAACAGCGTCAATTAATGAGTATAACAATTCAAAATTTAAACTGGAAAAAGAAATGAATTTGAAAAGACGTATCAAAAACTCAATTGAAGAATTAAATGGAAAACTAAGAACTTATATTAAAATTAAATCAAATAAATTTCAAATTAATGAAGAAGATGAAGAAGATTTTGAGTTTCAATCAATTAAAATAAATGATAAAATTTTCAAATTCAACAAAATTTTTGATGATTCAAACTCAAATGACAATATAATCAATGAAGTATTAACATTAACTGAAAATGTTCTGAAGGGTACAAATTTATCGATCTTATTATACAATGAAACATCTTTTATCACCCAATTAATTAGGGAAATTATAAAAGTTTGGGAATCAAGAACTAACTTATATGACAATACTACCAAACAGGAGTTTTTTTATCAAGTTTTCAAATTTGATGAAGCAGATAATAAGTTTGTTGATTTGGTAAATCATAATGATGTAACTGTGGAATTTAAAAAACAAGACATGATAATTAATTCTAAAATGATTAACGATTTGAATGAGCTGAATAAATTAATTGAACTAAATAAATCCTCATCAGTATTCATCAACCTAATAGTTCAAAAGACTGATGGAGAGATCTCAAATTGTTTAATTTCATTGATCCCAGAAGTTATGGTAAATGAACATTTCAAAAAATTATTAAATAATTTAAATAAATCCATTGATTTAGAAAAAAGTCCAAAATTTTATAAACTTTTAGAAATGACTTATATTAACGTTAAAACGTTGTCATTTATAACGATCAACGACATTGAGAAAGATTCAAGTTTATTGAAAATTGCAAAATTTTTAAACATGATAGATAATCCATCGAAAAGACAAACTAAATCAAAGAAACCACCAGCGCCAACATCGTCATCATCACAATAATTTCCATATTTAAACTACGATAACGTATAGTAAAACGGTGTATTACATTTTGTTTTAATAAAAACAAAATTAATTCAAAAATCTATTAATAGAATACACAAAAATATAAAAGTTAAGACAAAAGTGAATGGTAAAGGACATAATAAATATAATCAGTAGTAACAAATGAATAATAAAAGTGATGACACACATGAAATGAAACAAATTTTTGCATAAAGGAAACAGAACTGATCACTTAGAGCTTAAGATATCATAAATCAACCAGTTTAATTCTTCTTTAGTTCCAATGATCTCGGATTCTTCCTTTTCGTGGTTTTCATGATTTTTATCACCGGTATTGTTGATTGTAGTGTTTGTTGTCGTTGTGGAAGTTGAATCATCATTTGAACCATTTGATCCTGAACCATTAGAGTTAGAGTTATTAGAAGAAGTTGAATCTTTAGAGATTGATGTCTTTGAAATTAAGGGGGATATTGATCTATTGATTTCAGGTCTTGGATGGGTTAATAAAGAGTCAATTGAAGTTTTTTCTTCGATATGACAATCATCATTCAACATCACTGTGTTGAGTCTATATAATGGACCATTTGGTTCTATTAAATATGGAGATATTGTTAAGGTGTCAACTATATCTTCATTGGTTAATATTATTTTGTTTTGTTTCTTGATCTTATTCGAATAGTTTTCATCAAGGTTATTATCAGTATATTTTCTTTTCCTATAACGAACAGTATCTATTGAATTTTCCAAAACGAATTTCAAATAAGTTTCTAGTCCAATAGAAATTAATTCATAAACTGAACTATCAATTGATCCTGTTAATCCATGTTCTCTTGCAATACCCAATATTCTTGATTCTAATGAATCATTATCTGGCAATGTGAAAGATTCAGTGGCTAGTGGAGTTTGTAAAGAGTGGGTTATATCTTGAGTCCATTCAACGGTATTACCTGTTAGATTTCTGTCTTTATCAGTGACATAAGGAATTTTTGGTAATAGAGCTTGTCTTGTTAAAGTCATGGAAGATGTAGACATATTTCTCTTACCTGAATCTCTTGTTATTGTCTTAATTCTATATCTTTCACGAATTGGTAGACTCATTATATTTTTTTTCAATTTTTCATATTGTGATGATACTTTAACTTTACTATTATCTTTTGACTTTTTTCTATTAGATGAGATACCACCAAATCCACTTTTTTTAGACATCAATTCATCAGGACCATCTCTCAATGAATTAGCTAAATTCGCTAGTAATAATTGATTGTGCATTCTGATCATCTTTGAATCAGTTAATAAAGGGCCCAAATTGGCTACAAGTTCACCTCTTGATAGTTTTCCAAGGAGGAAAAGACTTATAGTTCTTTGATATTTATCCCAGTTTGAGCCTATTTTCTTCTGCAGTTCGCTAACTAATTTGTCAACTTCAATTCTTTTTGAAAAATTGGACTGTTTTAGTTTGTCATTATTTATTAGGTTGGTATTATTTAGCATTGGTGTGGAGGTCGTAGAGGCATGAATGGATGAGTCCTGTGGATTTGAAACTTTTTTGAAAGCTGGAGAGTCTGATGTCATTAACAAAGGAGCAGCTATATCCATTTCAGCTAATTAATTAAGCGTTACTGGTTCTCTCTATCGTTGATTTAATGTATGATCTTGATGGATATGCGTGAAGTTAAAACAAATTTCGAGAATTCGCGAAATGAGAAGAGTTGGAGCGATGGGAGTAAACAGAAATTAAAGAGATACAGATTAATTAAGTGGTACTAGCGTATTAATCATATGAATTGAATAGCATATAAGTGTAAGCCGGGAGCCCAAATAGGTGTACCTTATACTACAGGTTGGTAACATATATCCACGCACACCCAAGTGTATCAACTATAATACCTTAATTAGATACCCATACATCTGATCTACTATGTAAGAGCCATTTCCTCATCTTTTAGACTATATACTTCATATATAACATCCAAAAATAATATTAATATATATCTATCATGACTACAACTAGATCTACTAGTTTAAATCAACATTTATTAACATATCAGCTAATTATTAATTTATTAATTAGCTGATCAAAATTAATAATATTTGAAATTGAAATCAGTAATAATAATATATAAATATACCTCATCGTCGTTGACTTGAATTAATATTTATAAATACTAGTAATGTATAATTAATATATATAATATAACAAACCAATATAATTAATGCCATGCAGCTACCTGTGAGGACTCAAACCTGTCCGGGTAATTTATCATATAAAAGACATAGAAAAGTATTATGAGGTGTTTGCTGGTATTTCTGTATTAATTATTGGAAATTGTTCATGTATTCATAACTATAATAAGCATGACATATTTAATCTATTCCAATTTCAGATTTCTCGAGAAAAATTGAACGACAGACACTCATAGATATCTTGATAGGATAATAGATATCTTGATAGGATAATAGATTCTTTGTAATATCTTCAAAACTGAATACTAGCTGAATTTGATAAACTAATGTTCAAAATTCAAATTCCATTTTTAGAGTTTAATTTGATAATTGAATCTTGATGATATAGTAAACTGTAACTAGTTGATTGAAACTTGATATAATATATTGTGAAATCAAATGAAAATTGTCTTCTATTAAATATTACTCGTGTAACTTGTACGTTGTGGTTAGTTGTGACTAATAGCACCTTGAGATTCGGTACCACAAAATAAACAAATATAATTTGGTTGAACTAATATCATTCATTTAAATTCCACAGATTTTGCTCAAAAGATTGTGTTAGTTTGTTTGTATAATATTTAGTCAGAATATTCGATGATAATTCTAGCTGTTAGAGAGTTAGAAAGCTGTCATTATTCCTGTATTTTTTTCTTTCAGTCTAGTTGGTTGCTTGTAGCCTGTATTGTTGAGACTAAACCTAGAATAAAAGGTAAAAGAAAGAGAAACATGAAGAAAAATAAAAGAGTTGATAGCAACAGACTTGATTTAACATTCCATTCAATAAGTTTGTTTTATATACGGTAGTCATTCTGGATTATTAAAGAATCACATGTATTACAGCTATAGAAGTTTTATAACTTCTGCCATATCAATGTAGACCTGATAGAATTTTAGTAATGATAAAGAATCATCGTGGAATTTAGTATGACCTGACCATTCAACTTTAGCAAGTTTACCATTTTTTAAAACGTATTCAACAGTTCCAATTATCAAGAACTCAGTATCATTGAATTGAGAAACTTTCAAAACCTGATGTTTTCTTTGCTTGAAGTTCTTCCATCCGTTGATTCTCATTTGTTTGATTTCCTTGAATCCACTAAATGTATTCAGGCTCATTTTTAATTTGATTTCAGGTACAAAATAATTTAAATATGGATCATTTGAATCTTCATTAGTGACTGTATCGGGAATTGAATCACTTTCTGAGTAGAAAGAATCAATGAATCTAATTAACTTAGATTTAACTTGAAGAGAAATCAAAGGTGAGAAATCGGTTGATGAGTTCATGATTGAAAATTATAATTATAATGACGAAATCAAATGAAAAAAACGTTGAGCTATTTCAAAGGTTTTAATTTCATCAAAAAATATGAAACTTTTGATGAACTTTTCAATAAAATTGGTCGTCCACAATAATCATCAGAACATCAAATTAGAAGATGGAAAAAGCAACCCAAAACATCACTCACTCAAATAGGCAAGACCAGCATCACTATTTCAACTAAACGTTTTCTAATTTCAACAATTTTCAATTTTCGTTTCATGGAATTGTGTCAAACAGCGGAATTTACTACATAATCAACTATCAAATGACCCCAGAATTGACCCCAGAATTTGCATTTCCGCAGAAGACTTTTTTTTTTTTTTTCGATCTTTTATTCCGATTATCTTCAGAAGGATGTTCCAACTTCTAAGTGCTATGAGAATGATACCCCTCCAACCACCGAAAGTATAAAAGAGATATCACCAGGCACCTTCGCTAATGATCTATCTTCTATCTTTCATGAACAATTTACAACAAAATGACTCAAAGTAACAAAATCAAAGAATCTAAGACTGATGTCTTAATCATAGGTGCTGGACCTGCTGGTTTGATGGCTGCCTTATGGCTAGCTAGGTGTGGAATTGATTTCCGCATCATTGATAAACGTTCAAACAAAGTCTTCACTGGTCAAGCTGATGGTTTACAGTGTCGTACTTTGGAAGTTTTAAGCACTTTTGATATTACTGCTGATGTTTTGAAAGAAGGTAACACTTTCACTTATATGAACTTTTGGTCTCCTGATGAAAATGGTGATATAAATCGTCGTCTAAGAGCTCCTGATATTACTCCTGGTATTTCAAGATTCAAACAAACTGTTTTACATCAAGGTTACATTGAATCTTATTTAAAAAACAAAATCGAACATTGGTCAAATGGTCAACAAATCGAAAGACCAGTTTTACCAATAAATATTAAGATTGATGAATCAAAAGTCGAAGACAATGATGCGTATCCAGTTCAAGTCACTTTAAAACATTTAAAAGATGATGATAGTACAGTTCCAGAAACTTATGGTAATAAGGTTTTGAATGGTCTATATCGTCAATTTGATGGTGATCAAGAAACTGCTTATGATGGTATTTCTGGAGAAGTTGATGATTCTTTTGAATCAGTTCATGCTAAATACGTTTTAGGTGCCGATGGTGCTCATTCTTGGGTTAGAAAACAATTAGGCATTGAAATGGAAGGTGATACTACAGATTACATTTGGGGTGTTTTAGACTGTGTTCCAATTACTGACTTCCCTGACATCAGATCTCGCTGTGCTGTTCATTCAAAAGATTCTGGTTCAATTATGATTATTCCAAGAGAAAGAGATGTTGTTAGAATTTATTGTCAACTTAAAGAAGTTCCAAAATTAGATGAAAATTCAAACAGAGTTGATCGTTCTAAAATTACACCAGAGTTAATTTTATCTAATTGTCAACAAATTTTAAAACCATTCAAATTTGAAATGACTGATTTAGAGTGGTTCACAGGTTATCAAATTGGTCAAAGAGTTTCACCAAAATTTGGTCAATTTAATAGAGTTTTCATTGCTGGGGATGCTTGTCATACTCACTCTCCAAAAGCTGGCCAAGGTATGAATGTTTCAATGATGGATACTTATAATTTATGTTGGAAATTAGCCCATGTTGTGAAAGGGCTAGCCAAAAGAGAAATTTTATCAACTTATGAATCTGAAAGATTACAAAATGCAAATGATTTAATTAATTTTGATAAGAAATTTTCAAGATTATTTAGCGGTAAACCTCAATTACCTAATGTTGAAGCAATGACTTCAAATGGTGGTGTTGATATGGATGAATTTACTGCTGTTTTTTCAAAAGGTATTGAATTTGCATCAGGTACTTTTGTTGACTATTCTCCTTCAATGTTGGAACTGAAAACTGAAAACGTTGCGCAAGAGCCATTTTTATCGAAACTTGCAACTAATGTTCCAATTGGTAGAAGATTAGATTCAACTAAAGTCATGTTACAATCGAATTTCTTCCCAAGTGAATTAGTTGATAATTTTCCAAGCAATGGTAAATGGAGAATTTTGAATTTTTCAGGTGATATTTTATCTAATCCTAAAGCTAAACAAAAACAGTTAGAACTAATCTCATTATTTAAGTCAATCAATAAGTTCACTCCAGTTAATGCAAGATATGATTCTGTTTTCGAGGTTGTTACAATTCATTCATCAGATCATTTGAAGACTGAACTAACTGATTTCCCTGATCAACTATGGCCAATTGATAACCATAGACGTCGTGATTACTGGAAGATTTTTGCTGGTGTTGGTAAAACTTTACATGAAGGCCCTTGTGATGCTTATGCTAAATATGGTATTGATAAACAAGAAGGTGCTTTGTTAGTTGTTAGACCAGATGGTTATGTTTCATTAGTCACGGAAACTGGTTTTAAAGGTGTCGAGGTTATCAAATTATTCTTGGAAAACATTTTTATTGATCAGTCAAACAATGTTGTTCAAGATACTAGGAGTATTGACACTAGTAACAGATATCTGAAGCCATCCTTAGCAGTTTAGTTTATCTTTTATTTAATATTTATTTGATAGTTATAAGTAAGAATAGATCTTTGGGATGAATAAATTAAAATAAGTAAATCTATATATCAAGAATGATCACGACCGGACCAGTGAGATATAAACATACCAAATAGCTTTGTTTTACTTAAACAGAATCCTAAAATCTCAACAGAGAATTGAAATGTATACTCCTATTCTGGTAGCAGCTTCCAATAGATGTTGGTCTTTTATAAGTCTCCTCATCTACATTAAAAGCGACATTTTTTTTGCTCTCTAAATACTATGTACACAGTAAAAGTGACCCTCTCACTCAGTTTCTTGTACTCTTATCTGAATAGAGTTGTAAAGATCCGGGTTTTTTGGCTGCTCACGGCTCATGAGCTATCAGCTATATAAATCCTCCTCGGCTCACTAGCTCGTAAGCTCTTATGTGCTCTTCACCCAAAATGGTAATTTTCCGCTTTTGGTAGTTTGATTTTATTTAAAGGAAACAGGATGAGGGTCATCTAGTAACTTGTAAGTAATTGGAGATCGAAGTTGTTACAGAAACTCCTGATCATTGGTCTTATGTATTTCTAGAATTTTATTTTATATAGTCATCAATAAACTGAAAATTATTACAGTTAATTTTACTAGTAAGACATACTTACTTATATAAATAAATTATAATTTAATTACACTCTGAATTCTGTCAACCTGGAAGTCGGAACCATATGACATAATATCTAGAGTCTAGGAAATTATAATTAGTGCTTAGAAATTAGGAGAGAGACAGAATACATGATGGACAAATTTAGGATTTTATTAATTATGTTATTTTTACAAAATGCAAATATTTTTCGACGTCACAAATATTTATATTATAGATAATTCAAGAGTTCTAACTTCTATCTTATTAATACTATATCTTTATGAGTGAAGATAGTGAACCCAATCAAGTCAGGAAATCTGCAAGAGGAAAACTCCTATTTAAGATGTGTATACTATACATAATTCGCAGAAAAATTTTATATACAACACAAATCGTCAATCATCTCACTTTTCTTCATACGACTACGAATTAAAAATGGGATTAAATTAATATTGATGATCTCTTTTTTTTAAAGTTTCAACAGCAAAACTTTGAATTTTTTTAAGAATTTTCAATCCGTCTGACGACCATTTATATAGCTATAATTAGCTGATCGAATTATATGATCAAATTAATCTAATTAACTCATATGGTGATATTGCAGCAGCTATATAGACAGCTAGCTAAGTACTAAGTAGTAAGCTAGCTGGATCGATTTGAATATTATACTATTATCAGTATTATAATCTAGATATAATGGCTATATATAATCATTGCAATTCCCGAGTTGAACTCAACTGGTGACTGCACATTGCACAACTTCACCTTAGAAGCTAGGGTCATAATTATTGATACTTGATCAGTCTAATTTCAATTACTGGTCTACTATATTATTATGTAATTTGGCTGGTTCACGAAGTGTGAGCGGGAAGACCTCCTGGCTCACATGAGCGGCTCAGCTCTTCGCAACTCTATATCTGAATAATATACGTCAATCACGATTCAGGATTACCCATAAATTATTTCAACATACAATAAAATTACTAAAGAAGGTGTTGAAGAAGGTATTAAAGAATCAGTTGATCCAGAAGAATCAGCTAAAGAATCAGTTAATCAAGTTAGGGGATCTGGTAGGGTCTCAAGAAAGACTGAGAGATTTGAAGATTCAATTCCTAAAAGAGGAAAACTCAGATAAAGTATATTAGATAATTATTATGAAGTATTGAGATTAAGATATTTGGCATTAAATATTTCAATTTATGTGATTTTGAAAATAGTTAATGATTATGAATATTAATGAAAGCTCATCAATCAGTTTAGTTAATCATTTGTAGTTTTTCTCGATCATATTATAATCCCCAAATATTTTCAGATTTCAGCCTAGAGTTCTGCCTAAAACCCTGCCTAAAACCCTGCCTAGAACCCTGTCTAAATATTTAGATTTTCCTGCCTATACGCAGTTGCTTTATAAAAATATTTGAAAAATACGTCCTAAATTAGTTTTCATTTGGGAAATCATAACTAACTATAGAGAGCTGCACCAAAATCATGTATAAGTATTCTTCTTTCCGATTATGTACCTCTACAGTATACAATTTTGTTAATAGTGAAATATTGCTAAATAGGCAATTTATTATGTCTACCTATATAGAGACATCGTCAAATAGGCAATTTATTTGGTCTGCCTATATACAGACTTTGCTATATAGGCATTTTTTTTTTGTCTGCCTAAGTATCGACATCGTTAAATAGGAAGACATTTTTCGCGTGCCTATTTGAAATTTTTGCCTATTTGACGATGTTGTTAAAATTTTTATGTCAGTAAATAGGCACTGACATATATTACCTTCATTAATTCACAAATGAATCCATAAAAGAACTAGAGTTGAGATTCAAAAGTTAAAACTTACTACTACAAGAACTAAAATACTATAAATTCATTTTATGAAAATTTTCAAAAGGATAGGAAGTAATTGAAGTCTCATTTTTTTTTTCACACAAACACACAAAAAGAACCTGTTGAAAAGAGAAAATGGAAAATTTTATGGGGTTTCTATAAAATTAGAAAAAGCCTCAAAGTAGAAGAAAATTAGCTAACAAAATTCAACAATTCTGGACTAGTTGAAGCAAAGAGTCATGATAAATGTCCATACTAATATACTAGACAATATTTAGAATATTTAATATTACTGAAAAATGAGTGGTCAAAATATGTATTAAAGGGATCATTCCTATGAACATTTTCAGATTTAATGAACAAGAATTCCTTCTATATATACTGGAAATTACGTTTCAATATTCAATCTGTACCAATTGTCTCTCATGCATCTATTTGACCAATTGTATCAACTGGCTTCTCTTTCTAATGTAACTTTTTATGTAAGCTCGTCGTCTGACCAATAATTGATGATTCCATTTACTTGATTGACGCAAGACTAGTTGATGAACAATCCAGATTCTCTGTATTGATTGTAATGTAAGTATCTATTGCATAATGACTGTATGTCCCATATGTAGATAGTTAGAGTATGTTGAATGATTCTCAAACAGAGTATGTAATAATTATACTATGCTGAACATTGTTTTTTTGAAGATTTCGTTGTAAATATAATTGTCATGTTGAATAAATTCGTACAGTGTACTTGTGGTACTCATATGATGTAAACGCCAAAGCAGTTCTATGTAATTGTTGACTTTTTTTTTCTCTTAATAAACTTATATTTTATGATACGTTAAGTTGAATAAAACCATAACCAGGAAGTGCTACTAATAATAGAATCACAAAAGAGGAGTTCTATAAGTTGTATAAATTTAAATATAAGTTAAAACTTAATTAAGAGAAAAAAAGTCTCGAGTGGTAATGTGAAACGTAGTACTAATTGGAAAATATTGAGTCATGTAACCAAATTGGTATTACTGACAGAAATCCATAAATTATATATATATATATATATGTTACAGTACTGTACTACTGTACCAGTTACTCACGTGACTTACTCACATTATAACTGATTCTACTAACACTTCTACTAGCTTCTACTACTTTCCAGAATATTCCAATCATCTATTTCCAGAACATTCTATTATGACAACGAAGCTCCAACTAGAAGTCTATATAAGGACTCTAGTCGTCCACAAATTGTATACTTTATTCTAGATAATTAACAGATTATTATTACTATCACTGACGTAACAAATAGACTAATACATTAATCACCTATAAAACCCATAACAATATAAATGTTGTAAGAAATCCAACACATTATCTTACCTTGACTGTGGTAATAAAATATAACTACGCAGGTTATGAGAATGAATAATTTGAATTTTGGAAAGACTTTGGGTTATATTCTGTTTGCCTTTTGGTTTACTTCCATCGCGGAAGCTCAAAACAATAATGAAGATTGTGCTGTTCTTGGTAGTCCAACTTCGAGTGGTTTCAAAGCCACTTTTTACCAGTACCCTCTAATGAGTGGTTCCTATAACGATTCTGAATACCTGCAGAGTGCCTACAAATAAAGAAATATTACAAATGTTGCGACTGGTGTAAGTAATCCAACCATCTTCTTTAATAACACTGCTCCTCAAGATATTGTTTATGGAGATATTTATGGCCAAAATCTGACTATCTCAAATTACGTTGTTGAATTAATAGGTTATTTTAGACCACCACAAACAGGAAAGTATCAGTTCACATCTTACGCGGATGATATTATGTCTGTTTTTATAGGAAATTCAGGTGCTTTTAAATGCTGTGATAGTGAATCTGTTAATGAGGTAGCTGCTAGACCTTACATGACAACATACGATTACGCAGAAGCTGTTGGTGTTGAGATTGAAATGGTGGAAGGACTTTATTATCCAATGAGGGCCGTTCAACTGAACTGGAATGGTGTAGCTCAGCTTGATCTTTCAGTCAAAATCCCTTCCGGTCAAGTCTACGATACAGATTGGTCTAGTTTAATTTACCAATTTTTAGATACAGATGAAGGTGGTGAATGTTTACCATCAACAACACAACCATGGACTGGAGATTTTACTACTACTAGAACCATTCCTAACTCTGATGGTGGTACAATTGTTATTGTTGAAACTCCATACCCAACCACTACTGAACCATGGACTGGTACTTTCACCTCGACTTACACTACTACTGATTCAACTGGTGGAACACTCGTTGTTGTTGACACTCCATACCCAACCATTACTGAACCATGGACTGGTGAATTTACCTCTACCTTCACTACTACTGTTTCAACTGGTGGAACTATTGTGGTTGTCCAAACTCCAAATTCATTTTCTGGTTATTTCAACACTACTATGAAAACACAAACCTCAACAGGTACTGTTTTATCAACTGTGATTACTCCAATCGTACCTACTACTGGCGATGATAAAATATCAAGCAAAGTAAGAATGAAGAAAATTCTACTATAACTGAAACTGTCACGAAACCTTCAAAGACCTCTACGGGCGGAGATAAAGAGTCTAGCAAGACTAATACTGACGAAACTGCTACGCAAAACACTGAAACATCAACAATATCTGGCACAACTTCTAATAAAACTGAGAAAACATCATCCACCATTTTAACTGAGAATTCTAATAAGACTGATAAAACAACATCCATAAGCATTATTACTAAAACCACAAATCATCCTGTTGCTCCAGAAGATTCAACTTCCACATCAAGTAATACATATGTTTCAACCAAGTCTGGTCAATTTTATACTTCTACAGACCTAAGTGTCAGCACTTATGATGGTGCTGCTTCATTAAAATCTTTCTCCACTAGCTTGTTTATTATTCTAGTTAGTCTAGTCTTATGTTAGATCCACATTTTGTTACAGGTGCCCACATTTGATTTTTGATAAAAATTGAGCTGGTATTTCTTGTTTTCAAATTTCCTTTGCTTTTGATTTCGAAAGCGTTTTATAAGATATTTTTACTTCGTTTGCTCATCATTTGAGTTGATTTACTGTTCTGTTAGTTCCAGTTTTTTGATTTCGAAAAATAATTAGAACCATTCCTTTTTTTCAATATAAATCATATGTTTTGATAAAATTTCTTAAGTTAGCATCTATATATGGCCTTTTGGGACTAGTAATTCGTTGATATTGAATCAATAGCGATCTTTATAAAAATCCAATATATTTTTCTCAGCCATATCCCCTTGTTACTATCTTTGTGGCCTTCAGGTCAAATAGTGCAATTGTATTTTGAATAAAAATACAATATTTCTGTATAACGTCTAATCTAGTAGTTTTCTCACTGATTAGAGAACGGAATTAACTATTTATTTCGAAAAACCATCATTTCCGCCGCAAAAACATTTTGGTTTTTCTTTTTAAATTATTGGCACATAAAATATAAATAGAGATCAACATCATTTTATAAGGTCTTTAGTCGACCTATTCTATATACTGCGCACTTTAAAACCAACCATATGTCCGAAGAACCGAAAAGACTTGGTTTAGAATTAGAAGTGAAAAGAAATCCACATCCAGATTTTAACAAAGTTGAACAATCAAGACAACCTTTTGAAACTGATGTGAAGTGGCATTATACTCAGATTCCTAAAGTATACTGGAAACCAGGTCAAGGAGCAAACGATCCGTCATGGAAAAAACATCAGAAAATATCAATTGATCCATTTGCTGAAGACAGAAAACCCGTTGATAACTACAAATTATTAATATCTGGTGTCGTTCCAAGACCAATTGGGTTTGTCTCAACTATTAATTCAAGAGGTGAAAAGAATTTAGCCCCATTTAGTTATTTCTCGTTAGCTAATCATGACCCACCAATTTTTACATTAGGATTTTCAGGTGGGAAAGGTAACCCTAAAGATAGTTGTAAAAATGTGTTAGAAACAGGTGAGTTGACAATCAATATAATAAGCGAGTGGTTTATTGAAGCCGCCAATTTTTGTTCCACTAATTCTCCACATGGTGTTGATGAATGGAAATTATCTGGGTTAACTCCACTTAAGTCGAATATTGTTGAACCTGATCATGTAGCAGAGAGTGCTTTTTCAATTGAAGGCAAATTAATTCATCATCACGAATGGAAGTCTAAAAATGATCCGAATAAGGCAACAGGGGTACTTTGTATTATTGAAGGTGTTCAGTTTCATGTTAGGGAAGATATCGTGTCTGAAGAATTGAATCTAATTGATATTGCTAAATTAAAACCTGTTAGTAGATTAGGTGGTATTACTTATGCTAGAACTACCCAAGGGTATGAAAAATTAAGACCTGATTTTGACAAGGAAATGGAGACTGATGAAAATAGGAGGTTATTAGAGTAAGTAACGAATGTGATTTATGATTATTTTTTTGTATTGAATGAAGTCTGTATTTGCATAATCATGTAACTCGAAACTTTTCTGATGTTTACATGAATGACTACAATCAGTAAATAATGACTAAAGATGGAGATTAGAAGACAAAGCTCAATGTATATAGCTCTGCAAAATATTGTCAATAAGATCGACTTGCATTCAAATAAACACTAAACTTCAAAAGATGGAAGTGTAGGTGCAGGAACTCTCAAATAACTATTTCCCTTATTAGCCAATTGGGAATATATAACATAAAATCCATTAATTGCCACAATAATACCAAATACACCACCTGCTTTATTTGCGGGTGAGTTACCTGTGAAAGATCCAATTGCTAAGCATATAGTTGAAATGAAAACGAATAAGAATAGAGTGAAATCAGGATATGATGACTTGAAATTACAAAGCCACATCATGAGTCCAAATATAGCCCATGCTGTCAAATAAAATCCCATAACATTTTCAAATTCTTCCTTAGTGGTATAACTTGATACAACACCCCAGACATCACCAATAATGAAGGCATAAGACATCCAAAATCCACCAAATGCACCTAGTGCAGTAGCTACAAAAGTTTCACCTAATAATAAACACCAAAGACCACAGATAGAAGTAAGACCACCACCCAACAGTAACGCAGTACCTGCTAAAAGATTAGCATTAGTTGCGTTTCTTGCACCAACATTAACTAATCCAGTGACAAAGAAACAAATTGAAAAACCAGTCAAACCTAATGGAACTGGATTACCCATTTCTTTAGTTATTTGTTGCTTACCATGTTTGGAAAAACTATCAGCGAATGCAGTACCTAAATCTTCAGTTCTGAAGGCTTGTTTACCTAAATAAACGATATCACCTTTTTGAGAAGTTCTGACAGTTAATAACTCAGGTTCTGAGTCGTTATTGTAAGGAGTATCACTATTCAAAGACAGATGGGAATGCACTTCAGATTGGTGTGTCGTTTCAGGTTTAATAGTATCAGACATTATTAGTTATGAGCTTTACATAGAGAGGTAGTACAATCTGGGATGATTCAGTGAGTCTTATATTATATTTCATTTTGTTAGTTTTATAGATGTCATTTACTCAAGACTGATTGGAGTAAAGTCTTCAAGCCTTTGGTTATTGATATTTACCCCAGTTTTCACAAGAAAAGAAAAATGTAAAGTTGAGAAATATCAATATCATCGTTGGTTTTATCATATTAATTTTATGTATTTCCGCTAGGTTCTAATTCTCTTTTTAATTGATTCTTCGACGGTAAAATACGTAACATGTGGTTACGATGATCTTCTTCTAATAGTGATCATTGCGATTAGACATGAGTAAGGGAAATTCAATAGAGATTAATAGAGATCTACTTATTTGTTTACTTTTTTGAAGATCTATTTCATGTCAAAAAATTTATAGAAAGTGGTACCTACAATTTAGAGAGAAAAATTAATTTACAATTTTAATGCCTAGGACTAAGGATTCATTTTTAATAGTATAAACTTTTATAGTATAAACTTCTCGATCAAGTTCATAGTTTCATCAAATTCTTCAACTGCAATCCAATGACCAACTTTGGGAATTGTAGTCAGTTCCTTCTCCTTTGAATTGATGGAATTGTAGATAACTTCAACACAATTGATCCATGGTGCTGTTTTATCATCTTCACCAATTATGATTAAGATAGGTTTGCAAATCCTGGGATAAATTGTTTCTTCAAAATTATTCAGTTTTGAGGTATTTGAAATGATCTTACAATTGTAGATGTATCCATTCACTGACTGTTTTGAAATGAGTTCCCTTATAAAATTTCTAACCAGTCCATTGCATTTTGAACCCACAGCCAGTTCAGGTATACTGTTGGCAAGTTCAGTGATTTCATTTTTTGCCAATAGAACATCAACTCTTTTATTGAAAACTTCACTTAATGTTGGATTTGGATGAACAGGACCTAATAATATTATCTTTTTGATATCTAAATCTGTTGATGTAGATGCTATATAATTAACAATCATACCACCCATCGAATGTCCTATTAACACTAAGTTATGTAAATTCAAATGCTTAATCAACTCAACTGTATCAATTTTAGAATTTTCAACTGATATTGATTCGTCTTTGCCATTCATATAGGAGAGTGCGGCTCCATAATTATCAAATATCAAGCAATTGAAATGGTATCTTTCATTGACCTGTTTGGCAATTGAATAATAATAGTTTTGAGATGAGCCTAAACCATGAATGAAGACTAAACTTACAGGGTCTGACCCAGGAAACAGAGTGTAGTTTAGCGAATGATTTAAAGATGTTGTGAAGTAACTTGTTTTCATATAGAAAAGGATAATGAAAGGAAATGGATTGATACCTTAACTCATCTTATTGAAGATTCTCTATATCTTTTATTATTGAACTACACATTTCCGTGAGAGTGATCATGTTAATTCCGCAATCTACATCAACATTTTCGATTTATAAACTCCACCGAATCAAAATGAGGGACTTCCAACTACAATCTTATTGGTTCATACCCAAATTTTTTGCTTGAGCCTTGATCATTCATATATATTTCCTTGTCGGTTATTAACAGTCGATATATCAAAAGTTTCTACAGGATTTAAATTCTCAGTATTGATATAATACTCAGATAAACCCCCATTCAGGTTTATCATAACCATTAGGTCTTGTAGGTGTATTGAATCCATTTCTTGTATTCTTCATTTGAACAACTGGTTTCAAAACTTTTACATCACCTTTAAATGCTTCACTATATTCACTAACGAAATAAGAACCTTCTTTATTTGGTTCACCATCGAATAATTCAGGTTTATATCTCTTCATTGATCTCAAAGTTGTAGAAGAAATTTTATCAACTGAATCGTAATATCTTAGTTCAAATACTTCTCTATTATTCTTTGAAACGATTTTATTCCAAGTTTCATCTGAATACAATCCTGCTTTTTCAATTAATAATAAATCATATTGAACTAAAGAAGATTTACACCAGTATGAGCCACCGTACGAACTTCTTTTATATACAGCTAATAAAATTGAAATAAGAACTAATTCACCAGTACCATAATCACTCATTGGGAATGGTGGAACCATAGGCTCATCCAGATTGAAACTTTCACCTTGAATCCATGCAACACCTGTAACACAATCTGCTATTTGTTGCCAGCCCGCTCTGAAATTCCACTCACCCTTGAATCCAAAACAATTCTCAGATCCATAAATGAAACCTTTGTTACGTTTAATCGCTAAATCTTTGAAGTAATCTGGACCATAACCTAGCTTAGCAAAAACATCTGTTCTATAACCGTCAACAATGATATCTGCATCAAGTGCCAAACTTTCAAAAATTCTGCGATCTTTTGCGTCTTTTAAATTCAAGTCTGTGGTATGTTTACCAAAGTTTGTATCTAATTGGAAAAATGGAACATCAGGTAAATCAGCACTTGTTATTTTTAAAACTTCAGCACCATATTCTGCTAATAATCTACCAATTGTAGGTCCTGCAATAACTCTACAAAGTTCAATAACTTTGAATCCTTTCAATATTTGAGGTTTCTTACTACTATTATCGGCTGAAATCAGTTCCAATGGAACTTTTGAACTAACTGATTCTAAAGTTTCAATTTCCCAAATAGGTTCATTTGAAATTGTTTGACCATGAGGTGTTTTCTTGAAATCTTCATATTTTAAAGCCTCAACACCTGCTTGTTTAAATTCAATAGTTTGTTGTTCTAATTCATCAACAGTGAAATTAAAGACAGCATTTTGAATAGCCTCGACAACGTCTTCGTATTCCGTTAGGTCAGGTCTGAATGGTTCTAAACCGATCAATTGTAATTGTTTGGAAGCTTCCAAAGAACCATGAATATGATAAAATTTTTCATCTTTGGTCTTATACAGATTAGCAGACATTCTTCTATAAGTTATAGATTGGGCTTGATTCAAATCTGTATCTTTTAAAAAAAGTTTAGCCTTTGGATCTAATTTGGTAAACCCATTGATTGAAGATAGATAAGTACTGAATAAAAACATTAAAGAATGTTGAAGATCAATAATAGCAGATTCATCTTTTCTTTTCAACCGTTGATTAGAGATAGCAATTGCAACTAAAGCTTCGATGCCTTTCAAAGCCGAGATCAATTCAGCTTCTTTCAATTTGCATGGGAGAATTAAGTCGTCTTCATTAGTAGGATTAACGAAATCGATTTGATCTGATAAGGTTTTGACTTCTTCAGGTATCTCTAATGATAGATCGTTCATAATCGATCTGAAGATTCTCTTAACATCTGATAACTGATCAAATGACATTTTGGTTTGGAAGATAAAGAGGAATTAGGATTGTGAAAGATTAACTTCTTCATAATGATTTTGTACCTTTAATATGTGTACAGTTACCTCAATATTCCCTCTTGGTGGAATTACATTTTTTGTGTAAATTCCGCAAACTTTTTTGATGTTCCGTCAAAGTCATCAGAAAGTCTCGACTCTCTGATAATTAAATCCACTAAAAGAGTCTTTATTCGAATATAAAAAGAATGTGATTTGTTCTAATATCTCTAATATTTCAATTGCTGAATATGTATTATCAATATCCTTATATTTGAAATGACTGAAGAATTCACACACAACGTTATCGCCTCATTTGGCCCAAAAGCCACTCCTAGAGCTAAATTCGTTATTGGTAGATTGATCCAACATTTACATGATTTCTCAAGAGAAATTTCTTTAACTACTGATGAATGGTTATATGGTGTTGATTTCTTGAATAAAATAGGACAAATTTCTGATGAAAAAAGAAATGAGGGGATTTTAGTCTCTGATGTCCTTGGTTTGGAAAGCTTGGTTGACAGTATTACTCACTCTGCTGAAGATGTTGATAAGACTTCAAGTGCAATTATTGGTCCTTTCTATAGAGAGAACTCTCCAGTCTATAAAAATGGTGAATCAATTATTCAAAAAGATGTTGGTGGTATCAAAAGTTTTGTTCAAGGTTATGTTTCGAGTTCTGATGGTTCTCCTTTACCAAACGCTAAAGTTGAAGTTTGGCATTGTGCACCAAATGGCTTATATGAACAACAGGATGATAATCAACCTGAGTATAACCTAAGAGGTACTTTTTACACCAATGAAAATGGTTATTATTCTTACGTTTGTTTAAAACCAACTTCTTATCCAATCCCGTACGATGGTCCAGCTGGTTTATTGTTACAATTCATGGATAGACATCCAAACAGACCGAGTCATATTCACTGGAGAGTTTCTGCTCCAAACTACCATAGTTTAATTACTCAAATTTATAGTGATGACGATCCTTATGTTGAAGATGATTCTGTGTTTGCTGTTAAAGAAGATTGTATTGTTTCATTTAAGCCAATTGACGAAGTTGATGTTGCCAATAAAGAGCAATTGAAGAAACAGAATATTGAAAAAGTTTTAACCTATGACATTAAACTAGCTTCAACTAAAGAAATGGAAACTTATGAAGAAAAGCTCAAATCAAATCAACAAAGATTAGAAAATGAACATCATGAAAAATATAGAAGATTATATGGTGAGGGGGATAACTTAAACAATGGAACCAAACATGATCTCCACCACATTGAAGTTGCCACTACTAAGCTAACGAGCATTTGATATGTATTTATGGATTAGTTATTTATGAATTTCAGTAAAAATGTAGTTGCAATAATAAATATAATTAACAAATTGAAGTTTGAAAAAAATAAAGTTTTCTTTGACACATTTTTTTTCATGTCCGCTCCAAGTTTTTCCGGGACCCAAAATTTTTTTCTTAATTAGTCGTGTAAAGAATATACTACACTAAATACAGTAATATTTGTTGTCTCCAATATAAACTATTTAAAAGAAGAGAGAGTTGTCCAGATTTTTCACTGGACGGACGTCTTCAAATTGTGTTGATGCCGCTCAAATGTAGTCCGCTTCAGGAAAGTCCAAAGGGTTAGAAGCACTCTGCATCCATATATTTGACAAAATTCCCAATTGAGACTTCCCCGGCAAATGACTTCTGTTTCTGTTCTCCACACATGAATCTTTGTAGTCAACAAAAAAGTATAGGAATTTATTTTCTCATCATATAAGAATTATATTGTGTTAAAGTGTAAATGGGCAAAAGAAGCAGGAACAACGCTTCAAGAAAGAACGTGTCAAAAGCTTGTTCGTTCTGTAAAGCAAGGAAAAGAAAATGTGATGGGGAAAAGCCTTGTTCGTTGTGCATACAGAAAAATATAGGTGATCATTGTTGTTATGACCTATTAGATAAAAGATCAATACGATTTAGTCAGTTGAAATCAAATGGATCAAATAGGAATCATCAAAATGGTAAATCAGAAAGTTTTGGTACAGTGGCAGTTGCTATCCGTTCGAATGAAGATTCCAATAGAGGATCAAATAAAGAACCAGAGAATCAAATAAAAAAATTAGATGAAGTTGACTATGAAGACGAAGAATTAGATGAAGAATTTAGCACAGATAGCGAATTTTCCGAAGATGGATTGTATACAACAACGCCACCAAAGAACATTCAAATGGAATCTAAACTATTAAATTTTGGTTCGGAATCAAACTCCAATATAAATAAGAATGAATCTGAATGGAAGGATAACAAAATCAATCAAAATGGCCCTACTAGATTACTTTGTGATAATCAAGGTAATATAAGATTCATCGGGGAATCCTCTCCATTATCTTTATTAAATCAAATAAGGCATATTTTCACAGAGATTGATCTTTCATTTTTATCCAGTAATCCTATAGTTCGTTCTAAACTCAACTTATCGGTTTCAAGATTATTGAATGATCCAAGAAGGTTCTCATCATTTGATGCACCAACTATAAAATCTTCAAATACAAGTAATGTTTTAGACCATCTACCAAATAGAATTATATGTGATCATTTAGTTGAGATGTATTTTCAAAATGAGAATCAGCTAATTTATATTTTCAATCATTCTCATTTCAAAGAGGTTGTTAATTCGATTTATGAGAAACCATTATTTGCATCATCAAAGAATCTTTGTCAATTGTTTTTAACAATGTCAATTGGGTTAACCCATTCGATGTCAATTCATCCAGATTTGGATCTCAATAAAAATTTAGCTCCAGAGATTTTCTTTGATTGTGCAATGTCTTTACTAAATAACAATTTGAGTTATAATGAAGGTGGTAATCTTTGGATAGTCGAAAGCTATCTTCTAGTAGCCTGTTACTTTCAGCTAACGTCAAGAAAAAATGCATGTTGGTTAAATTTGGGTCACGCTATAAGGGTTGCTGAATCTTTAGGTCTAAATAGGAAGAAGGCCAATGATTCATATAAGAATAAACAATATTCCTTGCATAGAAGAAAATTATGGAGAAGTCTATACATTCTAGATCGAGTCACCTCAATTAACCTTGGAAGACCACTTACAATCAATAATTGCTCATGGGATGAAAAAGACCTACTAGTATTAGATAAAGAATATAGTTTTGGTTCATTAAAATCAAGCTGTGAAATTTATTTAGCAAATTTATCAATTTTGAGTGGGGAAATTTATGAACTTATTTATTATTCTCAAAGTATTGAGCCTCATATTGCTTATAAACTAGCCATGGACCTGAATAAATGGTCATCAGAATTACCAAATCAACTGAAGGCTACAAACATGTTCAAATATAAGAAAATTGAGGATATTCCTGATGGAAGATTCCATTATTTACCGATGCTATTACTGCATCTGATATATCTAAACGGTGTTGGATTATTATCAAGACCATTTTTCCATTACTATTATACAAAGAACATTGAAAAATTAGTCAAAAGTTTGAAATCCAATAATACTGAGTTTTTATCACCTGAAGAGAATCCAAATTCAATGATTAAGATATTTGCAGATTCATGTGTTAATTCAGCAATTTTCAGTATTAAATTTTGTTCATATTATCTGAAAAATAAAATACATCCAAATAAGCCATCAATTTTCATCAATAACGTTTTCAACTCTGGTTTAATCATTGGATTGGTATTATTATATGATGTTATTAATTTAATTCAAGCTTCAACCAAGATTTGTACAGAAGATAACATTCAAGAAATTTCAAATGAATTCAATTTCCATATGAAGACGATGAAAGTTTCAATTCTAATTTTAACAGAATATTCAAGAAATGATTTATTTGCACTGAGATACAAAGAGTTATTATCAGACATTATTAGTTCTATTGAAGGTTTATTAAAATTTTCTTTGAAGGCAATTGATGACTCAAGAACAAATGATGATTTACACTGGAATTCTTTACCAATTGAAAATAATATAGACACTAATTCAACAAATAATGATTCAAATGACACATATTCACACAATATTGGAATTTTAATAGATAACAATGAGACTTTACCTGCTGTTAAATCCCCTGAATTTACATTCCCAGAAGGTGATATGATATATAAAGGCAGTTTGTTTCATAGTAGTAGAAACTTCAACCAGGATGCTGATATTGATATGAGTGGAAATCATGTTGATGATACTAATGATAATGATGATAACGTTAATGGTACAGAATATTTTGATGAAATATCTTTACTTAATTCATTTATGTTGAACTTGAAGGAGACTGAAGGAGTTTGGAAGTTTTAAGTAGATGATAATATTTATACAATAATTGAAACTATTTGTTCATGTAATAGAATCATGCTTATCATGTAAATTTGTATATAATTATAAAAAACTTAAAAAGTTCCTAAATGATTGGAAATTTCGAAATCAGCTTTAGTCTTGGATCTAATCTCTGTGACAGTAGTATTTTCAGCAATTTCAATTAATTTTAAATGATGATTATCGATAACATCAAAAACAGCAAGATCTGTTATAATTCTAGAAACACAATTTTGACCAGTTAGTGGGAATGAACAATTTTTCAAGATTTTTGGTCTGTTCTTTTTATCAACATGTTCAGTCAACACAACGACTTTAGTTGCCTTTGGATTGGAAACCAAATCCATTGCACCTCCAATACCTCTAACTTTACCAGGTAAACCCCAATTAGCTAAATCACCAGTTTCGGAGACTTGAAGAGCTCCTAACATAGTCAAAGTAATTTTACCACCCCTAATCATTGAAAAACTTTCATCAGATCCAAATAATGAGGCGCCTTTAACTAAAGTGACAGTTTCTTTACCAGAATTGATTAAATCAGCATCTTCTTCACCTTTTTTAGGATGAGGACCCATACCTAAAATACCATTTTCTGATTGAAGTAAAACATTTAAATTTGGATCTAAATAAGCAACTGAAAGATTTGGTAATCCAATACCTAAATTAGCAACAGTATTTGGTTTAAATTCCTTTGCTGCTCTTTTAGCAATTCTAATTTTTTTCAAATGTGAATCGGTTTTTATATCATTATTATCTTGTTTCTCATCACTGAATTTCAAAATTTCAATATCTTTGGGAGAAGTTGATTGAATAACTTTATGAACGTAAACTGATGGTAAATGGATATTTTCTGGTTCAATTTCACCTGGTTCAACAATATTTTCAGCTTCCACAATAACTAATTTTGCATTTCTACCAAAAGCTGAATTAAAATTTCTAGATGCACCTTTAAACCAACAATTACCTATAGTATCAGCTTTATATGCTTTGATAAATGCAACATCTGCAAATATACTTTCTTCTAATAAGAATTTTCTATCTGCAAATTGTCTAATTTCTTTAGGTTTAGTGGTCTTGACAACATTTCCATTATTATCATATCTAATAGGTAGTTTACCTTCTTCCAACCAAGTACCGACCCCAGTTGCAGTATAAAAAGCAGGAATACCTGCAGCACCAGCACGAACTTTTTCAACTAGGGTGCCTTGAGGTGTAATTTCCAAATCTAATTTACCATCAAGATACATTCTTTCGAAAGTTTTATTTGAACCAATAAAACTTGAAACCATCTTAATTATTTGACCACTTTCTAATAATTTTGAAAGTCCTCTATGATCTAGTCCAGCATTATTAGAAACAGCAACAATGTTTTGGACTTCTTTTTTCTTTAGTAAGGCATCGATTAAAGTCTCTGGAACACCAGAAAGACCAAACCCACCAGATACTAAAGTTATATCAGTCTTAATTTCTTTAACTGCTTCATCTGCTGAAACAATCACTTTTGAGTAAGAAAAAATACTTCTTTTTATAAATGGCTTAAAAGTACTTCTTACCTTCAAGGAGAACATTTTGTAATAGTTTGTCCATTTTCAAGTAGACCATTCAAAGAGACCACGAGGAGTCATTTATATACAAAACTCATCGCCAGGTCAAGCTGGAGGGACTTTTCCGTTTAGTGTAATTCCGCCCGGGGAAGAGTTAAAAAGATACCAGTGGAAATACCTTTCGAGATTCATAAGAAAGAATGATGGGAAGTTGAACGTTTAAAACGAAGAAGAATTCCAGGTCAAACAAGATGTTTGTTTTTGTTATTGATCCAATAATTTGATAAATGATGGCTTCCAGATTATTAACAAAATCCCCAAAAGATATTGTCATTTTAAGTGCTTTAAGATCTCCAATTACGAAAGCTAAGAAAGGTGGTTTAGCAACTCTTTATCCTGAAGAGTTACTATATCAAGTCTTGAAAGTTTCAGTTGATCGTTCTAAGATAGATCCAAATTTGGTTGATGAAGTCATTATTGGGACTGTTTTACAGACTTTAGGTGGTCAAAAAGCTAGTGCTCTTGCTGTTAAGGCTGCTGGGTTTCCAATTCAAACTACAGTAAGCACAGTGAATAGACAATGTGCCTCATCTGCTCAAGCTGTCAGTTACTGCTCTTCGTTATTACGCTCTGGTGACGTGAACTTCACTATTGCAGCAGGTGTGGAATCTATGACCCATGATTATTTCCCACATAGAGGTATTCCTACTAGGATTTATGAACCATTCAAAGAACAAGCAATTGATGAAGCTAAGAATGTTCTTATGCCAATGGGTATAACTTCAGAAAATGTTGCTGAAAAGTATGGGATAACTCGTGAAGATCAAGATGAGTTTGCATTTAACTCCCAAATGAAAGCATTTAAAGCATCTGAATCTGGTCATTTTTTGAAAGAGATTATTCCAATTGAATCAAGAAGTTTAGAAGATAATTCTAAAATAGTTGAGATTACAAAAGATGATGGTATCAGAGGTAATGTTACTTTAGAAAAGTTGTTAAAATTACCACCTGCTTTCATTTCAACAGGTACAACTACAGCAGGTAATGCGTCTCAGATTAGTGATGGTGCTAGTATAGTTATCTTGACAACAAGAGAATTTGCGGAAAAGCACAATTATAAACCAATTGGAAGATTTATTGGAAGTTCTGTTGCTGGTGTTGAGAGTAGTTTAATGGGAATTGGACCAGCAGTTGCTATACCAAAACTTTTAAACAGATTCTCATTTAATAAAAATGATATTGATATTTTTGAGCTAAACGAGGCATTTGCATCTCAGTCATTACACGTAGTTAGAGAATTAAGGTTAGATATTGCTAAAGTTAATCCATATGGTGGTGCTATTGCTTTAGGTCATCCATTAGGTGCAACAGGTGGCCGTTTGATTGCCACTTTGATTAACGGTCTAAAGACCCAGAATAAAGAACTAGGTGTTGTTTCAATGTGTACCAGTACGGGACAAGGTTATGCATGCTTGATTGCAAATGAGTGAGTTTATGACAAAGGATGTAACAAATAATACAAGTTGTTTATGTAGCGAACACTACTGTCAAGATTAAAGTAATATAATATACAATATCTATAGATTAAGTTTCTTTTTTTTTGTTTATCATGCCCATTTACCTAAAACAGACATCAATATCATACCGACAATAATTGCAAATAAAGCGGAACAAGTAGTTACTTTACCACTATGAGCTAAAGGACCGTAAACCCAATCACCTGCCCACATTTCAACTAACCCAGTCCATATTAAAACACCAGCTGAGAATGAATCTAAAGTACCCAAAGCTATTAAAGTTGATCTACTATTACCATTAAACTTTGATAATACACCAATACCAATGGCCATACCAATAGGAGTAATGATTGAAAATATACCACCCATTATTAGTTTAATAAACATTGAAGTATTAGTTAACTCTGAAATTCTTGAACCTAAAGCTAAACCTTCAAAGAATTGATGGAATACAATGACGATGAACAATGTAATGAATGCAGAATCACCAGCAACAACTAAAGTAACACCGATCAAGATACTATGAAACACGATACCACATTCCATTGTCAAAACACTTGTGTTATTATTGGCCGTTGGTGCTTTATGAGAGATTTCAGCTTCATGGTCTGCTTGAACCGCAACATCTTTACCGATGGAATCCGAGTCAACAGTGACTTTTCCTTGATCATGATGATGTGATCCAAAGAGTCTATGACCAATGTATTCTATAATGAAGGCTAAAAAGATACCAGCCATTGTGATTGCAGAACCGGTAGCTTCATAACTTAAGCCAGTAAGACAAGGATTACTCCACATTAGTTCAGCATGTGTGATTAAATGAACAAAACAAGTTGATATAATGACACCAGTACCAAAATTTTTTAAAATTATGAATATTAAGGAATCAGTACTAATGTTAAAGAATTTATTGATGAAAACAGGACCCATAACACCTAAAGCTGAAGTTACTAAAATGACAAACAATAATCCTATTCTTAATTTGATGTTATAATCACGATCTTTTCTTTCACAAGTGACTTCTTTTGAACCACCAACACAATGTTCGACACCTGCATGGAAATGACAATGTTCACCTCCTTCATTGTCATGATCATGAGAACCTGAAGCTTCTGAACCTTCTGAAGAGAATAAAAATTCTTCACCAGAGGAGTCTAAACAGAATGTTTCAGTAGCACCATGAACATGACATCCTGTATATTCGGTTGCGATACCTTCAGTTGAAGTGGTGACACCAGAAACGCTACCTTCATTACCTTGACCATCTATACAAAATTGGATAGTTTCATGGAAATGACAATCAGTGATGGCAGTAGTTTGATAAGTAGCAGAAGCAGAAGTAGCAGCGTTTGATCCAGTTGATGAAGCTTGTAAGTATAAATTGGTGGTTGACGTTGAAGTGGCAGCTAATCCCAACGTCGTCCTATCTGTCAAGGTAGTTCTTGTTGTTGTTCTCGAAGGATAGACAGTTAATGTTGTTTGAGCATTAGCAATTGCTAATAGGAAAGGAATGTATGATATTAAATGCATGCCTTAAGAATGGATTGATA
Organism: Phaffomyces thermotolerans; assembly: GCA_003707215.2. Classification (NCBI taxonomy): domain Eukaryota; kingdom Fungi; phylum Ascomycota; class Saccharomycetes; order Phaffomycetales; family Phaffomycetaceae; genus Phaffomyces; species Phaffomyces thermotolerans. The sequence continues at coordinate 244,970 of PPNJ02000005.1, read as the reverse complement.
TATGAAGTGAGATGTAGTAAAAAAGTGCTATATGAATATGTAGTTATTTGTGTGTGTCTTTATAAAGAATTGAAAGAAGTAACCTCTGTGGTAATAAGGGATGACTCTGGATATTAAATAAAAGAGAAAGACATACAATTAAGTTGATAATTCAAATCAAGACTTTTTTTTCATGTCTGTGCGTTGCCAAGTTTGATGAGTTTTTGCTACTCTTGTGGTTATCTGAATTGGGATTGAAGAGTTTTTGGATCGTTATTATTTGTGGTGAGGATAGTTGTTAGTGTGATGTGTGCTGTAGTGTTGGGAAGACAGTGTATTATGCTCTCTTTATCTCATCTTTACCAGGGGTCTCCTGAAAGCATTAAGGGTCCAAACACTTAGTGTCAAAAGTTTATAACTCCGATGAGAAATTTTCAACCTTTCTGGTCAAAAGTTTTAAACTAATTTTTACTACAAGGGTTACCAAGAGGAACTATTACTGAAAGACTCCGAGAGAGAGCGAGAGAGGATTAATAGGTGTTTATTGTTACTCACAGGGTTCTAATTAGTTGACCCATTGTGGTGAAATTAACCATTATGGTTATATTGGGACCAATTAAAACATAAAATAAATAAATGGGACAAAACTGTTTATTAACTATAACAGTTATCTTGGTATTTGAAGTCATAATAGTATATAAACACAGTAATAAACCTTCATTTCAATCCATCTGATTGATTTGATACATATAGACTTCCCTAAAAAGAAAAAAATGAAATTCTTATTATCAGCACTTTCAATCGCTCCAATTTTAGCTCAAACCATTGTAGAATCCACTGAGGAAGAATATCAATGGGATTCTGTGTGGAATAAAGATATTCAAATCCATTCTTCATGTAACAGATCTCAATACAATCAAATCTATGAAGGTTGGGAAGAAACTAAACTATTAGCTCAACATGCTAAAGATCATGCCTCTTTATTTGGTAATTCATCAGCAATTTTCAGAAAATGGTTTGGTAACGAAACAAATAACGCTGAAGTTGTTGGTTGGTTTGATAACATTTCAAATCAAGATAAAACAGGTGTTTTATTCAGATGTGATGATATTGATGGTAATTGTCATCAAGATGGTTGGGCTGGTCATTGGAGAGGTGAAAATGCTACCGATGAAACGGTTATCTGTGATTTAAGTTACGTTTCAAGACAAAGATTAACTCAAGTTTGTACTCAAGGTTGGACTGTCTCTGGTGGTAAAAATACTCAATACTGGGCTGGTGATTTGTTACATAGATTATGGCATACAAGTGTCGTTGGACAAGGATCCGTTGATCATTATGCTGACACTTACGAAGAATGTTTGGAATTAGCTGAAGTTTCTCCAGAAGAAGCAGTTATGAATAGTGCTACGTTAAGATATTTTGCTTTGGAAGCTTGGGCTTATGATATTGCAGTTCCAGGTGAGGGATGTGTTGGTGATGAAGAACACCACGATCATGATCATGACCATGACTCTGCTACTGGTACTGCTACTACTGGTACTGCAACCACTACTTCTACCACTGGTGGTACTGAATGTCATACACACTCCAATGGTGATGTTCACTGTGCATAGAGATATAATATATAACAACTAAGATAGAAATTTGTTGTAAATATAAAACTAATAATATCACTAATAAAAATCAATAATCATCTGATCTTAAATTGTGTCACACCACACACCACAGGGCTTAGTAACCATGAGAGAGAGAGTATATTCATCAGTAGACTAATTGAATCTGCATCGGTTTCTAACTCGTCTTTCGTATTTACATCACCACAAAGCCCATGCTCCTCTATACACTGGTCCTTTGCTTTACTACTCGCTTCCTCTTTATTCCCACTAAAAAATTCTGCTAAATCCGAGTATCCCCGACTCATTTCCAACATTTTGAAATCTGTTGGGAAGAAATCCGTTACGCGCCACAAAAGATTTTTTTTTTTTTTTTCCTATTTCAATAAATAGAAATAAATCTGTCACTTTTTTTTTTTCTTTGGACTTCTTAACTTATCTTTATTATCAATTTATAAACCATGGAGTTGGAAAAAGTAGACGTCCTAGAGGCAAACATCATTGCTGCTGGTACAAACAAGAAAACGGCAAGAATCGTTAATGGGTTTGGTGGTTTAATGGGATCAAAAGAAATCACTGCACCTCATTTTGATGACAATGCTGCTCCTTCAACTGATGATATCCTTGCTAAAGATAGAGCTGAAGCTGAAAAATATAAAAAACATAAACACATATCAGAACAACCTTGGACTTTAAACAACTGGCATCAACATATCAACTGGTTAAACGTGGTGTTGGTCTTGGGTATCCCATTATTTGGTTGTTATTTAGCCACAGGTACTCCATTGAAATTATCAACTGCAATCACTGCAATCATCTTATACATCTTCTCAGGTATCTCAATCACTGCTGGATATCATAGACATTGGGCTCATAAGGCCTATGATGCCAAATTACCAATGAAATTATTCTTTGCTACTTTTGGTGCTGCAGCCGTTGAAGGTTCAATTAAATGGTGGGGCCATTCTCATAGAATTCATCACAGATATACCGATACCAACAGAGATCCATATGATGCCAGAAAGGGATTTTGGTACTCTCATTTTGGTTGGATGATGGTTAAACCAAATCCAAAATTTAAGGCAAGAGCTGATATTTCTGATTTAATCGATGATTGGGTCGTTAGATTCCAACATAGACATTATTTATCAATCATGTTATTCATGTCTTATATCTTCCCATGTTTAGTTTGTGGGTTTTTTTTCAACGACTATAAAGGTGGATTTGTCTATGCAGGTATCTTAAGAGCTGCATTCATTCAACAAGCTACCTTCTGCGTTAATTCTTTAGCCCATTGGATCGGTGTCCAACCATTTGACGATAAAAGAACTCCAAGAGATCATTATATTACTGCTTTAGTTACATTTGGTGAAGGTTATCATAATTTCCATCATGAATTCCCATCTGATTATAGAAATGCAATTAAATGGTATCAATACGACCCAACTAAATTTTTAATTTGGTCATGTTCTAAAATTGGTTTAGCTTATAATTTGAAAACTTTTTCACAAAATGCAATTGAACAAGGTCTTGTTCAACAACAACAAAAAAAATTAGATAGATTAAGATCAACTTTAAATTGGGGGACTCCATTAACAAGTTTACCTGTTTGGGACAAATCTGAATTTTTGGAAAATTCTAAAAACCATTCCGGCTATGTTATCATAAATGGTATTGTTCATGACGTTTCAGGTTATATATCAGATCATCCAGGTGGTGAACCATTATTAAGGACTTCTATTGGTAAAGATGCAACAAGAGCCTTTAATGGTGGTGTTTATGGACATTCAAACGCTGCCCATAACTTGTTGGCCACCATGAGAGTCGCTGTTATTAAAGACTCTTCAGCAACTAGAAGAATGAATGATCCAAGTGCTGGAATTAATGCTAAAAAAATGGATTAAGTAGTGAAAAAAAACACACACACAAAAAAAAAGAATGATTTTGTACGGTCTTTTTATATTTATTTATACATACAATTGGGGTTTTGAATATTGTAGTTTTCCATTCTATAATTTATCAAGTACACAAATTATTTTTATCCTTTATGCATACGTAGGGCAAAAAAAAATTTGAAATTTGCGATTGCACATCCTTAATCTATTTGAATCATTTCCCAATCAACTCCCATTGAGACTCAACAATTGATCAGTAAAACTCCAATTCCTAACTTTCCTCAAACTTTTTATACATTGATTCTGATCACATCACATCATGGTTAGAAGAACACAATCAAGGGTGGATCTTGCTGGTTTAACATTAGAAGAGAAAAGACTTGAAGAAGATCGTAAGAAAGAGAAATACTGGCGTCGTTGGGGTCCTTACTTGAGTGAACGTCAATGGGGTGCTGTCCGTGAAGATTATTCCTTTGATGGTAATGCTTGGGAATCTTTCACTTTTGATCAATCAAGATCAAGAGCTTATCGTTGGGGTGAAGATGGGTTATGTGGTGTTAGTGATAATAGACAATTATTATGTTTCTCTTTAGCTTTATGGAATGAAAAAGATGATATCTTGAAAGAAAAATTATATGGTTTAACTGGTCCTCAAGGTAATCATGGTGAAGACGTTAAAGAATTATATTATTACGTTGATAATACTCCAACTCATTCATACATGAAATATTTGTATAAATATCCTCAAAATAAGTTCCCTTATGAAGATTTACTTAAAACCAACGGTGAAAGATCAAGAATTGAGCATGAATATGAATTAAATGATACTGGAATTTTTGATAATAATGAATATTTTGATATTGTCTTTGAAATGGCTAAAGAAGACGATGAAGAACTATATTTTAGAATCACAGCCTACAATAGATCTGATAAACCTGCTCCACTACATATCTTACCTCAAATATTTTATAGAAATACATGGGCTTGGGGAAGAGATGATTATAAACCAGATTTATCTCAAATTCATGAAAATTCAATCAAGGTTAATCATAAAAAATTTGGTGATAATAGAAAAATTATATTTGCTCCATCTCCTGGCTTAACTGAAAACCATCCAGATATTGAACCTGAATTAATCTTCACTAATAATGAATCAAATTTACAAAAATTATATAATCAACCAAATCAATCAGATTACGTTAAAGATGCATTCCATGAATATATAATTAATGAAAATAATGATGTCATTAATCCTGAACTAAACGGTACTAAAGCTGGTGCATGGTTTATCTTTGATGATGAAGGTGGTATTCCACCAGGTGATTACGTTACAATTCGTTATAAATTCACTCAAAAAGATGAATCATCATTCTCAGAACAAGAATTTGATCAAATTTTCAATAAACGTCAAAATGAAGCTGATAATTTCTATTGGAGAATCTCTCCATTACCAATTTCTGATGAATTAAGACAAATTCAAAGACAAGCATTTGCAGGTATGTTATGGACAAAACAATTTTATCATTTCATTCAAGAAGAATGGTTTTTCGGTGATCCAATCTTACCAAAAGCTCCTTCAAACAGAGGAAATGGTAGAAATAAAGAATGGAAACATATGTATATCAATGATATTTTATCGTTTTGTGATAAATTCGAATATAGTTTTTTTGCAGCTTGGGATACTGCATTTCATTGTATTCCATTAGCTTTAATTGATCCAGATTTTGCTAAAAAGCAATTAGATTTATTAACAAGAGAATGGTATATGCATCCAAATGGTCAAATTCCTGCTTATGAATGGAATTTTTCAGATGTAAATCCACCAGTTCATGCTTGGTCTGTTTTTAGAGTTTATAAATTGGAAAGAAAAATTTATGGTAAAGCTGATGAAGAATTTCTAGAAAGAGTTTTCCAAAAATTATTATTAAACTTTACTTGGTGGGTTAATAGGAAAGACACTGATGGTAATAACGTTTTTGAAGGTGGATTTTTAGGATTAGATAACATTGGTATTTTCAATAGATCTGAACCTTTACCAACTGGTGGGAAATTAGAACAAGCAGATTCAACTGCTTGGATGGCTTTTTTTTCATTACAGATGTTAAATATTGCCTTAGAATTAGCTAAAAAAAGACCAGTTTATGAAGATATTGCATCTAAATTTTTTGAACATTTTTTATTAATTTCAGATGCAATGACTTTTAAAACTGAAAATGATGAAATTTCAGAATCTTTATGGAATGAAGAAGATGGATTTTATTATGATGCTATTTCTTGGGATGGTGGTAGAAAACAACAATTACCAATTAGATCATTAGTTGGTTTAATTCCATTATACGCTTCATTAACATTAGAACCTCAACTTTTAGAAAAATTCCCAAGTTTCAAAAAAAGAATGGATTGGTTAATTGAAAATAAATCAAAAGTTGCCAATAGAAACATTGCATCAATGAAAGAAAAAGGTGTAGGTGAAAGAATTTTATTGGCTTTAGTTAATGAAGATAGATTAAAAGCTATATTAACTAAAATGTTAGATGAAGACGAATTTTTATCAAATTATGGTATTAGATCATTATCAAAATATCATAAAGATCATCCATATACTTGGAATATTAATGATTATCAATATCATATTAGTTATTTACCAGGAGAATCAGATTCTGGATTATTTGGTGGTAATTCTAATTGGAGAGGACCAATTTGGTTTCCAACAAATTTCTTATTAGTTGAATCTTTACAAAGATTTTTCTTATATTATGGTACAAGTTTTAAAATGGAATGCCCAACAGGATCTGGAAATTTAATGAATTTAGCACAAATTGCAGAATTTATTCAACATCGTTTAATTAATTTATTTAGATATGATGAAATTTTACAAAAAAGACCTAATAATGGTGATTTTACTAAAGCTTCTAATGATGTTTTTTTCAAAGATTTAATCTTATCTTATGAATATTTTGATGGTGATACAGGAAGAGGATTAGGTGCATCTCATCAAAGTGGTTGGACTGGGTTAGTTGCTAAATTGATTAATGATGTAGGTATAACGTTATCTAGGAGTAATGATCTCAATGGTTTACCATCAGGTTTAGATATTGATTCTGTAACTGATTATTTCCCTAAATCAGGTCCATTCCCAGGGTTTTTAAAACGTCGTTGTTCAACTAAATCATTATTAACATTAACCACTGAAGTTTTAGAATTAGATGACGAAGAATCAAAGACTTTATCGTTGAATTTAAAATCAAAACAAGCTGGATCTGCTGCACTTTCAAGAGTTTCTACAATTAGAAGTAGTTTATCAACAGATGATGAAGATGATGAAAGGTTATTGATTGAACAAATCAGAAACACAATAAGTAGATTCACCACTAACGATACTGGCAATGAAACTGATGGTGGTGATGAGGAAGATGGTGGTCTTTCTTCTGATGAATTAGAAACTAAACTCAATGATAATTGATCAATGTTTGAATACTAAATTTTTTTTTTACTCTTTTGCTTTTTTGACATTTTATTTTTATTTATTTTTTACAATTATATCGTTATATTTGACTAAATCTTTATATAGCTAGGAGCTTATGAATTTATATTCTTTAATACACGCAGATTGTAGATTACTCGTTTATTACTCATTAACTATATAAAAACCACTAAAAAGCTTAATAATCACCAAAATTTACTTGCAATAACCAATAAGATCAATAAGACTAAAACACCAATGATGGCATAACTAATAAATTTATTCATTGCCATTCTTCTCGTCATACTCTTCAAAGTTTGAACACTTCTATCAACGTACCCATCAGCTTCAAATAACGTTTGTCTTGAGTTATTCAACTGTTCACGTTGAGAACGAAGGTCTAACATGATATTAGCACCGATTTGTTCAGTTTCACTGGCAATTCTTGAGGACTCTCTTAATCTATCACTGGTTCTTTCTAATGCTGCATTTGATTGTAATAATTGAGATCTTTGAGTGTTTGAAGTGGTATTGTTACCGAATAATTTGGAACGATCATCTTCATCCATTAGAACCTTCAGTTGTTTTTTTAGTTTATCAACATCTGAACGATATGATCTGATTTTAGTGTTGAAGGTAGAACGTGAAGTTGATTGAATATTTTGAACCTCAATAGAAAGTTGATCCAACTAAATATTGACTTGTTAGTAAAGGGAATTGACCCCATAAGATTAAATAATATTAGTACATACAATCTCAATACACTCATCAGTAGATTTCTCTACTGATTTCATGGCCTCTCTTCTATCATCTTTACAATAGTTAGTTATACGCTTATTCAAGTGTCATAAAACATGGGGGGACTCACCTCCAGAAAGACCACTAATTCGGCCCAGTTTCTGCTGTGCCTCGTTATAAGTGACCTGGAAATCGGTCTCGTAAGTCGTGAAGAGTTCGCTGTTCTCAAGAAGTCCAGCAGATGACATTTTTGTGTCTGAAATTTATTCAAGTATTTCACTAGAAGGAGTTTTCGCTTTATAAAAGAAATCTCCGAAATAAAAAAAAAAAAAAAATTCTGATTACGTGAAGTCATCAATTTTTTTTCTTCCAACTTTCAGTTAAAATTAATTACTGGGAAAGAAAAGCTAGTGAAACATGTTTAAATCAACAGTATTGAGATCGTTTGGCTCTTTTGCGTCTAGGCCACTGATCCAGTCCAATTTTTCCGGCTTAAATACACTAAGAATAAGCCCAGCTAGACTCTTCTGCAATTCATCAGTACTATATCACGGACACATTCATAAACCAAAACCAGGTGAGGAACTACACATCACATTCATCACGAAGGAAGGTGACCAACACACGTATGAGGTAGCGGAAGGAGACAATCTACTAGACATTGCACAGGCTCACAATCTAGATGTGGAAGGTGCTTGTGGGGGTTCATGTGCTTGTTCAACTTGCCATGTTATAGTTGATCCGGATTATTATGATGCAATTCCAGAACCTGATGATGATGAAAATGATATGTTGGATCTTGCCTTTGGTTTAACTGAAACTTCAAGATTAGGTTGTTGTGTTAAAATGACTAAAGAGATCGATGGTATTAGAGTCGCATTACCTGCAATGACTAGAAACTTATCACAGTCTGATTTCTCATAGATCTTATACTTAGAAAATGTCTTTTTTTGAAATGCCTAGAATTGTGATTGATTATATTGGATGGGGTATTGAGATTGAATTTTTCAATTTAATCCCCTGTGGTCTTGTTTTCAGTAAATTGTGTGATATACATGTCTGTTTGTGTTTTTTTTTTTTATTTTTTTTTGGATGGGTTTACATTTTGTTCTTCTGTGTTGTTAGACCTACACACTGTATATAGTAATAATAGAGGGTATTGATGACGGTTTTATCACTTTGTCGGATCCCGGTCAAATTTTTGATCATTATTAGTCATCTTTTTGTGTCAATTTGAATTTGAATTAAAATTTTTTATGTAAATAGTTGATTTTACGATTTTTATCATAATCGTGTTCTTTGTAACAAAATCAATCATTTTCATATAAATTAGTACATGTTTTTGATTTGATTTCTCTCATACTAAAGTTTTCTTTTATCTATTCAACTAGTTATATAAATACTTCTCTTACAAACTCAAAGAATTTAGTAGCAATTGGTTTTACAATATTTCAAAATTCGAAATATTAATTTTTGTTGATTTAGTCATTCACTGATTCTAGCTACTCTCTAATTTCTCATTTATCTAAATATCATAACAATTATTATGATATATGATTAATCCAGTACAGATAAGTCTACACTTTTCATGTTTGATGGTTCTAGGTTCAGTTGAAAAAATGTTATCAAAATGTGGACATGCATTTAATCACCTTTAATATTCTTTTGTTTCTATCAAGCCATATTTAATGTTGCCTGTTACTTAATTGAGCACGTCAATGCTTATTTTAGATATGTAATTGAGTAATACTACTTCTATGATGTTTAAATTACACAGTTTTTTTATCGTTACTGTGTGTAGTGCTTTATCTAAAAGTAGTATATTCTCATCTCACATTTGGTAATTATTCATAGTTACTTGTTGTTTTATTCAAATTGAAGCAATGTAGCAAAACCAGACATATGAATTTAAGCAATACAAATATCATTTGCTCAAGACACTTTGAATCAAGTATAAATAAAAACTACATCAATTCTATCTGGTTACGTCTTCACCTCTAAACTTTAAGGCATAAAAACAACAATATTTGTTATTGATGATGATATTACTGCTGCAAACAAATCTAAGCCAAAAAAGGACTTATGGAAATTTCAATTTATATGCTGAAACTAATCATAATAAAAAAAAAAAAAATTGATAGGTTTATGATCAATTCATGAAGGAGCTGGAATCAATTGCTTTCAACTAGGTGAGGAATGCTGTACTGCGAAAAATCATCAGGTTTGATCTTTTCAACTTGAACTTCAGGAGATACGAAATACAATCTAACTCTTTCAATTGTTGAACAAAATAATTTTTACAAAGGTTTCCCATTTTTATTATCTGTCACTGAAAATGGAAATTTGTTAAGAAGGGTTTCAGTTTTTAACAACATGGGGTATAATGAGACTAGAGGAGTCCTTTATGCTGGTAAAAACGTTGGTGATTTTTACAACTTGAGTAAATATAGTTATTTTGTTAGATTTGGTGATGATTGGGATGGAAAAAAGAAATTGTGAAGATCTACACAAATTTTATATTGAACTTGATGATTAATGGACAGAATGATTGGTGCAATAATTAATTGTTTCATGTCAATATTTATTTGATTCAATGTTGGTATCTTTATAATAAGTTGATGGTGTCTGGATGTGTCAAAAATATATTTGAATCTTATCTTATCTCTCAATCTTCATCTATAAATTTATATAGTGTTGTTATACTAAGTAAAATATCAGGTGTCTCCACTAGATATATGATGTAATATTTAAATAATTAGGAGATTTTGAATTCAAACAAAGTTTCTGAAAAAAAGTTGTAAATATAATTATTGTCCAAGTAATCACCTCAGTTTATTTATTCGTCTATAAGTGAAGTGGAAACCTCAAATAAGTTTTAAATTAACAACTTGATGTTTTATTCAAATTGAAAAAGTGTTCAATCATTCGTATCTGTTGAGCTTTGTAAATTGTGTAAGTCTTGAGTAAAATATCACACTTAATGGCTTTCAAAAAATTCTGTTGTGACATATGTGATTATATATATATATATATCTTTCAACGGCCAGTATTTGTGTTTAATTTTCACAACGGACTGATATGGATATGTCACTGTTATTGTAAAAAGTACATCTTTAATAATTAAAATTCCAAGTTTTTTTGGAGTAATAAATATAAAACATGCTGACAGAGAGTTACAGATCTTGAACTAAGTCAGATACTAATGAACTTTGCATGCGTTAACAGTTAAGTCTTACGTTCATGATTATGGACAAAAATTTAGACAATTTAAGTTATCTGAATAAATTGAAGATTATCAGAGGAAACTTTATAATTTTACACGAAAACTGTGACTGATATACTCTGTTCAACTAGTAATAATGCACATTCAATTCATCGCATTTGTTACAAATACATCAATATTTAAGACTTGTATTTTATCATTTATCGTTTATTTTTTTTTTTTTTTTTTAATGGAATGTACAAAAAAGAATATAATCATAACAATGCATCTCTAAAAATAAAACATTAATTGTCATCAATACAATAAATGTTTCAATATGATATATAGATGGATATATTTTGGGAAGATTGGAGGGGAAAGGTACATGAAAGATGAATTAGGAAAGAAGTTTAAATAGCTTCTTTTAAAGCATTGTTTAATTTAGCAACTTTTGAAGCGATTGATAAATCAACAGTTCTGTCACCAACTTCAACGACTAAACCACCTAAGATATCTGGGTTAACTTTGTTAGTCAATCTTAAAGTTTTACCTTGACCAACGAATTTAGATTTTGAAACTGAAGTTTCAATTCTTTTCAAGATTTTTGAGTCTAATTCCTTTGCTGAAGTGACAATAGCTTCAACAACACCATTGTGAGCATCGTTCAAAATTTTGAATTGGGTGAAAATTTTAGATAATAAATCTAATCTGTTGTTTTCACCTAAAACTTTAATCAAGTTAGATACTGATGAATCAAATTTGGAACCTTGAGATTTGATCAATTCTTCAACGACAATTGAACGATCTTTTGAAGATAGAGCTGGGTTGGCTAAGATGTGGCCGATTTTACCGTCTTTGTTGATACTTGACTCCAAGGAGATTAATGAAGAGTTGGCACTTTCCACTGAGGTAGTTTTGGCAGCAGCAGTGAATAAAGCTGAGGCGTAGGTACCGTCTAAGCCAAATAATTGGACTGGTGGTTTGACAGTTTTAGCAGCAGTGGCGAAAGAACGGGCAAGGACTCTTGACATTTCGAATTGAATTTGAATTTGAATTTGAATTTGACTTGAAAAGTGTTGATTTTTTTTTCAAGGAGAAATTTTGGGTCTTTTTTCCTATTTTTTTGAGTTTTTTTTATTGGTTACGCGAATATTTCTGTATTTGGAATGGTTATGAGACTATGTCGGGTAATTGCCATTTTTTTTTTTTTTTTTTTTTTTTTTTTTTTTTTTTTTTTTTTTGATTTTTTTTTTTGTTCTTTCGACATTTGAAAAGACACTACAAAGATAAAATATAAGGCTGGTTTAATGTTATTTTTCAGAAGATTAGGTCTACCTGTCAGATCTATCAGATGGGCCTCCACTGAGTCTACACCAGTGGACGCTACTCCTCTTCTCTCAAAGGTCAACCTATTGACAATTCCTCCAAGAGACGCAGATTTAACTATACTAGAACAACAAGATCAAATTATAAAAAGAAGACAAAAACTAGCTAAAACCATTGTGGAAATAAAAAAATTCAAACCAAGATCTCCAGGTCAGAGATGGTATCGTGCTCCAATCTATCCTTATCTATGGAAAGGTGTGCCATATAAACCATTAACTGTTGCAATCAGAGCAAATGGGGGTCGTAACAATACAGGTCATATAACAACAAGATTCAGAGGTGGTGGTGTTAAAAGAAGAGCAAGATTGTTGGACTTCCATAGATCTGAGTCAGGTGCCTCAAAAGTTTTAAGAATCGAATATGATCCAACAAGAACTGGTCATATTGCTCTAATTAAAAATCTAATAACCAAGAAAAAAACTTATATATTAGCTTCTGAAGGTTTAAGAGCCGGTGATATAATAGAAAGTTATAGAAATGGTATTCCAGAATCTTTAATGATTGAGATGGGTGGGAAAATCGATCCAGCTATCTTATCTTCTAAAACTAATCAAAAGGGTAATTGTTTACCATTACACATGATTCCAGTTGGTTCAGTTATCCATGCTATTGGTATAAAAAAAGGTGGTCCAGCTAAATTCTGTAGAAGTGCAGGTACTTATGGTAGATTAATGCAAAAATTACCAGAAAAATCAAGAGCTATTGTTAAATTACAAAGTGGTGAACATAGATACGTTTCAATTGATGCTTGTGCAACTTTAGGGATCGTATCCAACATTGACCACCAACATGCTAAATGGGGTAAAGCCGGTAGAGCAAGATACAGAGGTTTTAGACCTCACGTTAGAGGTGTCGCTATGAACAAATGTGATCATCCTCATGGTGGTGGTAGAGGTAAATCTAAATCAAATAAATTATCAATGTCTCCTTGGGGTCAATTGGCTAAAGGTTATAAAACAAGAAGAGGTAAGAATATCAATCCAATGAAGGTTAAAGATAGACCAAGAGGTAAACCAGGTAGAAATTTGAAATAATTTGTATAAACACTCAAAAAGAAACCCTTGTAAATATTTATTTAATTCTATGTAGCTTTGAAGTGTTCTCAAATTCATTAATTCACATCTCAAATTCTGGTTTAATTATTTTATTAATTATAGGTTGTTTGATTAGTTGAATATATTCAATCGTTGAATAAATTGGTTTCATCAGTATGTTTAGTTTATCATTATCATAGTCAAATATTCTCATAACATTGCTTAATTCCAACACTGCAAATGATGATATTTTATCATTTCTAATAAACTCAAATTCATTAATCAATTCAATTCCAAATTCATTTATCATTGAATGTTTATTAATCCATTTCAATCTCAAATCTTTAACTAATATTATAGAGTTTATAGTATTGGATGTGATTCTTTGTTTATTCAACCTCTCAAATTCAGTTATTGCATCTTGACTTATAATAAGAATCATACTATGATTAGAATCACATACAATGCAATGTAATTGATACTGATCATCATCTTTATTATTAACTTTCAGTTTCATAAACTTCAGAATCTTAAGAAATCTATAGCCAGGGAGAGTTATATGATTGACATTTGGTTTGTAGTTTTTGATTAACTCAGGAACGATCCAATTGGATAGTATAGATTTGGGTATTATTTTTTTCATTGGAATTCATTTGTTTTTAGATATATATATATGTATATTCGTACATACAATGTGATTATATGCTAAGATGTGAATCATATATAGCTAAGAACATGAACTTCGAAGGTTATGAGAAATATACTAATGTGTAGGTTATTCTTTAAATGCTTCAAAATTTTTTTTTAAAAGATACATTTTCGGCATTGTGCTACAGAGAAAAGATAAAAATGTGAAATCTCCATTTGAAGGACTGAATAAACATAACATCTAGTCCATGGATCGTTTATGGTTTTTGTAAACTCTTGAGAGCCAAATCTTGTATTTTTAGTTTATCAAATGGTTTATGTTGATATAATTCAATTATGTGTTTGTTCATGATAGATAATGTAATACAAACGGATACTGAGGAGAAGATGTGAGATGAGTTTGTTTAGAACACATCTCGTAAAAGTACATCTACATACTCCACTAATTAGCTAGTATTTAATTTTTTGTTTAGTTTATATGATCAAATTGAGAATTTATGAAATCCTAATTCATAAGAAAAACCTAAAACTAACTTAGTAAATTCAGCAATATGTTCAAATGATAATTTATCTAAAGTATCACCAACTGAATGAATATGAGGATTAGAGTATTTAAATTCACTTTCAATGATGAAACTTGAAGGGAAACCAAATTTTAAAGCTGATGCATGATCAGAACAAGCATAACCACAATTGGTTTCAACCCAAGGAATTGATAAATAATTATCAATTATAATTTTAATAAACTCTGTGAATCCTGGAGAAACATGATCAGTAATAACACCAACATGTTCAGCAGCACCTGAATCCAAAGTCTTTTGAATAAATCCAGTCATATCTTGTTGTAACATACCCAAAACCTTTTTATTTTCAAAGTGATATTTACTGAAAATATCTAAAGAACCTAATAAACCACCTTCTTCAGCACTATAAAAGTGAAATTCAACTGAATTTTTTGGTTTGAAACCATTTGAAACTAAGATTCTCAAAGCTTCCAAATTGGTGGTAACACCAGAACCATCATCATCAGCACCAGGAGCAGGTAATATATTAGGTAATAATAAATTCGAACTATCTTGATGAGAACCAACGACTATAATGTTCTCAGGAGTTTCAGAACCTTCAATGTGAACAATAGTTGAGAATTGTAACCATTTATGTTCAAATTTTTGTAATGTTATATTTAAATCTGTATTTAATTCAATAATCGATTCTAATTTATGATACAACCATTGAGCACTTTTTAAACCATATTCACTTTTATAGTATCTTGAGTGGAAATTTGAAAATTCTTTTAAATTGTCATGTAATTTACTGACATTAACTTGATTAGTTAATTCAACAACGTTTTTTTCAAAGGAGACATTTTTAGGATAGTTATAAACGGGAACTTCAATTTCTTCTTCCAAAGAGTGCAATGAAGGATGATCAGTAATATCCATGAATTTGACACCTTGTTCAATCAAGTTAAATTTATCAGACTCTTTAATTTGTTTAATTTCATTATTGATTAAAACTGTTCTCAACTCATAATTATTAATCAAAGAAGGGATGTTTTCCATTATTGAACCGAAAAGATCTTCGAATAAAGGCACACAGCTGATTACTTGAACGCTTAAGAGCGAATTGAAAACGAATGAAACTTTCATCTCTTGAGTAAATTGATATGGATAAAATTAATAAATAAAGTCCAAATGAAATTCTTTCCTCTGTGTAAATTTTTCATTTCTCTGTTTCCCGGGGATCTTTTTTTTTTTTTTTTTTTTTACTAAGAAAGTGACGTCATTATTTGACACAAAAGAACTGATGAAAAAGAAAGATAAATTTGAAAAGTTAATTGATTGAAAGTTTACTTTAGAAGACTCTGGAAATTATCTTCTTCTTCTTTTCAGATTTTGTGTATTCAATTTATGTGAAGATATATTATTATTATCCACAACAGTGTTTCGATGCGAAAATTAGTTTGCTACACATTGACTGTTTATCAAGATTAAACTTATCAAGAGATGTTTATTTCTATATAGATCTGATTGACTAGAGGATAATCTTTCGAGGGAAACAATTAATTTTTTATTGCTGTAAACATAAGCAAAGGAAGACTCACTGAGAATGAACTTTGAATCTATATTCATTTAGTTATATATATGAACATCTAATACTCAGGATATCTCTCAAATCTCCAATCTTGCAACCATCCACTCAAAATTATCAAAAGATAGACTATAAATGTGAATGATTACCTACAGACAAATTCATAGGTTTCATCTATAAACAGTTTCAATCGAAAATAAAAAAAAAAACATAAATACTCACACATAAAAACACTGGATTCAATTTATCCTGTAAACGAATCAGAAAATAACATCTTCTTCAGTGTCAGCAATTAAACTTTCACCACCTTCTAATTGATCGACAGCTAAGGCATTTTTATGACCATCTTCTTCAACGTTATTTACTTCTAGCTCTGCTTTCCCAACTTCTGCTGCTTTCTTAGCTTTCATTAGTGCATCTTGAGCTGACACCGCTTGTTGCTTCTTTTCTTGAACTTTCTTCAATCTATAGAATTCTTCTCTGTCTAATTCATCTAGCTCAGAGTTGATATAAGCAATGGTATTTTCAGTTCTTGGGATAATAACATGTTCAATTGCATTAACTCTTCTATTAGTAACTTTGATAACTTCATCTAAAATAATGAATGCGGTCTGCAATGATGCCAATTCTACTAATGTTTCGACAGCTTTGGAATATACTAATTTTGCTTTTTGAACTTGTTGACCACCCCTACCTAAACCAGTTAATTTAAAATCATTTATACTTTCTTCAATATAACTTTCGAAAGTTGGTAAGTAAACACCACTGACATTTTCCTGCCTTGCACGGACTTTGAATCTTGCATTCTTAACACTCTCTTGAACTTGATAACCAATATTATCACCAGTTGCATAAGTGACCTCAGCTAAAGAAAATGCTGCTGTTTGCATAACTCTACCCATTTTTCTCTTCGCATCATCTATACGTTTAGTGATGTCTCTGAATCTTTTAGTCAATGCTTCTGATTTCCTCTTCAACAAACTATGACCTTGTTGGGCACCTTTAAGCTTCCCCTTCATTAACCCAAGGGTCATTCTCGTTGGGAAAACGGCTTCTCTGAGTTTAACGTTAGTACAATTAAGCAAAATGATGCAATTAATCCATCAGACCGACTCACCTGTTGGCTCCAGACATTTTTATTCTCTTATCTGAGTTCAATCAAACGTTTTTTAATGCTGCTTTCTAAGACTCTTTTGAAAGATTTTTGTGTTTTTTTTTCCGAGAATATTACATAATCATTTATTAATTAATAATTTTAATGATGACTTTTCCCATTTAATTTGTATTGACTGAATATATTGGTCCTTTGAGTAGCGACTGAACTATCTAGAACTGCTGGAATGAGTCTAAATGTGGTCAATTTTGAAAATATCGAAGAGTTTATTCGGGAAGAAGATCTGCGTTATGAGTATGAACTAATTAAAGATGGATCTCTAAGTAATTGGTTAAGGTATTATTGGTCAAAAGATAAACTTATTGATAAGTTATTCGTGTTACAAAGAGCTTGCTACGCATTACCAAGATCCTATAAGCTATGGAGTTTATATTTGAGTCATTATATTGAATTAGTTCAGGACTTAAATCCTATACAGTATAAACAACACTATTTAAAATTAAATGAAGAATTTGAAAAAGCCTTAGAAATGCTAAATAAGATGCCAATGCTATGGGTGAAATACCTTGGATTTTTATTGAAACAAGCAGATGTCGGGCTCATAAGGAGAAAGTTTAATCAAGCTCTTAGACAAGTTTCAATCTCTCAACATGATAAAATATGGCCAATGTATTTACAATTTGCTGATGAGGTTAAAGGTAAAATTGGTAGTGATATTTATTTAAGATATTTGATCTTTGAACCTATTGAACTGGAATTAGTACTTGAGAAACTTATTGAGTTCAAAGACATTGAAAATAGTTTTAAAATATTTGATAAATTAGTTTCATTAAACATAAACTCTTTAGATATTTGGATAAATTTCATTGATTTTTTATTAAATTCCAATTATCATAACGATTTAATGATATATAATTTGATTCAATTAGGAATTAACAATTTCCCTGATCAAATTGGAAAATTTCATTTAAAACTAGCTACTTATTATATCAAAAATCATGATTATTTGAAAGCAAGACAAGTTTTCGAGAAAGGTTTGAAAACATGTTTAACCATTAAAGATTTTACGGTGATTTATGATGGATACACTGAATTTGAAGAAAGTTTGATAACTAAACTCATGAATGAAGTCACTGAAGACAACGCTGAATTAAATAAAGAATTAGATTTGAGATTATCAAAATTTGAAAAATTGATGGATAGAAGACTCTTCTTATTAAATGATATTAAATTGAGACAGAATCCAAATAACGTTGAAGAATGGTTAAATAGAGTTGAACTATTCCCAAAAGATAATTTAAATGATATTTTGAAGACATATGTTAATGCAATCACTACAATCGATCCAAAACTATCAACTCCAGGATTATCAAAAATATGGATTCAATATTCGAGAATTTATGAAGATAATAAAGACTTGAAAACTGCCAGAACAATATTCGATAAAGCTATTAAAGTCCAGTTCAATTCTCCAGAAGAACTAATTAATATTTGGATTGAATGGGCTGAATTGGAATTAAGACAAGATAATATTGAGTTAGCTATAAAAGTTATGAAAGTTGCAACAACTGTACCAGAAAATTCTAAAAATATAAAATTTAATGATGATAAATTACCTGTCCAATCAAGGATTCATAAAAGTATCAAATTATGGTCATTTTATCTAGATTTAGTTGAAAGTTCAGATGATATTTCTAAAACCAAAGAAATCTATGAAACTTTATTCGATTTAAAAATTGCCACTCCATTAACTGTTATTAATTATGCAAACTTTTTAGAAGATCATGAAAGATTTGAGGAAGCTTTCAAAATATATGAAAAAGGAATTTCAATTTTCAAATATCCTGTTGTTTTTGAAATTTGGAATATTTATTTAACAAAAGCTATTAATAGAAATTTATCAATTGAAAGAATGAGAGATTTGTTCGATCAATCTCTAGAGAATTGCCCTAATGATTTATCAAAAGTTATTTACATTCTCTATTCTAATTATGAAAATGAAAAAGGGTCAATTAATAAATCAATAAAGATTTTACTAGATGGGATTGAGAAAATTGATGATTTTAAGCAGAAATCAGAACTATTTGAAATTTTAATTCAATTAAAAACTGATAATTTTGGTTTAAGTTCAACAAGGGAAATTTTTGAAAATGCAATTGATTTATTACCTATTAGATTCTCGATTCAATTTGTTTTGAAATTCATCAAAGTCGAAATTCAATTGAAAGAATTCGAAAGAGTTAGAAAACTATTCAAGTATGGTGCATTATTGCAATCAGTAGTGAAAAATAATCAGTTATGGAATGATTGGAATGAGTTTGAATTAGAATTTGGTTCAAAGGAGACTTATCAGGACTTATTAAAAACCAAAAGATTAGCTAATGATAAATTTAAAGTTGACAGTGAGTCTTTAGGTTTTGTTAAAGCAACTGATGGACCAAAAATAAGTACAATTGATGCAAGTGAAGCTACAGAGATTAATCCAGATGCAATAGAGTTGGATATATAATAATAATAAATAAATAAATTGTCATACTATTTTAGTGTATTGTTATCAACCCAGTCTTGAGTTGACATTTGTGCTAATCTTGATAACGCTCTTGCAAATGCAAATCTTTCCTCATCTATTGTGAATAATTTAGCATTTTTAGCAATCTTCTTACTAAATCCATGAGTTTTGACTAATTCGTCGTCTTCTAAATCTAATTCTTCTTCAACGTTTTCATGTAAATTCAATTCATAATCATTTTTCAAATCTTCAGGTTCAACGAATAAATCTTCAAATGGTGCTGCTGCTGTAACGCATAATCTACCATGGTTATCATAAACCGCATCTAAAAATGTAATAAATCTTCTCACTTTATCTCTAACATTAACAGATAAGTATGGGATATCAGTGACAATAAATGCATTATAATTTGTTGCTAAAGAAATATAATCACCTGCCGCTAATGGCTTACCACAGAGTTGTTCAAATGTAAATTGTGCAACGTTTGGTGGTGATGATAATGGGACAACTAATTGTCTACCCCAAATAGTTAATTCAATATTTTCTTCTCTTGGGTGACCTTGACAGAAGAAATTGTACCAGTTATCAACATGTTCTCTTGCTGCTTTTTTAGAAAATTTTGAGTTATATGAAATACCTGGATTTGGAGTATAATAAACACTTGAGATTGGCTTTGGAACTTTTCTATAATCTGTAGGGGAATCTAAAAAGATGACTTCAGTTCTATCTTTTAACAGTTGTATACATGGGATGAAGGACTCCCTTTGAATACCATTAATGTACAAAGAATCAGGAGCTCTGTTTGAAGTCGCAAATAGCACTAATCCATGATCTGGGGCTAATGTAATAGTCAACAAACGACGTAATAACATCGCATCAGCAACATCAGTAACTTGAAATTCATCAAAACATAATACAGTTGCCTCTTGTGCAATTTCTGCAGCTAAGATTGGAATTGGATCCATATCGGGAGCACCATGCTTTTGTAAGATTTGATGTCTTCTCTTATGTAAATTCTGCATAAATTGATGGAAATGTAGTCTCTTTTTAGGTAAATGAGCAGGAATTGTTGAGTAGAATAAATCCATTAGCATTGTTTTACCACATCCGACATCACCATATAAGTAAATACCCTTTGGTATTGAATCATATTCAGAATCATCAAATTCTAATTCTGAGTTTCTTGGTTTGAAAATAGAACTAAAGAATTTATTCAAACCTTTTTTTGGTTTAAGATTTTCAATGTCTGGAATATCAACTTTCACTGGTTTGTAGTTAACTAATGATCTGTGTAAGGAGCCTAAATTTGAAATAATTTTACGTTGATATGGATCATCTTTTAATTTACCTCGTTCAACTAAATGGTCATACTGTTCTAATGGAGTTCTTGACGCTGCTTGGTTACAAACTCTGGCAGATAGATGCAAGAATCTCCTACTACAAAGCACTTTAACAATCATCTATAGCACACAATAGGATACAATTATACTTATGACCTCTTATTGAAATTGTCGATATCTCTATTAGTTCAAATTCCATTGGCCGCATCTCGGACAAGGTAAGGTGGGGCAGGGACACCTGGACACCACCAGACTGAAGTATTAAAAGAATAAAAGCAATTGATAACAATTAGAGAGTTGAATTTGTATGGAAATTTTAAATCTTTGATGCTGTTTTTATTATATCGTTAAATTACTTACATGCAAATTTAACAAGATAGATTTTTTTGTGTCAGAATTACTAAGAGACCCAACTTCCTAAATAGATCTGCTAATTCAGCATAGTTGCAAAATAATAGATCCATCACACAACTCATTCTAAGTACTTAAAACACCATGCCTATCCACGTTCTAAAGTACATAATGGTGTCAGTTCTTGTCAACTTCACTGATAATAAAACTGATTTCCGGTCAAGGTAACGTGACTTGTTGTACCGGAACTGACAAATCTGCTTTCATGTCTCTCTCTAACTTCAAAATAATTTGTTCAGCATTATAGTTGAATCGTGACGCGTCAGGAGTCTCAATTTGGTTTCATTTATCATCATGGTCACTGATGCTGCTGAACTGTTTTCACAAATATCTCTAAAAGAAGACAATGATGGTGGTTTAACAGATATCACACAGTTGTTGTTTACAAAGAGTCAAAAATTGAAAAATGATGTTATTGTCAAGAACCCTAGTTTCTCATTATTTGAAGGTACCCATGCTTTAGAAATGATGAATGATAAATTAGACTCTGGATTGATTGAATTATCAGAAGAAGAAACTAAATTTGACTTCGTCAAAGAAAGATCACTTAAGGAGATTTGCTGGTTATCAGATTCGATTTTTAGAAGTTTATTTGTATGGCTTAACAATACTACACTGACTCAAACTGTGTTAAGTAATCGTTACGTTGAAGAGCTGCTAGTAAATTACTCCAAGAATCCAGATAGTGGTTTAGAAGGGTGTAAATTTAATAATGATAATGATTATCTTCAACAATCCATGTTAGTTAATTTGGTTTTGAGAAACGTTATAATAGGCTGTTTGTTTTTCGCAAGAATAACATGTACTTTCGCTCAAGCAGGAGTTGTTTATGAGGAAGAGGATATTAATACACAAATAATGGGACTGAACTTATTATCAACTGTTGAATTAGATGAAGTTTTAGAACAATTAGAAATAACATTGAAATTTTTGAATGATAATTATTCAGAGGAGAAAGATGCGTTAATAATTTCTAATATCATAATAATTTTACAAAATTTTTTGAAATTATCTTTGTTTTTCAGTGCAAGAATTCCCAAAAAATCAGAGAACGTTACTTATGATGTTTCATTTTTAGATTTAATAATGGAAAAAGCTGAATCACTACAAAAGGAACTAAACTATTTGAACTCAATCGATGAAGTTAAAGGTTGTTACAGTTTAGGCATTCAAAAAAGATTGGATAATGTTGCTCCACCAAGAGAACTACTTTCTCATAAATGTGAAGATTATTCTTCGTTAATTAAGTTAGTAAGTGACTTCAAGCAAATCTTTAAGATTATGGAAAGAGAAGATCCAAATGATGTATTATCGCATTGTTTGAATTTTGCAAATACTGAACATCATTCATTTTCGAGAGCATTTTATCCTTTATTCTTAATGAGAGATGATAGAACAATACTTGGTGATGAATCAATTAGTATATTTATGGTTGAACTGTTGAATTCGTTTAGTTCTTTCAAATCCGAACTATTTACAACTGGAAACAAACTTGCACAAAATAAAATTAATGAATTTATGCAACAATTATCAGCACAATTTTTTGAATACTTAAGTGTCATGAATCAAAATCCATGTAGACAAAGACAACGTTTATCAAGATTAATTATTCAATTTGATTCGTTGCAAGCGAATGCCGAGAATTTGGAAGTTACATTAAGTGAAGTTTTTCAGTTCAAGGACCATCTTATATTAGATAAGAAACTAAATTTGGCAATTCCATTAACTTCATGGATCTACTATTTCAAATTAGAAATCATGATCTCTTTTGTCTTGAAAGGATTTGAATTAGATTTATACAAAATTTGGGAATTCCATCAGATGTATTGGTTCGTTTGTTATTTAACTGAAAGCATTGAATCTGTAATTGACAGAGTAATTTCTTATAATTTATACAAGATTGATCATATTAAGAAATCACATAAGACTTCAAAAGATATAGCACAATTAGAAAAAATAATTAGAAATTTGAAACAGAAATTACTTGTCTATAAGATAATCAAAAATTTATCGAATTTACAATTATTAAGTTTGATCAAGTTACAATCGAACGGATTACTGAAAGTTCCAGAATTCCCATTTGCTAGAAATCTCAAGCTTCTATACGATTTAAGAATGAAGCCATTTTCAACTGTTGGAATTCCAGCATTTCCAAAATATGAAGAATATTTGCAACAGTTAAAAATTCAGAAATTTGATGAAAAAAAATTCAAGGATTTGAGATTTACAGTATTGAAAGATTTGAAACTAGTTATTGATCTAATTGAAAACGATAAATTTGATGAATTTAAATTGAATAAACAATCTTGGTTGGTTTGGTTTAGATCTTATCAAAAGAGTTCAATTGGTATAAGTTTAAATTTATATAAAGATCAAGATATAAATAATTCAAAAGTTGTCATTGAATCGAATGGATTCCATAGGTATTTCCCAATTATCAAAATCATCAACAAAGAAGTTAAGAGATGATATTAACTTAAAGCTGTACAATTATTTAAATATATATACTAGTGGAGCCCTATTACAAGTCACATGAGATGCATTCAGTAGCCCTGTTAACCCAAACACCACTTCAAAACGTATATTATATAATCATCACGTAATCTGCTGTCCCATTTTTTTTTTCCCAAACAAAGTGAAAAGTGAAAAAAAGCGAATTTTAACAGATTAACATATTAGCTTAATTACTACCAAACAATAATAATAGATCAAAATGCCTCCAAAATTCGATCCATCTGAAGTTAAATTCATCTACTTAAGAGCTGTTGGTGGTGAAGTCGGTGCTTCCGCTGCCTTAGCTCCAAAAATTGGTCCTTTAGGTTTATCACCAAAGAAAGTTGGTGAAGATATCGCCAAAGCTACTAAAGCTTTCAAAGGTATTAAAGTTACTGTCCAATTAAGAATCCAAAACAGACAAGCTGTTGCTTCTGTTGTCCCATCTGCTTCATCATTAGTCATCACAGCCTTAAAAGAAGCTCCAAGAGACAGAAAGAAGGAAAAAAATGTTAAACACAACGGTAACTTACAATTAGAAGATATTATTGAAATTGCTAGACAAATGAGAGAAAAATCATTTGGTAAAAACTTAGCTTCAGTCACCAAAGAAATCTTAGGTACTGCTCAATCTGTTGGTTGTAGAATTAACTACAAAAATCCTCATGATGTCATTGAAGCTATTAACGCTGGTGAAATTGATATTCCAGAAAACTAAGTTTATTGGATAGAAGTTTAATTTTGTATATTTTATAACGGTTGCTTAATGCTGAAAAGAAAGTCAAAACGTAGGAACCAGTTGAGAATGAAGAAAGTGGAAATTATTGATGTTAATGAGAAGTTTATTTTGATTATAGAGAGTTTATTCAAGAATGTTTTTTTTTTTTCATTTATTTCATTATACATATAATTCAGTTTGCCAACACTCTGGTGCTTAGTGAGCTTATAAACTCACTATACTAAGTTCCTATTTTGGTGCAAACAAGAGAAATTTGATGATTGAGATATTTAGTTTTATACTGTCATTTTCCCTTAGTTTTTTTTTTAAAAAAAAAAAAGTTTTTGGATTACATAGTTTAGAACCTAATATTTCATATCAAACATGCAATATTCTGGATAAACTACTCAAAATCGAATAAAATCAGCAGATTTTCATTAATTTCACTTTCAAATTCTTCCAAGTAAAAATTTCTTCTAAAAGTTACAGATTCGAAGCCCGCGCTGATTGTTTTTGTTTTGATTTGGAGTAAAATTGTAAAATTGAAGTTTTTCGATATACAAATAAATAACTAATAGGTGTTAATATTTGGGGTAAAAGATGTCTGATTCGATAGGTAAGCTTTGATTCCATGTACTGTTTGTGCTGTTGATATATACTAACATATCCACAGATCGTGTTTTTGTGAAGGCAATCTCCACTATTCGTACCTTATCAACAAGAACTGGTTATGGTTCATTACCTCGTCCTCCTTTAGAAAATAGAATACGACTTTATGGTCTATATAAGCAAGCCACTGAAGGAAATGTTGCTGGTGTGATGTCTCGCCCTATAGGAAGTTCATATGAAGATGAAAATGCTAAAAGAAAATGGGATGCTTGGAAAGAAGAAGAAGGTATTTCAAAAACTGAAGCTAAAAGAAGATACATATCATTTCTTATTGAAACCATGAAACTATACGCTTCAGGGACCCATGAGGCAAGAGAACTTCTGAGTGAACTAGAGTATTTATGGGATCAAATTAAAGATGTTGATCCAACTATAAACGATAGTGTTTATGATATTAGTGGTATAAATGGGGGATCTCCGTTAAGTTTTTTGAGTCCCGGTTTTGGTATACATTCAAATAGTGTAAGTTATAGTGGAAGCACACATGGTGTTGGATATGATAGTTTTAATGAAAGTTATTTAAATCAAAATTTGATTAATAATTCTAATATCAATAATCGTGGAGTAAGGAGTGAGATAAGAGATGTTCAATTGTTGAAAAATGAGGTCAATCTAGCATTAAGAAGATTAAACGATGAGATTAAGAGTAAAAATCATGGGGATGAAGACAAAAAAGCAACATTTTTCGATGTCAAAATCTTCAAATTTTTTAAAATTAATGAAAAAGGTTTAAATTCAAAGTTTTTATTAATTTTGAAAAAAATATTGATTGGTTTATTTAAAATTCTATTTAAATTCTTCAAGAAATTGATAGTGGAATTCATAGTGTTAGTAGTATTAATCAATGTTATTAGATATAAAAATGGAAT
Source organism: Phaffomyces thermotolerans (assembly GCA_003707215.2). Taxonomy (NCBI): domain Eukaryota; kingdom Fungi; phylum Ascomycota; class Saccharomycetes; order Phaffomycetales; family Phaffomycetaceae; genus Phaffomyces; species Phaffomyces thermotolerans. The sequence goes on along the minus strand of PPNJ02000005.1, from coordinate 218,795 downwards.
TGATTTGAATTTATCGTTAGATCATTTAAATAATGGTAAGAATGTTAGTTTAACTCAAAGATTATTGTTTAAAGTTTTGAAATATTCAAAGGTTTTGAATTTTTTAAATTTTAATAAGATTTATATTAACGTTGATTGAGTTGGTATAGATCCAGGAATGATGGACAATAAAGATTGAATTCATCTGAATGCACATTTTGCCTGAGTTGGACTCTATTTGTTTTGTGTACGATTCTTTTCTTGATGTAATAACTTATACTTTTCTGAAGTACTCTACTACATGTAGTGCAATTTGTAATTCTTTTAAATTATCCTATACTAAAAAAAAAAAAAAATTATAAACAAGTATTGAGAAAACCATGAAATATTTCAGTTATGTCACAACAAGAATGCACTAAATATTTTCATACACAACAATTCAAATAACTTATGAATTCTGATCATGGATCTCCAAAATAGTAAAAAAAAAGAACTGAAATTCATCAATAAAATATTGATAACCGAAACATAAAACAAAATAAAAACAAAACAACCTTTATCTAACAATATAACATTACCCACATGAGTCCAATATAAGAATTTTCTTTTTCTAAACAGGACATTAATTCTTTTTTTTTTAGCCCTTTATTTCAATGCTGCCTCCAGGACTTTATTCACATCAGTATAGTCAATGACAACACCTTTATCAGAACATTTTGCCTTTGCTCTTAATTCATTGCATAAACCATCAATATCAAGATCGGAATATTTTGGATGTGATGTTATACGATCCCAAATTTCTGTACATTTTAAGAATTTTTGTTCTTTTGCAGGGACAACTTCATTTAATGTAGGATCGTTATTGAGATCATTTTGTGAAATATTGTTGTAAGTTGCTGTTAGATCAGTTTTCAGTGGAGCTTGATTTTCAACGATTGGAGATTGTTTGGAATCAACTTGAGTAAATAAACCAAATGGATCATATACTGATTCTTCAGTTGTTAAAGTTGATAATGGATCATTTTCAAGTTCTGGTACTTTATCATCAAATAAATCATCAACATTTAACGAATTTGTTGAATCAAACGCTAGAGATGGATCAAAACTAGAATATCCATTTAATAAAGCATTATTATTAATATTTTCCTCCAAGAAATATAATGAATCAATTTTATTACTATCCTTTGGAGTATTAATTGGTAATGGCGTTGATATTTGAGATTTTGATTTTGGAATTGGAGCTTCCCTTGTACCACAAGCAGTATTTAAATCAGAACAAAATTCACTTATACCTTCATCAAAATGTTCATCGAAATCAAAATCTTGGTTCTTTGTAGTAAGTTTTATTTGATTAAACAATGGTAAATCTTTTTGATCCTCAGTGTTGTATAATTCGAATGGTGAAGTTCCAGATGAAGTACTTGATGCATTTGAAGATAAAGAGGGTATATTATTATTTGAAGAAGTTGAGAATAATGGTGATTTAGTTGAGAGTGGTGTTTGATTTGTTGAGTTGTTACGACTCCATGGGAATTCAAATGAAAATGAAGGGCCCTTGTTCATATTTGCTGTAGAGTTATTTGAATCATCAGTGGAGGATTTATCATTTGGAGAAAATGTTGAAGAGTTCTCACTTCCAGGAGAGATGTCTAAAGTGTTCAAAGATGGTTTAGATGGTAATTTCAAATCTGATAAATCTTTAGTACCACGATGCTTAGCTAGTTCGTTCATTAACATTTGAACTTGTAATCTTAAAAATTCAGCTTCAGTATTTGCATTTTTATTTTCCTTTTCCAGATTAGAGATTTTGATTTCCAAGTCTTTAACTTTTTGTTCTCTTCTTTCCCTGAATGCTCTTTGTGCTGCTCTATTCTGTGCAGTTCTTTTATTCTTTGGCTCCGTGTCTAATGGTTTACGACCTGGTTTGCTTATTTTCTTCTCAGTTTCTCTCTTTTTACTGTTTGGTTCCAGTCCTTCACTGACAATGTCATCGACCAACTCCTGAGTTCTTTTAGATAAAATGTCTGCCATTATTTTGATTGAATTATTGTTTGAATAAAGGAAAGGAAGTGTCAAATTTGCCACCAAATATTTATTTTTTTTTTAGTTTAAGGCTGACAAATTAAAAAATACTTGACGGAATTAATGGATTCCGGGGAGAATTACTGTATATAGAAATTTACCGTATTCTATCTAAAGTTTTGATGATAATGAGTTGAAGGGAATAGGAACTATGGATATTAACATCTAAAATCCAGCCAATTATGATATGATATGTTTCGAAGTTAAATTGATAAAGTTGATTAATTGAAGCATTTTGTTTGAGTACACTACTTTTGAAATTTCCAAGGTTAAAGCACTTATTTATTATTGATTATATTCTTTCTGAAATAAGTTCTTTAATATTGTTGATATTACACTTGTAAGTTGTTATTGTAATCCCTCTTATTCTTTATTCATTGCATTATCCTTGAAGCCAGATTATTCCACTTAAAATATCGAAATAGAATCTGGTTCCTCTCTTTGGTTACCCTTTTGAAGTAAATAACCACAAAGTGCATTCACAAATACACAGTACCATTATATGAATATATACTAAATTTATATAAATACCTATTGTCATGCTGTTATAAATATTGTGATTATCACAAAAATTGTGGTAATAAATTATTGCAACGATTTTTTTTTTTTTTTTTTTTATTATTATTTTATTGTAATAAAGCCATGATCTTCACAAAAGTTTCTTCATCTAGTTGTCCCAAGTTGAATAAATATAAAACCAGTTTTTCAATTAAAGTATAAATGTCTTTTGGCTGTAAATTAGTTACAATTAACTGCAACACTGAACCAACGTTAAATCTTGGAGAACTTAGAAATGTTTCATAATATAGATAAGCAAAAGACCCCATTAAGAATTGACAATCAATACGATCTGTAATACCACCATGACCTGGAATGGTATGACCAAAATCTTTGACTTTGAAAGTTCTTTTCAATCCACTTGCGAAAAACCCTCCAAATGGTGCAATTAATGAAGCAAACGAAGCTAGATTTAAAGAATGGAAATAAATAGGTTTTATTGCAATCTTATCTATCGATAGATGATTTGCAATTATTGATGGAATTCTATATTCTTGTGGAGTGAAACTTGGATTAATTTCACAAGTGAATGGTGAAAATAAATTTTGATGTAAATCTTCAACTGGACAAATTAGAAAATTATAATTTGATAAAATTTTGGCTAATACAACTGCAGAGATTGACGTAAAGATCCATGCACCAACAAATCCTTCAACTGTTTTCTTTGGAGAAATGGCAATTAATTGAGTTTTACCAAACGTTATACCACATAAATAAGCAAAGATATCATTAACAATAACCAGAATGACTGGTAATAAAAACCAAATCATACCGTTGAAAATGTTATTGATGACTAAATGAGCTTGGAAAACAACTAATAATAAAACCATATGAGTTATACACAATTGGGCAAATTGGAATCTATAATGTCCAGTTTTCAAAGTGGCAACGAAGAAAACAAGTCCCATAACATAAAGACAATAACTAATGAATTTATGATGTGTTGCCAACGGAGTTAAAAATTGATTTGTAAAGATTAAGTGGTTGAACGAATGAATGAATGATTCACCATCAAGATAATAAATACTTGTGAATAAAAAATACCAATTTAAAGATTTTGTTAATGGTAGATTTTTCTCTTTTGAAGATTGAGAAGTGACATAAATACATTCTTTGAACACAAGGATTTGAGCAAAGAAGATTAATAATACTGTGTAACTTGGTCCTAGAGCTATTATGGCAATAAATCCAAAAATCATGATTATCGTCCAAAACGCACGAACTATAAAGTTTTGTTTTTTAGTTTCACGTTCTGTCTTCTCTACTAACACATTGGTCTTTGGCCCCCTGATGGATCCATCCTTAGTTAATTGTGAGATTGTTGAGGTAATTTTTGAACGTTGTTTAAGTTCCTTATCTTTCGATTGAGACATAATTATATTTTTCTATGGAGAAAATGAACCCAAGTGAATAATGAAAAAGCACCAAAATAAACCAAAAATATAAACACAGAAGAGATAAGCAATCAATTGAATTTTGGGATTTCTCAATCGGTCAACAGAGAACAATGAAAATGAATTGAAATTTCTGTTTTTTAACTTGAAAAATTTTAAAAACTTTTTTGTTTTTTTTTTTTTTGGATAAAATGAGAAAACATGTGAAACTTTATATAAATCTTCCCAAAACAGTAAACTTCCTAATTTTGATGATTTAATAACTCTTATAGCTCTGCTTATTTGCTAAACTATTGTAGAGCCTGGAAGAATTAAGAACTTAGAAGAAGGGGTTCGTTTGAAGCTCATAGAAGTGAAAAGTTTTCGTTTATTATTTATTATTTATATTACAGTAACCATCTATGATACAAATAAGTAAACGATCTAATGGTTGAGTTTCTGGTGAATGTTAATTGTTGATTGTAGTGCAGGAAGTTGTAAGACTGTTTTGAAAGGGTTGATGTCATCTAAAGTCTAAAGAGGGTTGAATAGTTCCCAAGAAAAGGTCTCGACAATTGAAACATCGTAAAAAGTTTAAGGACCTAAAAGGGTATAACGACCTTGGGAATAACCTTGAACCAACAAACGTGAAATTCACGAGATTATGGGCACAATTAGATTTCTCACGTGTGACTTTGAAATTGGAATGTTTTGATTATTTCACACTAGTTGTCATGGAGGAAGAAGCAGTAGCTTTCTTCGCCATAGCATCTTTCTTTGTAACCCTTGATGGCATGACATGCAGTCGTAAAGAATATACTACACATTTGAGTTCGTTACAATATGAAAAGCATTTCTTTTTTTTTTGTTAATTCATTTCTTTAAAGTGCAATAGACATTGTAAGAGACTTATTCAGAGATATGATTTATTGTGCTTCACTTTCTTATATCTTCCATTATAAGAATTATCCAGTATTTTAACAGTCATTACACTTACTCCTCATATACAATAAAAGTAGACATACTGATTTTTAAATATTTCCCAAAGTTGTCACAATTTGAATAAGTTCAGGAAATTCTCCGACACTTTTGATGACTTTAATGGCTTTTGCTGTTAATTGAGTTAAAAACTCTTTAGTGAATTCAAACGCTCCATTCTCTGTCAAATAATCAACAGCGTATTTTTTAATTTGATCATCTTGTGTTCTTTGTTTTAATATACCTAATAGCGTTTTATCCTCTCTGTTTTTAGTGAAAACATACACTATTGGGAACGAAAATTTCCCTTCTGTGATATCTTCACAGTATCCTTTATTATTTTGAAGTTCTTCATTTTTCAAATTAAGGTAATCATCTCTAATCTGATAAATCATACCTAATAGATTTACTAAGGGTACTAAAGATCCGGACAATTTCTTTTCAAAAACAAATAATTCCATTAACCTTATAGCAAGTCTGAATAAACCACCTGTTTTGTTCATAACCATTGCAAGATACTCCTCAATATTAGGAATTATTAAGTCATCTCTCCAATGTAAATCCATATATTGCCCACGATGTAAATTTAATAGTTCTTCATTAAATATCTTTATGCATTTAGATCTTTTCTCTTCAGTTTCACATAATTCACTTAATGAGATCAATTCGTTGAATGATTTGAAGTAAATATAGTTGGATGTATTGATGGTGAATGGAGTTCCATAAATCAAATGTGCTGTTGGTTTACCTCTTCTCAAGTTCGATCCATCCTCTATGTCATCAATCAATAATGAGGCAGTATGTAAAAGCTCAATTATATTTGATATGATTTCTATTTTGTCCTGTTCAATGTTGAGAATTTTGTTAAATGAATGGATCAATTTGGATCGTAGTTGCTTGCCTTTATTCCTATTGAGATATCTGAATGGTCCAGTTATCGTATATTCATTCTCACTTGTCCACTCAGGATCGTTATTGATGATGGAATCTATATCAATGTCCATTGCTCACTCACAAGTGCAAAGAACGACTCAATAAGACCTCTCTAAAGATTGCTGGAATAATTCTGATAGTGATTTCCGACTTCAAATGCCCTCGGTTGCCTGATCTGGTAAATTAATCACATTGAAAAATTATTTTGTTTAGATAAAATAAATCACATCAGATTTCCATTAGGATAAGAATGGATGAACTAAATGAAGCTGTTGATGCGGTGTTTGGAGACAGAGTGCGTCGTTTTCAGGAATTTCTAGACAATGAGGAAGGATTGACCGATTATAGGGAAGAAATTCGTGATTTGTTAGGTAAAGGTGAGAGAAGACTAACTGTGTCAATTGATGAATTGAGAGAGTTTGATCGTTCAATCTGGAAAGGTTTATTGAACGAACCTTCTGAGTATTTGCCTGCTTTCGAAAAAGCTCTGAGAGATAACGTTGTCTCTATTTATGACCCAAATAATCCAAGTTTCCAAGATTTTGATGAACAACGACCCTTTTATTTATCATTCAAGGGTGCCTTCGGTGCAAATAACGTGTCACCTCGTAGTATTAGAGCTATACACTTATCCAAATTGATTTCTCTAGAAGGAATCGTCACAAGGGCTTCTTTGGTTCGTCCAAAACTATTGAGATCTGTTAATTATAGTGATAAAACTGGTAGGTTCCATTCAAGAGATTTCTTTGACCAAACTACCTCATTCAATCCTATCAGCACACCTCCAGTTTATCCAACTGAAGATTTGGAAGGTAATAAGTTGACAACAGAGTATGGCTATTCTACTTACAGAGATCATCAAATGATAACCGTTCAAGAAATGCCAGAAAGAGCACCAGCTGGTCAATTACCAAGATCTTTAGAAGTGGTTCTGAATGATGACTTAGTTGATTTATTGAAACCTGGTGATCGTGTTCAGATTGTTGGTGTTTATAGATCTTTAGGTGGTGGTGCCAATTCAACTTCAAGTTTTAAAACTATTATTTTAGCTAATTCAATCTATCCATTACATGCATTATCTACAGGTGTTTCAACATTCGAAAATATAACAGATTCTGATATCAGAAATATCAATATGGTTTCAAAGGAAAAAGATTTATTTGAAATCATTTCTCAATCTTTAGCTCCTTCTATTTATGGACATTCTTATATCAAAAAAGCTATTTTATTAATGTTATTAGGTGGTGTTGAAAAAAATCTGGATAATGGTTCCCATTTAAGAGGTGATATAAATATTCTAATGGTTGGTGATCCTTCTACTGCAAAATCTCAAATGTTAAGATTTGTTCTAAACACCGCATCTTTGGCAATTGCAACAACCGGTAGAGGTTCTTCAGGTGTTGGTTTAACTGCTGCTGTTACACAGGATAGAGAAACTGGAGAAAGAAGACTAGAAGCAGGTGCAATGGTTTTAGCAGATAGAGGTATTGTATGTATTGATGAATTTGATAAAATGTCTGATGTTGATAGAGTTGCCATTCATGAAGTTATGGAACAACAAACAGTCACAATTGCTAAAGCAGGTATTCATACTTCATTGAATGCTAGGTGTTCTGTCATTGCAGCAGCAAATCCAGTATATGGTCAATATGACGTTCATAAAGATCCTCATCAAAATATTGCATTACCAGATTCTTTATTATCACGTTTTGATTTATTATTTATTGTCACCGATGATGTTAACGTTGAAAGAGATCGAGCAATTTCGGAACATATGTTGAAAACTCATAGATACGTTCCAGTTGGTTATAGTGAAGGTGAACCAATTAGAGAAAGTTCAGGGTTATCATTAGCTATTGGTAATCAAAAACTAGATGAGAATGATGATCAAGATTTAGAAAATGATGAGCATGAATCCGTTTATCAAAAATTTAATCCGTTATTACATTCAGGTGCTTTAGAAGCATATAAAGAAAGATTGAACAGAGAAAAAAAATCAAGTATAAATAAAAAACCAAAAATTTTATCAATTCAATTCATTAAAAAATATATTCAATACGCTAAAAATCGTTATCAACCAACTTTGACTAAAAATGCAACTGATCATATCGTTGACATTTATACTAAATTAAGACACGCTTCAGCAACTGGTTCTAAAAATGCATCACCTATAACAGCTCGTACTTTAGAAACAATTATTCGTTTAGCAACTGCTCATGCTAAAGTTAGATTAAGTAAAACCGTTGAATTAGCTGATACAAGAGTTGCTGAAGAATTAGTTAATTTTTCAATATTCAAAGAAGTTGAAAACATCAAACCATCACAAAATAAAAGACAAAGAACATCACCAAAACCTGATGCTAATAAAGATGATAGTGATAGTTCTGATGATAACGACGACAACGACGACGATGATGATGATGATGATGATTATCATGAGTTTGATAATGAACAACTTTATTCCACCAAAAAATCAGATGAATTTGAATCATTTGAAACAAAATCACAACCAAGAACTACTAGAAATTCATTAGGTTTAAGACATGATGAAGAATCACAATCTCAATATCAACACCAATCTTCTCAACATGATGAAGATGACTATATTCCTGATGAAAACCAAGAAGATGATGAAGATTCTCAATCACAATCACAACTAAATGAACTACAACCAGAGAATTTAATTGAAAATTTGAATATCAAAGACATAACTCCCGTACCGCAAGACATAGAAGAAGAAGCAAGAGAAATTGAAAACAAACTGGATAGACCATTACAATTTTTAAAGGAATTTTCAGTTGAAGAAATATCACCAGAGAGGTTTTCTAAATTTTCTAAAATGTTTGCAGAATTAACACAAACTGAAATTTTTGAAACTTCTGATGGTGTTCCATATGATGAAATATTCGATCATATTAACAACCAAATAATTGTGGAGTCAGAAAAATTCACCACTCAAGAATATCTTTCAGCTACTCATCTACTAGTTGATAAAGGTCACATCATGGTTATCGATAACAGAGTTTATGGAACAAGATAATCTATATATATACTTCTAGAAATTGTACTATATTGATTAATGGAATGTTTACTTATTATTCAATTAATTTATCTGTCCATTTCATTGTAGTCTACCCTTTTTATTTCTATTGATGTAACATTGGATGTTGTTCTGTGGTTAATGGAATTTGATTCGCTTTGTTATACCTTAACAAATTTCCTTGATTATTAATATTGGTTTGATTTTTATTATTCCATCCGTAGTAAGATTTAGCTCTAACGAATCCAAAGACAAAATTTGATGTGAATGCCCAAGCAATAAAACCTAAAACAAAAACAACAATAGCTTTAGCACCAATTGGTTCTATTAATGAATTTAGTATCAATCCTAACGTTTCGGCACTGACACTTGCCTTTGTTGCCATTAACGTTGGATCTCTATTCATACAACGTTCCCATTCAATACAGACTTTTTCAATTTTAGCTACTCTTGTGTCAGGATGACATTTATTCTCAATGTAATTTCTTGCACAAATTGATACCTCCATAGCCATATCTTGAGCGTATTCTTCCATTTTGGAATTAATATCAGAGCGAACAGTTTTGATTGCACTTATCAAGATATAAATAGCAACTGATGATGTTATTGCGTTGAACAAAAGCTGTAGATACGAACTTATTATGTATGGAGTTGGTGCCTTTGGTTCTGCAATTTTAGACCAAGGAGCAGGTAGTATAGAATCATCACTATCATCATAATCTGAAATGAATGAGGATTGGTTAGAAGATGGGTAGTAATGATGATGATGCATTTGGAATTGAATTGGTCTATCTTTATTTTTAGAAATCCAGTTTTTGGAAGGTGTGGACGAGGATTGTATGGAATCTTCAAATGAGATATCTCTATCTCCATCTTCATCTTCACTGTCATTGTAGTCAGATTTTGATCGTATTCTATGTCTTAAAGTTGTGGTGATTATTGGTGATGATTCAGTTGTAACGTTAGAAAAATCATAATCTTCTTCTTTTTCTTCATTATTGACAGCATTCTGTGATCTGGAATTACTACGTGATTTACCTATTGGTGAACCATGAGTTGCAATTTTAGCACCTAGCATTGTTGGATTTAATATTATTGAAGTATTTCTACTAATTTGTGAACTGAAACTTTGATCTTGTATAGCTTCATCCATAAATTCTTCGTCTTCCATTACTATATCACTATCCTCTGGAATGCATCCTTCTAGCAGGTTATCTGTAGATGAAACGAAAGATTTTAAAGGTGATGATGTGGATGGTGTGTATTCATGTTGATAAGCAAATGACCTTTTAATGAAATGGTTTGAAGGAGTTGGAATTGACCGTTCTTCAGGGTCATCCAAAGACAGATTATTCAGGATCAGATCCTCTGCAGGTCCTAGTAAATTATCAACTGGCATTTCTATGATTTTCATAGTCTTTCGAACCAAAACTTCACAATTTTCTTTTTGGTTTGACTTTTCTTACGTAAAAAAATTTGTTGTGTATTAAATCAAGTTAAGAGAATTGAGTTCAAAAGGCGTTATTTAGTGCAGTTTTCCCATTTTTGAGTATGAAATTAGACCTAAATAAGTATATTTATACAGAAAACACTGGAAAAACGGAATCAAAACCTTCAAAATTGATCAAACCGTACATTTTCCACAAATCTGAATTACTGTACAAGCATCTAAATCCATTACCGGACCTTCTTGAAGATAAATTGAAGCTGGTTTTCGTTGGTTACAACCCTGGCGTGCGGTCTGCAGAGGTAGGACATCGGTTTGCACATCCTACGAACAAATTTTGGAGATTGTTGAACGAAAGTGGACTTATTGAGGATGAACTGACGTTTGAAGATGATGTAAGAATGTGTCAGGATTATAGAATTGGATTCACTGAGCTAGTGATGAGACCAACTAAAGGGATAGAAGAGATTCCTTCCGTGGAGATGAAACGGAATGTGCCCAGGTTATTAGGCTCTTTGAAGGAGCACAATCCAAAGATCGTTTGCCTTGTAGGTAAAGGAATTTGGGAAAGTATAAGCAAGGTCATGATTGAGAATGGACTTTATAAAAAGAAAGAGTTCAAATGGGGGTTACAAGATCAGAAGTTCTATAAAGGATTACTGTTTGTCGTTCCTTCAACTAGTGGATTAGTTAGGATTTCATGGGATGATAAACTGAAGATATGGAAAGAACTGGCAAAAGTGGTTAACGATAATGAGTAAAATGAAATCAGAATTTGAATAAATAATGTGTATAAATAGAATAAATAAATACATCGAAACTAAAAACAAAACTACTTCCAGATCTTATCTCTGATTTCATGAACCTCATCAAGAATTTCATGGCTCAATCTAGGTTTTATTCCTTTAACTTCATCATAATACTTGATCCCTAAGTCATCAGCAACACCAGCTATCTCCTTATATCTTTTATAATTCGTGGTGTGTTGCAATCCTAGTTCATAAAAGAATATTTTCTGTAACGTCATACATTTATCAATCTTTCTCTTATCAGAGTCACACCCACCCATTCTTTCCAACCATGGCCCCTTATTCAAACAGTCTACAAACTGTGATTCAAATTCAGCACAATTGATAGCTGCTAGTGAGGATTCGTCCTCATCAGCTGTCTTCAATTTAAATGATTGCTTATCAATGCCATCATTTTCTCTGAATCTGAATTGATTTGCTCTCTTCTCCTCTTTATAAAAAACAGCTAACTCTTTTGGTAACTCGTCAAGGAGTTGACTCTCTTTCAAGCACTCATCATACGATTTACTATTCTGGGTTTTACTGCTGAAAATCCATCCCATTTTCATTGTATTTTTTCATTGTTTTAAAAATTGTTTTTTTCTCCCCACAGAAAATCTAGCCTCATAAATTCACACTACAAAAATAAATTAAAATACATCATTTAATTATCTAGTAATCTTTTTCTAATTGTGTTATCAAATTCTCGAGATTTTTGGCTTCTTTTCCTAATTCACCTCCTTCTTTCACCAAATTTAGGACTTGTTTCTTCATTTGTGGAATGAAAACTTCCATCAAGATCATCTTTCTGGTTTGAAAATCTTCACACGAGGCATTAAGATCAACTGTGATGCTATCTGCCGCACTACTCCCAATACCACTGGAATTCTTAGTTAATTCTTTTTGAAATAGTTTCAAATGTGCAAATGGTTGTGGTGTCACTGGTACTAAATATTTACTTGTTAACGAATGATTGAATAAAACAACCTTTTTATCATCCTTATCGTTATCAAAGGCACCAGCTCTAACAAATCTACCCAATGATTCAATAGCAACTTTTCTTGGTTTAATATTATTGTGATTGATATTACTTGATGCACTTGTTGTTGTAATTGCAAAAGAAAGTGCCTCTTTAGAATCAGTTAAAGCCCAACCTAATAAAATAAAAAAATTCTTTAAAGTCTTTACCCAAGCACTACGTACTAAATTATCTGAACCATATTCAGTTAAAATGTTTAGAAATTTACATGAATCATTTCTAATTGCTGGTGTTATATGTGTCATTGCCGAATGAATGTATAAAATAACAGTTCTGGCATGTAATTCAATTATATTTGGTTGTTTTTGGGCTATAGTGATCAATAGCTCTAGTAAAGCTACTCTAACTGATTGTGATTGGTCTAATACTAATGGAATTATGGCACTTAATATTTGTTTATATGAAGATGGATCTGAAGGTAAATGTTGTAGAATAAAGATTAATGTTTCCTTTCTTGTTTGATTAGAGTGGTGTTTAACTAATGATAAACGTTTTATCAAGTCAACCTCAGAATCATTGTTTCTGTTATTTAATGATTGGTTAGGTAATGAGATGGTTTTTGCAACGAATGAAGTGTCGGTGTAGTTTGTTGGTTTTGCTGTAGTTTTACCAACCTTTAATTTTTGTTTGACAAAATCCTTATTCTTTTCTTTCTTCTTTTTCGAAACCATCTTGAAATATTTATTTACTTTTTGGAGATTTAATCATTAATTTAACTAAATTTTATATTTTTCAATAAAATTTATTGTTGATTATCTGAATCAGGAAATGTTAGAAGCGATGGGATGATGAGAATGAATTAGTTTTGACTCATATTGCCGTAAAGAAGAGATTATAAGTGTTTAAGAGTTGAAAGTTGACTGTTGAACTGGATTTATTAGAAAACTCTTGTTATTTCTAAATTCTGGTTTTTGAAATTTATCTTATAATTTTATTTTGTGTACAATTTAATTTAAAGCTGCTAAAACTCTTCTTCAATCTGCACAAACTGATCTTTACGTCAGTAAACAAATTCGGAACCACTAACTACTTCCTTGATCCTTTTCCCATTGCAACATCTCTTTAGATATGAAATCTTTCGCCTAATTAATATTATTAAAGTAATGGTTATAACGTTTAAATCACCAAAAATTATTGAATGAGTGCCACTGTCTATTCACAACAATTTTTAAGTATTACAAGTAATGTCTCCCTATTCCAATCCTCTTCAAGCAGACACAAGGTTCAGCCTATTCGTAAGTAACTATAAATATATAATCATTTTGAAAATTTGTATGCTTCTTGACACATAAAGAACTACCTAGATTTATGCTTTATCATTCAAATACTTATATAGGTCACTTTTATTAAACATCTTAGTACTACACATATATTTAAGACTTTCAATTTGAACTAACTCCTTCTATTGTTGCTTCAAAAAGTATTTTTACTCAAAAAGGTCAATTCATAATAATTTTATGAGTACTCTGACTTCTTGTTCCAATCATTTATGTTTATCTTTTATTTGTATTTGCCTGTTCACCAGTTTGCCCGTTCGGCAGTACTGACGAAGTGATTAAGTTTTCAACTTGAACATAAATATTATCAATATCGATTTCATCATATGCATTTTCTTCACCATGAAATAATAAGATATCTAAGACAAAATAAATCAAATCTTCTAATAACTCAGTACTCAATAATTTTGAGGGGTCTCCTAATTTCAAAAACAATCTCACTTATTTTCATAGAGGAATCAAATCAAATCTAACAGCCTTCCCATATTGAAGGCCAAGAAGGGATGACGAATAACTAACTATCCGATTCACTTAAACCAGAACCTTCGAGAAGCAGATAAACATTTGAGCTTCTGAATAACAATCTCTTTATATCATCAGATAGTAAACACTAATCACAATATAGAGAAATTCTGTATTAATATTCTATTTTGATACTAAATAATTCAGTTGTTTAAACAAGCAAAAGAAGATTACAAATACTTATCAAACATACTACGATAACATAATAACGAACGAAGCAATTTAGTTTATTAAAAAATCAAAATACATCCCTTAAAACGCTCTCGAAATCAAAAGCAAAGGCAAGTTTTCATATAACATAAATAGGGCACAATTTTTGAAATCAAAAAATTGAATGTGTACAGAATAAATACAAAGAACTAACATAACACTAGACTGACCAAAACGACGAAAAAGCTAATGGAGAATGATTTTAATGAAGCAGCGCCATCATAAGTACTGACAGTTAATTCTGTAGAAGCGTAGAAAGGACCAGATTTGGTGGACACGAATTTGCTGCTTGATGTCGATGTTGAAACTTCTGTGGTAACTGGATTATCAGTATTATTTGGAATTACAGTGAAATTTGTGGATGTTATTTTATCAGTTTTATCAGGTTTTTCAGTGAAATTGAAATTTGTAGATATTGGTGTTTTTTCAGTTTTATTAGCAGTTCCACTGGACTTTGTAGAGATTTCAACAGCTTTAGTACCTGACTCAACGCTCTTGCTCTTGTTAGTTTCTTTGTTTCCATCCGTGGAGGCCTTGGTCGTAGAGAAAGTTTCAGTACCAGTAGATTTCTCTTTATTCTTATCACTCATATTCAATGTTTTATCAACAGTAGTAGGCAAGATTGGAGTAACGATAACGGTTGATGAAACAGTGCTTGTTATTTTCTCCGTTTCTGTTCTCATAGTAGTGTTAAAGTAACCAGAAAATGAGTTTGGGGTTTCGACAACGACGAGGTACCTGCCAGTTGAATCAGTAGTGGTGTAAGTCGAGGTGAAAGTACCAGTCCATGGTTCAGTAGTGGTTGGATATGGTGTTTCAACAACAACGATGGTGCCACCAATGGATTCGGTAGTAGTATAAGTTGAAGTAAAGCTGCCGGTCCATGCTGCAGTGGTAGTAGAGATTGGTCCATCAATTGAGCTTCCAGCAGGAGTTTCAACAACAACAATAGTTCCACCAGTTGAATCAGTAGTTGTATAAGTGGATGTGAAGGTACCAGTCCATAGCTCGGTATGGAGTGTCCACAATAACGATGTAACCACCGGTTGAGTCAATTGTAGTGTAGGTAGAGGTAAAAGTACCAGTCCATGGCTCGGTAGTAGTTGGGTATGGAGTGTCAACAACAACGAGTGTTCCACCAGTTGAGTCAGTTGTAGTGTAAGTCGAGATGAAAGTACCAGTCCATGGCTCGGTAGTGGTTGGGTATGGAGTGTCAACAATAACGATGTAACCACCGGTTGAGTCAGTTGTAGTGTAGGTAGAGGTAAAAGTACCAGTCCATTGATCAGTAGTGGTCTGAGTTGAACCAGACCATGGAGTCTCCACTACAACAATGGTCTCACCATTAGAGTTGGTAACAGTTTGAGTAGTAGTGATATTTCCAGTCCATTGTTGTGTTGTTGATGGTAAACATTCACCACCTTCATCAGTGTCAAAAAATTGGTAAACTAATGTCGACCAATCGGTATTATATATTTGGCCAGATGGGATTGTAACTGAGAGCTGAAGTCTAGAAAAACCACTCCAGTTCAGTTGGACGGCTCTTATTGGATAATACCTTCCTTCCACCATTTCAATATCATCACCAACGACTTGGTAATACTTGGTGGACATGTAAGGTTCCCCTGTCTTTTCATTAACTGAATCACTATCACAACATTCAAACGCAGAACCACCAATAAAAACCGACATAATATCATCTGCCAAAGAAGTAAATTGATATGTTCCTGTTTCCGGTGCTCTGAAAATAACCAATCAGCTCAACGATGTAATTTGTGATTGTCACATTTTTACCATAAATGTTTCCATTAATAACAGTAGAACCAGGAATCCCAGTCAAACTGATAGTGGGATTCATAACACCTGTGGCAATATTCGTAATGTTTCTTGATTTGTAGGCAGTTTTGAGATAGCTGAAGTCAATAGATTCACCGAATGGTACCAGAGGGTGTTCATAAAAAGTGGCCTTGAAACCATTCGATGTTGGATTACCAACAACAGCACAATCTTCAATATTTAATTGAGCTTCTACACTGTAGGTAAACCAGAAAAAATACAGAATTGAACCCAACGTCTTCAAATCCAAAGGTTTCATTGTTAATTATTAAAGTATTTTTATCACTAGAATCTAGTATGAGAATAGATGAATTTTTATTTCATTTATATACTGTTTAATTTAAACCTGTAGATGTTCATCGGCCCATCTACCTCTTCCAAACTTTTAAAGCAACGCACTTAGAAAGTGTTATTTTTGAGTTGCATTCTCGTACATGGTTTCGAAAAGGTTTTAATTGAGTTGATTAAAATTAACTCAATAACAATTTTTATCTTTGAGCCGCTGTATCAGTACATGGACACAAGCTGGATTCACCTTGCAAAAATCATCCTTAAGTTATGTTCATGATAGAGCACCTCATTGATGAAAACTTTCAACTTATGATTTAAACATTTCAAAGGTATTCAAAACTGTTGAAAGATCTATTTACTTAAACTATTAGTCATGACTATATATGTAGTTCTGATCAATTTCTCAACATATGTATTATGCATGCACTGTGCACCCTTTACAATTATTGGCCGGGAGACAATTTAGTAAATGCTGCAGCATGCGAGGGCGATATATAAGAGATCCAAATAAGAAATAAGGCTATTACCAAATTAGGTGCATGGTGCTTCGGGGATTCCTGCATTCAGAAAGATAAAGAAGATTAAAAAGAAATTGAAAGAGAACACAGTAGGTAGAGAAAGTCTTTTCAATAATATTCGACCCAAAATCAGAAAAAAAAAAAAACGTTATATAGTATTTTTTGTAGCCAGAGCATGGCTAATAATGTTTAACTTGACGCTCAAAGGTTCATTCTTCAACACTGATAACGGCTCAGGAATGTTTACATCATATAGATAACACATATAACCAATGTTATCACAATATTCCAATACATTGAATCATTATCCCATATCCCATATATGTATGCTCAATATGTAATCCTAATACTAGGTAAATGACATAAATATCCTATTAGTATCTTCAATATTACATGCATACTTTACCTTATTTCACCTTGAATACAGATATACAGTACTTCTTTATTCTTCCCAATACTGATTATTTGAGCGTTATAGTATATTATACATAAGTTCTACCATATAGTTAGTTCTCTGTGATTAATAGTAGATTTAAACTCAACTTATCAGCGTACGATTCTATTATATTACTGGAGTCAAAAGTTGGAACTCTTGAGATTCGATTAGTTGTAATGAAGATTTTTTTTTTTGGCCTGATCTAAATATTTTTGATTCAATATCCGAAATCCACTCGAGATCTAGGTATCGAAGATCCTTAATTAGCTATAGGTATACCGTATTAGCCTTTAGGTATTCACTAGAGCCTCAAGGTACGTTAAATTTTAATCGAATCTGTAATATTCTGCAAGCAATCACGGTAACTACCCAAAATGGACAATAAACGATATCACTACATATATGAGATTGTTTTAGGAAATTCCCGTGAGCTATTCTATAAGACGTTGATAAATATGTGCATGTATCGTGTACTACGCACTGCGCACTGCGCACCACAATATGGGTAGATATATATATATAGATTCTGAAACGGGGAAAGAGCTTAAAATTCAGAACGCATATATGGTCATTGACAGTAGTTTCTGTATAAATGTAGTATACATAATCCCGATTTGAGACGAGGTTGTTAAGCTGTGGTTAGTGCTATAGGATTCTTTAAGACCGAGTTATTATTAGAGATTTTAGTTAGAAAAATTTTCGAGAAGCTAGGTAGTACATGTTAGTTCATTTTTTTCTATAGTAATGAGAGATAGCTTAATCTTCATATATTTGCAGCTGAATGCATGTTACATCACCATCACAGTTTCCCGAAATTTTTTTTCTCTTAATTAACTTATATTTAAATCCATACAACTTATAAAACTCCTCCTTTGTGAGTCTTTCACTAATGACACTTCTTGATTGGGATTTTATTCAAATTAACGAGTCATTTGGGTGTGTTGCTCACAATTTGTTAGTTTCGGTCCAGTCTTGCCAATCTGGACTGTTCAACTATGTCGTTGTGAATCCCATATCCACTTGCTCAAAAGTCCTGTTATTCAATCGCTGCAAGTGATATTTGGATAGTACTAACCAATAAAGCAATTAACTTCATTACATTTGATAACAACGAAGAGATCAACGATTTGCTTAAGATTAATAAATGTCATCTAAATAATCATTAACCATTAAACTTAAAACTAAGGCTCATGTCACATGTGTTGATGCTGGTCTCCGCTGCCCACAACACATACAACGGTACAGGACACTACTCAATTTACGTTATCTGTTATATTCAACTTACATACGTAACACGCTTCAATCCCCATGATCAATAGCGGTAACCGAATCATAATCTAGCTATCACTCAAATCTTGAACGTTAAGTTGTCAGTTGGAACCAGATTTTGGTTTAAAGTTTGAATCTTTACCATCGATGTAAAGCTAATTAAATCAGACCCTAGAGTCTTCATACTTATACAACACTATTGTACAGAATGTAAATGTTGTGGACTTTAATTTAGAATGTGTAAATCAAGTCTCGCATTATATACAGCATTAATTCAGACCTTAAGTGACTCTAGGATGTAAATGAGATACTCAGAAGAAATTGGATTTATTTTGCTATACAAGATGTGTAATGTATTCTGTTAACTATGACCTGTGTTCTGTAATTTATGTGAGTTTGAGCAGATATCTAGCTAGGCCACATCACTATCTTAAGATTTAGTCCATAATACATCTATGCATGTGCATTTTAGGATATCATATATCTTCGATCCTTTCGATCAAATTCTGCTTAATAATACTACTGATTTTTGAACCGCTACACAATTTTAGGCCTCAAATTTCCAACCCGCGTTTTAATCATCATCCTCTATTAGCTAGTTGTCTGTTAATCGACTTTTTTTTCTGAGTGCATTCAATTACCACTATTTTGTATCGTTAGTTCTTACAAGAACACTGTGTTTTTTCAATTTGAGAATTTGTTAAAAGTGAAAAGCTTTGCAAATACATCTGCATGAGTTTATTGTAATTTGTTTATTGGGTTTTTTAATATAAATTCTAGAATGTTCGTTAGTACTTTAAGCGTCAGTATAAATTCATCATTCTAGGATATTCGTTGAAATGTTCGTATTTTTTACGAGAAATCTGAAATCTCAATCGACTCATTTGTTGTATTTTGGCCGAGTGAAACATATTTCAAGTGAATTTTAATTTGATCTAGGATTCTGGAATCTTAAATATGAATTCTGCAATAACGCAAACTCGGTTAAGTCCCTTCAAACAATTGACGAATCGGTACTCTTTCTTTATAAAAACGTCATCTTATGTACGTTATGGGCCACATTGTGCAGTGTACTACATATTTTTTTTTATTCTTTTACATTTCACAAAAATAAATTTTAATTATTAGATTAATTGAGTTGCATTACTATATATGTATGACATATCACGAACATATATGATATATGAATCATTTCTGTTCACTAATTGATTGGATTTTAATATAATAGATTGGAAGTAAAAAAAAATCAGTAAAGTGAAAGAACTTGAAATAAAAAACTGACAATAAATATTTCAACAAATAAACTAAATATTAAGGTATTAATCAAGTACAAGCTTTTTCCTTGATAACCAACAAAAATTGAATAATTTCAGTAATGATCTATAGTGCATTTTGATTGATTTAGCATTTAAAATAATTTGAGAGGCAGGAGTGTTAACAAGGGTATACCATCCCCAAATCTTCTCCTTTTCATCAGTTCTTCATTTTGGTAATTTTTTTTTCAAGTGAAGATTGTTGACTAGCTTTTAAAGAGTGATTTGAACATTTTTAAACCTTGCACCCATTAAAAGAACAATTTCTTTGCTCTTCATTGTGCATGTATTGTCTAGTTATATAAGAAAAGAAGAAGAAAAAGCACATAAAATCTATCTTTATCTCCCAGCTTCATTGATATTATTTGAATAAAAGATCTAGGTTTGTTTTTTGCCTATCAGTTCTCCAGTGTTAACTTCAATAAAATAAAGATTCAAGATAAGAATTGTGTCTTATTTGAAGCTTTTGTGGTATTTTGAAAGCCCATTATTTCAAAAAACCGTGGTTAACGTAAAGCTTATAAACACAATACATTACTTTGAAATTTAAAGCTGAATAATGAACCACATCATTGATGATTAAATTCGTATACAAAAGTTTTTGTGATGCTCAAATCACTTTTTCAAAATTGCCAATAATTCTCTTGAGACCTAAAAGTTAGATAAAATTGTGTCAAAAAAAAAGAAAAGAAAATCTCTTCACCTTTTAAAATTTTTTTCACTTCTATTTCAACATTTTTGATACTGAAGATTGAATAAAAAAGGTTCTAAAAGTCTTTTTGAGTTGATTCCACATCATAATCTTAGTCTCATTTGCAGGAGTCTCGACATTCTAAAGTATTTCTCGCAGGCAAAGAATCTAAAATGCCTGTCAATCTTAGCATCACTTCTAACACCCCAAAACATAAAAATAATGATAACGAAATCACCGAATTACCAATAGTCAATATCAGTTCTGATCCAACTTCAATTACTTCATATTTATCAATCACTCCAATCAACTTGTGCCAGGTGCCGAAGCCAAATCGTACGATCCTCAATCAAGAATCGAGATACAACTCGAACACACTTAACTATTTCAATAACAAATCATCAAATCCCTTGACCACATCAATATTGAAACCTGGTTCTAAGTTTATTGGTTCACAACAATCTGGTCGATCCACTTACGAAGTATCAATAGAATTTAAATATGTCGACTTGTCAAAGGCATATCTTAATGGATTTTTAAAAATCAAAGGACTTACAGAATCATACCCTGAAATAATCACATATTTTGATGCTGAGATAATCTCCAAATTTTATCCATTCATCACTTCTAGAAGATTATCAGATCTAAAGAGTGACAATTTATTCAATACCAATGATGACATTGACTTGCAACATTGGTCAAAATTTCCATTTTGGAAAAACACTGAAACTGAATCATCGTCTCCACAGTCTTTTAGAAAGTTAATTATTTCTAATGATTATACACATAGCGACTATCTGTCTAAGAAGTACATCTATATGAGATGGAAGGAAAAATTCTTAATACCAGATGCTAAAGTTCCTAATATTGAAGGAGCGTCATTTGCAGGATTTTACTATATATGTTTAAACCAATTAACAGGTGATATAGTTGGTTTATATTATCACAAGAATTCAGAAAAGTTCCAACAATTAGAATTGAATTATGTGAATAACTATGGGGTTTCTTCCGCCTATCACTATTGTTGATGATTTGATGACAAAGAAGGTATATCTGGATTTATAGGTTGGAAAATATAGAGTTTAAACTGGTGGTTGTGTATATGGGCAGGTTGGTTAATAAATGTTCTTTCATCTTGACAGAACAAAATTTTGGGATTTTAAAAACATTTCAGTGAAAAATATCTATATAAAGCGATACCCAGAATCTTTCTCTATCACTCTACTAGATATTTAACAGCCTCAACTCTCATCGAGCACAAATCAAATGACTTTTGTAAATACAACAAAAAATATAAAGAGTAAGTCAATTCGAATGTATTATGTAATCTAGCTTTTTCTTGCACGTGACCGAAAAATTAACTATGGGAGACTTATGTTTATGTAATATTTTCAATAACAAATAACAAAAAAGATAAATCAAAATTAACTACTTTTGATATAATTAACTCGATCAAGTCAGTACTTTTATTGGTTATCTATCGTGTCATATAGTTTCAATTTATATAACATTCATTAATTCACAAAAACTTTTGCAGTGTGTGCGAAATGACAGAAGATATCTCAAATCAATCAAAATTGATCCAGCTAATCACATCAAGTTTGAGCAACAACTCAAGTCTAGACCCTCAAAATGAAGACATGAATACTTTAAAGTTGACCAGTTTACAGATTGAAAGCTTACCTCAGGAATCTATTGATCTTATGAAAGATTCTATCGAAAAACTATCGTTACAAAAAAACTTACTACATAATCTACCTTCAAACTTCTCAAATTTACAGAATTTGAAATATTTAGACATTCATAAAAATAAATTCGATACTTTTCCCAGAATTTTGTCATATTTATCTAGCTTGGAGATTCTTGATATAAGTCATAATGATATTTCTGATATCAGGGATGATTTTGATTTTGGGTATTTAAAGAAAAATTTGAAGATTTTATCATTGAAGGGAAACAAGCTTAATAAAATACCAAAGGTTTTGATCAATTTGAAGAATTTGAAGTTTTTAGAACTTGATGAAAATCCTTTGGTTCCAAAACATGCTGATTTATTGAAAGATTTACATAAATTGGAAACAAATGAAGAATCGATAAAGTTATTGAAAACTTTTTTATTAACAGAACCTCAATTTGATGAGTCTAATAATATGATTTATGAAAGTGATGATGATTTAAAAATGATTCCAAAACAATTAGAACGTTCAAGATCCACTTCAGAGAGTTATGTGAGTTCAAAAGCTGCTAAAAGAATGGGCTTCATCATTAAGAGGCCAAATCAAGAGTTATCAAATGAAATAATAAAAGAAAACATTGAACCAGCGCCAGTAACTAAAAATTTTGATAACGCACCCTCCGCTCCAAGAAATAGGTCATTAACAACCTCTTCAATGGTAAATTCATCTGAATTGAAAATCAACACCGATATGTCGAATCAGATAATAAATAATAATGATGAAAACAATTTGAAAAAACTCTCAACTTTACCAGAAGTCAATTCTCCAACAATACCATCAATTTTCAATTTCAAGATTATTGACATTGCAAAGAAAACGTTGGTTTCAATAAATGAGTTTAAATCAATATTAGATAAATTTTTGAATCAAGCTTTGAATGATAAATTTTCAAAAGAGCTAAATAATTTCATAAACACGTTCCAAATTTCAATTGATGAGCTAACGTCACTCTTAAAAAATTTTGAGTTTAATAAAAATACAGAAGATTTAAGTATTGATGAACTCTTAAAATCTCTAATAACAAATGTGTCAAATTTCAAAAAAGTTATTGAGTTTTTAGAGCAAAATTTGTCACTGAACCTAACGTCTAATGAAGATATGCCTTTGATTAGATCATTTTTTCTATCTTTGTTTTTATCATATACTGAGCTATTAAACGCGTTTAAGATTTTATCACCAAATCAAGTTCAAAGAACAGAAAATTCGCCATCAAACTCAACAAATTCTGTCCCCAAATTCAAAAAACTACCTCCATTAAGAATTCCAGAAAACAATATCAATATATCGATTGCTCAACAACTGAATGAGTATAATGAGGTCGATGAAAAATTATATGAATCCTTAAGAAACTTGTTAAGTGTTTCATCACAGGTTTATTCCGAATTAAATGATGCAATTGCTAAAAGTGCTATTGCTAATGCTAGACAAATCAATTTAGATAATGAAACAGACCAAAACAATAATGATCACGAACATCAGATTCCTCCGCAAATCATTTCCAAGATCAAAGATTTAACAAATACTTGTCTTACATCAATGGAATTAAATAAAAAAATCAAATTAAAATTAGTAAATCAAAGCTTTAGAAGTTTTACGATTCAAGAAAAGAAGAAATTTTATGATGAAATCAATTCATTTTTAAAATCAATTATTACCATTTTGGGCTCCACTAAATCGATCATGAATGAATCAACAATTTTAAATGAAGTTAGACATTTTTTTGCAATTTTAACAAAATCCACAAAAGATGTAACTATTATTTTAGAAGTTTCCTCATATCGAATGATCAATGATTCTTTCACAAAAGAAAATACTAGTAATGGTCTTCAATCTTCAATTCCTCAAAGTTCAACATCAACACAACCTCCTATTTCTTCAATTCAGCCACCAATGTTGTCTTCTATTCCATCAGTAATGTCAATTCCACAAATGAGTACACCATTAACCTTACAACCCAATACAAACTTACCTTCTAAACCGAATTCAGCAATACAATTCCATCATCCTCAACATCATACACAAGTACATTCTTCATCACAACAGCAATCACAACAACCTTCTTCAAATAATTTAGATCAACCAACAGCAATAACTCCCTCACTGACTTATAATGGACAGACTCAACCAAATCCATTTGAAACATCAATGATGAATAACTTACAGGATAGCTCCGATAGGGAATAGAAAATTGTGTTTAGTATAACTCTGGGCCAACAATAAAAGATGTCTTTAATTATTTGTAGATCGTGTATTGAATGATCAATATATTGTAAATAAATAATAGATAATAAATAATAAATAATAAATAATAGGTAACAAATTATAAATAAATGGAGATAACGATAAGTGAAGAATAACAATAATTAGTCGTAGTACGTCTTATCCACTCTAACCTTGTACAAATGAGCGTCTTCTTCATTTCTTGATCCCAAGTCTTTAGCTAATCCATCTGGATAACTTCTAGGAACGGCTCTTCTTTCAGGATAGAAGAAGAAATATATCATTGCACTAAATGAGCCCAAGATACCAAAAAAGATACCTTGTAATTTCAAGGCATGCCAATCGGTCGTAGTGTCGTATCTATGAGTAGACCACATATTGATCTCCTCGTCGTCAATGTGTAAAGGCTCACCAAAATTTCTTCTGTTTTGCTTATCATCCCATGGTAAGTCAGGATCACGGAATTGGTATGGAATCTTTGGGATATCATCTGGATAAGTCTCATTACTCGAATCAGTGGTACTATCATCAACATAAGGTTTCTCATTTGGTTTTCTAACATAAGTTGCTCCTGGAATTTTGGAGTTTGTAGCATAAAACCGATATCTTTGTGCTCCTTGAATCGAGCAAAATCTAACACTGCAAATCATTTGACATGAAAACTTGAACATCTTCGATAATCAAACAATCTTATAAACGAGAGACTGTTCCCCGTCTTTTTCTAGAAGTGTTCTGAAAAAACTTCGCGGGGTTTCGAGCCTCGACGGAACCATTTTTCAATGAAAAAACCATCTCAGTTTATCAACATATTTGCCGTTTATAAAACAAATTTGCTGATATTTGTATCATTTACTTGTTTATTTCAAATATTGGAGCATATAATTGATTAAAAAAGTTTTTGCATAAATAAATACTTTGGATTGGGCGGTTATTGGTCTAGATAGGTTGCATTTTCATCTTTTTTGTTTTATTGGTTGTCTTCATTAAACTGTTGGCACTTGTCTAATTGATCCACCCCAAATTGAAGTAAAGGATCTATTCGTATTCAGACACTCAATTCTTAAAACATTCTTCCCCATTTTGTATATGTCCGTCTCTGGAACCCCCAATTCCAGGCAACGCTCTTCCAGAACGCGTCTTCATTCAGAACTAGATGACGAGTCAATAGATTCAGAAACTAATGATTCGTATATTAAAGAAGAAGATGGCGATGAAGTATTCAATGGGAGAAGAAGAAGAAGTGGTAGAGCACATGCTCCGGTCAATTATAAGTTAACTAGAAAATTCACTAGACATTCCAATGATCATGATAATACGAAAACAAATAAATCTAATGATGACAACAAAAAAGATCACAATCATCAAATAATAGAAAACGAAGATGGAGTCAAATATATAGAAGACTCAGAAGCTTTGAAAAATCATGCTAATCAAGAATTATCCATTGTAGATCAATTTGGTAAAATCAGTTCAAAACATGCGTTGTTAACATCAGAATTGTTTCATTTAACTGAATATACTTCATTGGTTACATGGGATCCTGAAACTCCACCAAGTAACCAATATATCGATTATGTTAATGACAATTATAACATTTGGGAATCAAACAAAACACTGAATGGAAAATCAAAGAGACATAGTCTTCGCCATTCAACTGTTAAAGAAAATCCATTGAAAAGGTTAGTTGAAGAATCTCAGGAAAGATTCAAGCTCCAAGTTTTCAATCCTACAAAATTTTATAACGATAATTTTTTAAAACAAATTAGCAAACCAGGTCCTGGAAGACCACGCAAAAAAATTCAATTATCTTCACTTGCATCTCCATCCATGCATAGAGTTAAACCTCAAAATTTCCAAAATAATAGACCAAGGGGAAGACCTAAAAGGGAAGATTATACAAATCCTGCTGATGAAACACCTCGCAAAAGAGGAAGACCTAAAATTATCAAACCTGAAGCACGCGATGAAGAAGACGAAGAGAGTGATGATGAAGAAGAGGATGAAGATGATTATAGTTCACACCATGATGATCAAGTAGACTTTATTGATGAAAATAAACTTGGAAGTTCACCAAAGATCAAACAGTTCTTCAAGCCTGGTCATCTTCCAAAGATTAAATTCAAATTCAGTTTACCTGAGCGTATGATAATTCATCCAAATCATGTAAGTCAGCCAGAATTCTCATCAATTGAAGGTTATTTAAACTCATATAAATCACTGGAAGAGGATATGACAAATGAAGAATATGAAGTTTATATTGCAGATCAACGTCAAGTTGTTTCTAAACTCAAAACTGCAATCAATGATAACTTCTTAGCAATTGATGAAAAGTTGAACATCTCAAAAGTTCCACCTCCACAACCATTCAGAGACCCTTTAAAAACTCATCACACTTTCAGTGATCATTTTGTTGCTCAAGGTGTACATTTATCTAAGTTATTTCAGGATTCAAAAAAACTCAAAGCTCAAAGACAACGTAAAATTGCACAAATGATTGAAGTCTATTTCAAACGTCAAATAGGTGCTAAAGAAAGACTTGAAAAAGAGGAAGAAAAACGGTTGAAAACACTTGCTAGAAACACTGTTCAATCTGTTAAAAAAAGATGGATTTTAGCTGAAAAGGCTTTTAAAATCTTGAAAAATCAAGAAGCTGAAGAGTTGAAAAGAATTAAAGGTAAAGAACACTTATCACAAATGTTGGAACACTCCACTCAATTACTCGAAGCTCAATTTACTAAACAAGATGATGATGATGACATGGACATTATTGATGTCGATAACTCAAGAGAAGAAGATGATGACATCAACTTAACACTAGAAGAGTTGAAATCCAAATATTCTCATTTACAGAATCTAAAATTAGAAGAGATCAGTGAAGATACACAAAATGAAGAAGGAACTCCAGAAATCGAATCAGTGTCAGAATCAGAGCAAATCGTTCCAGAGTTGGATAGTGTTGAGAAGAAAGCTGTAGAGGAAGCTAATAATGCAGATCATGATTCTTTATTAGACAGCGATACATCTCTAGATTCAGATGATGACAGTGACCTTTCAAATGAGGATGAAGATGAATCTCCAAGACCTTCTGGTTTAGCTGCTTTATTTGGTAAATCTTCTAGAGCTAAAGATGAAGAAGAGGAAGAAGAAGAAGATGATGATGATGAATCTGTCAAATCTTATTCCTCAGGTGAAGAAAATGATATTGGTGAAGATCATGAAAATAACTTAACACCTCAATCAAGTCCTGAACCACAAGAAAAAGAAGAAACATCAAATAAACATTCAAGGGATACTACAAATGAGCCAAATGATGGTGTTGTTGATGTTCCTTACCCTTCTCTTTTGTTGAAGGGTGATTTACGATACTATCAAAAACAAGGTTTGAACTGGTTAGCTAGTTTATACAATAATGGAACTAATGGGATTCTAGCAGATGAGATGGGTTTAGGTAAAACTATTCAGACCATTAGTTTAATCTCGTATTTGGCTGTATTCAAAGGTAATTGGGGTCCTCATTTAATTGTTGTTCCAACTTCTGTTTTATTAAATTGGGAAATGGAATTCAAAAGATTTGCACCTGGTTTTAAGGTTATGGTCTATTATGGTTCACCACAAGAAAGAAAACAAAAAAGAAAAGGTTGGAATAAACCAGATACTTTCCATGTTTGTATCACTTCATATCAGCTAGTTTGTCAAGATCAACAGATTTTCAAAAGAAAACGTTGGAAATATATGATTTTAGATGAAGCTCATAATATTAAGAATTTCAAATCAAACAGATGGAACGTTTTACTGAACTTTAATACTGAAAATAGATTGCTTTTAACAGGTACACCATTGCAAAATAATATCATGGAACTATGGTCATTATTATATTTTTTAATGCCTTCATCGTCAAAAAATCAATCGATACCATCAGGTTTTGCAAATTTAGATGATTTTCAAACATGGTTTGGTAAGCCTGTTGATAAAATTATTGAAGGTGGTTCAGATCAAAAAGTTGATGAAGAAACAAAGCAAACAGTTTCAAAATTACATCAAGTTCTAAGACCTTATTTGTTACGTCGTTTAAAAGCTGATGTGGAATCCCAAATGCCTGGTAAGTATGAACATGTCGTTTATTGCAAATTATCAAAAAGACAGTATAAGCTATATCATGAATATTTGGATAGAAGTGATACCAAAAAGATGTTACAGAATGCTAATTATATTTCAATCATTAATGCTTTAATGCAATTAAGAAAAGTTTGTAATCATCCTGATTTATTTGAAGAAAGGCAAATCAGAACTTCATTTGCAATTGATGAATCACTAATTACACCATATCAAACAACAAGTTCATTGGTTTTAAAAAGATTACAAGATACCAATAAGATCAACTTGGATGTTCTGAATTTATCATTCAGTGGATATGAAGGAGATGGATTAACTACATATCATTCAAACTCAATCCAGAAATTGAAATCTTCTAAAATTTTGGATGAAAAAATCGAAGAATTATCCAAAAATCTTGCTGTTGAGATCAACTCAAACTATTCTAATATTACTGAATTTTATAAATATTCAAGATATCACTCAAAGAAGGATTATTTAGATAAAATCAAACAAATAATTTACTTAAATAATTTAAGATGTGATAAAAAGCCAATATATGGTAGAAATCTCATAGATGAGTTAAGTGTTGTCAAACCAATTGAGTTAGATCTCCAAATTAAAGAAGAATTGATCAAACCACTAGAAACTAGAATGTTATCATTAAAAGACGAAATTGATAGATTTGCGTTCGTTACGCCAGACGTTGTTAACTTGAACATGTCACAATTAACTATTCCTGAAAATGTTGCTGAAAAGGTCATTGAATTAGAAAATCCATTACATAAGGTTCAAACCAAATTGTCTATTCAATTTCCAGATAAGTCTTTATTATTATATGATTGTGGTAAATTACAAAAGCTAGCTAAGCTATTAACAGATTTACAAAAAGGCGGTCATAGGGCATTAATCTTCACTCAAATGACTAAAGTTTTAGATATTTTAGAGCAATTTTTGAATATTATGGGTATCAGATATATGAGATTAGATGGTTCAACCAAAATTGAAGATCGTCAAATTTTGACAGAAAGATTTAATAAAGATCCAAAGATTACTGTCTTCATTTTATCTTCAAGATCAGGTGGGTTAGGTATCAATTTAACTGGTGCTGATACTGTTATCTTTTATGATTCAGATTGGAATCCTGCAATGGATAAACAATGTCAAGATAGATGTCATAGAATTGGTCAAACAAGAGATGTCCATATTTATAGATTTGTTACAGAATATACCATTGAATCTAATATTTTGATGAAAGCAAATCAAAAGAGACATTTAGATAATGTTATCATTCAAGAAGGTGAATTTACAACAGATTATTTCAGTAAATTATCATATAAAGACTTATTAGGTGAAGAGAGTAAAGACGGTGATGGGGATAAATTATTGTTCAATGATACTTCTAAATTGGGCAATGCTTTAGCAGAAGCTGAAGATGAAGCAGATGCTAGGGCTGCTAAAGAAGCAATGAAAGAAGTTGAAGTTGATAATGAAGATTTTGTTGAAAATGAAGATGAAGAAACTGGAGTTGAAGTTGATCATCGTGAAGGATACGGCCATATTGATGAGTATATGATTAGACACATTGCAAATGGATTCTATTACGATTAATATACAATTTGTGTTATATAGAAGAGAACTGTAACACCACCTGGAGTTACCCGCAAGACGCGATCTAGATCGGGAAATTTGTAAAACCAAAACAATCTTTTTCTGCTTACAAAAAATTACCACAAAAGAGCAGTGAAGAAGACATATTTATATTTCCACTCCAAACTCTATCTCTGTATCGACGAATATCACAATAACAATACTGCCGCTCATTGGACTCCTTCATCTTTTTTGGTTTTTATATATATTATATTTTTTTTTTGCATATTCACTTCCAATAGAATAGAATGGAAGGAACTGTCAGAGCACCATTGAGAGATCTTGGTGTCAATTCACCAACTGTGAAGAGACAAAAACTATCTAATAATGGATCACACGTTTTACAACCGCATGAGCAAATTCAAATGGCTCAGTTCCAGAAAGAGAGAGAAGTGCAAAAACAACAACAGCAGCAACAACAACAACAACAACAACAACAACAACAACAAGAGACAATGCCTCTGACAGAATGGCAACACAGATGGAGAAAAATCATGCGTGAATCGGTTATCTATTTTGACAGTAATGACCCAAGTATGCTGGATGCTGCTAAACGCAAAGAAAAGGAACAAGCTATAAAGATGTTCACCCAAGTTGGTGCTTCAATTCAACAATTTTTTGATAGTAACGTCACTGTTGTTGTATCAAATAGAGCTAAAACTGAACTTCCCTCCAAAATGTTTGCCTACTCTGCTTCCTTGAAATTTTGGAGTTATGAAAAAGTCTTCCGGTTCTTGAAACATTTAGGTGAAGTCCCATCACCAGAAAGTTCATCAAAATCAAAACCACAACGTTTGAGTTCGTTATTGCAAGATGAGAAATTACATGGTACTCAGGATAGAGATATAACTGCAAAAAGAGATGATTTTAGCTACTTCAAGAATCCTTATTATTATGTTTATGACCTTCGTCAAGTTATAAAACCAGTTGCATTAAGAGAATGGAAAATCAAAGATGAAAAAAGACCATGGCCACATATCTTTTCCTCGACATACGGTCATTCCTTATTCACACCAGATCCATCAAACATCCATGATCCAAAAAAGAAAGAACGTAGGAGATTAAGAGATGAACAAAACAGGAGACATAGAGATAGACTACGGGCAATTTATTCTAAAAAACCTCATTTTGAAAATGAAACCTCATCATCCAATGAAACTTCTCCAAGTAAGGATGATGTATCCCCTCCGACTAGAATGCCACCTCCATTATTATCAAGACAAGCATCCTTAATCAATAACAATTTTCCAGAATATAATAAAAGAAATACATTTGAAATCGAAGCCTCAGGCTATACAGGCTCTCTTAATGCATCGGCTAGGTCTGCAGAGGCTACCAAGAACGGTCTTATTGCACCAAAATCAACTGTTCCATCAAAACAGTACAATCATTTACAGAGAAAATTGATTGAAAAAAGATCAAAATTATCTAAAATGGAACTCAAAGATCAAAATAGTCAAAAACAAAAGATACCTGGTTATTGTGAGAACTGCAGAATTCATTTCAATGATTTCGATGAACATTCTGAAAGTGCTGGTCATAGATCGTTTGCTGTAAATGATGAAAATTTTGAATCAATTGATGAATTGATTAATTTATTACGCGAAAGCATTAGAAATAAAAGATAATGCTCATAAATTTAATGAATAAAAAACATTGCATTACATATCATATCATATCTACTTTCATAAATAAAGATTTAAGTTTACAATAAGTGTAGTAAACCTATCTTCTACTTTTTATGTCATATATCTATTAAAAAAGTTGAAGACCCTAGAAGTTAGAACTGAATCTACTATCAAAATAAGTCAACTCATGAGGCCTATAGGCGATGCATCCAAAATGAGTGATATTTCAACTCTTCTCCACCTATATTCAGGTAAAAAAAACTCAAGGATTGTGTTGTAGAGAAAAAGAACTCACACGATTAATTAATTTCACATCAACACTATATTAATCCTTTGGACAAAAGGGCAAACAATATGGATGGATAACGAAAAACTCTTGTAGTAAATAAAGATTTGAAAGAATAATTTGATCATATATGAGTTGCACCAGAATACCTATGCTGCTAATACTGAGAGCTGAAATATCTCATTATACAACTAATAGCTAGGCTGACTATATAATAGGCCTGGATTCATGATTGATTAATTGTAACATGTAATACTTTAGGTATGTAAGGAAAGGTCTTTGACTCTTGGAGTCTTGACTCTTTTCTTTTTTTTTTTCAATCTCCACTCGGCATCTGTCAGAACTTTAAATCTTTTGAAAACCTTTTCATTCACCGAAGTTGGAATCCAAAAAAATAAAAACATGTCAGATCTTAAACAACCTAATCGGAATATATAAGACGAATAAGAATTAGAGTCCTGTATATTATTCCTATCAATATGAATAGCTGAAACACAGAAAATTATCTCGGATCGCCAGTTTAGTCGTACAATTATGTGTCGAAGAAATTCCCAGTCATATTTAGAAGGAAGAGTATATTACTTTTTACTGTTACATACGCTCATCTTTGTCTAGATCTACAGTGTATACCGGTATGTTACATTTAGACTTACTATTTGTTTCCACTGTTCAGTCTTTAGTGCTATCAAATTAGTATTAAAGAATTCACATTCAGGAGCAGTGCGTACAATTTTTGTATACAACTATGTGAGTTGAAAAATACAGTTACAACATCAGAACTGGCCAAAAACTGAGAAAAACTCATCCATTGTAATTGAAGTCTGTTTGTTTTCAGCAAGATATCTTGTAAAATATTATTGAATAGTTCAAGTGCTCTTCTTCTAGCTGTTGATATTCATAAATCAAACTGTTGTAAAAACATCTTCGTAAACCAACACTTGAATATCTCCAAACTGTTTCCAGCTATATTATCACTTAAAATCAAATACTCTGGCTTTCAAATGATCATTTCTCATCATATCAAGAACAGTTTTTTGTTTCTATGGCATAAGGTATAAAGTATAATAAACCTGAAAACTCATTATTCCAAACCAACCGCTTTATGTAAGTAAACTAACTAGAGTAAGTTATTTGCAACATGTGTTTCACGAATCACCTAGGTCCTAACATTATTTTAGAGTTGCTATGCAGCTAGTCTTAGGGTTCTAGAGTGAAAGATGAAGTTGTAAGTACAGATACATCAATTATTTATAGTATGTTATGAAGCGATGAGCTCCACATAATAAAAAAAAATGAACCAAATCTTAGAAGAGAATGCTAAAAGACTCTGTTAGTTAGTTCAGATACATTCAAATGTTATCTAGATGTGTTCAGCTAAGCTTGAAAATAACTTGCCAAAGTAATTCTAGAATCCTAACCAAGTTTAATTTGAGACAATTTTCAGTCTCATCGTTCTGTTTAGCTAAAGCACCAGTCAGAAAACTAATCAACATACCCAGATTCACAACTGTTGCCACGCTAGCAAATCTATTGAACGTCAGATATGAGCAGTTAGTGAAAAATTTGAAAGTAATGGGCTTTGAAAACATGAACCATAATGTCATATTGGATAAAGAGACAACTATATTAATTGCAGATGAATATGGATTTGAAGTTAACGAGGTTGATGAAGATGATAACGGTAAAGATCTTAAACCAACAAAATTTGATCAAGATTCTAAATTTATGAAACCACGACCACCTATTGTCACAATTATGGGACACGTTGATCATGGTAAAACAACTATTCTAGATTATTTGAGAAAATCTTCAATAGTTAAAGGTGAACATGGTGGAATAACTCAACATATTGGTGCTTTCTCTGTGAAGACTCCAGTTTCTAAGAAACTAATCACATTTCTAGATACACCTGGACATGCTGCTTTTTTGAAAATGAGAGAAAGAGGTGCTAATGTCACAGATATTGTTGTTTTAGTTGTTGCAGCAGATGATTCAGTTATGCCGCAAACTATCGAAGCTATTAAACATTTGAAGAAATCTGGTGTTGCCTGTATAGTTGCCGTTAATAAGTGTGATAAAGAAAACGCTGATCCAGATAAAGTTATTGCTGATTTATCAAGCCATGATATCATTACTGAAGAATATGGTGGTGACATTCAAGTCGTTAAAGTATCTGGATTAACTGGACTAAATATGGACAAATTAGAAGAAAGTATTATTACATTAAGTGAGATTTTAGATTTGAAAGCTGCAACAGGTGATAAAAAAAAAGTTCCAGTTGAAGGTTGGGTTATTGAATCACAAAATAAATCAAGAATGGGTCCTTTAGCAACTGTTTTAGTCACTCAAGGTGATTTAAAAACAGGAGATTTTGTTGTTTCAGGTACTACTTATTGTAAAGTTAAATCAATGAAGAATGAATTTGGTGAGAACGTTAAATTAGCAAAACCTTCAACTCCTGTTGAAATTTGGGGTTGGAAAGATGTTCCTGAAGCTGGTCAATTGTTATTACAAGCACCAAATGAAAAAATTGCTAAAGATGTTTTAAGTTATAGATTATTGAAAAAACAGAGAGATCAAGAATCAAAAGATGTTGAAGTTATTAACAAATTAAGAATTGACGCAAAGAAAGAAGTTGAAAAACGTGAGAGATTAGATGAATTAAGAAAATTCGGTTTAAGCCAAGAAGATGTAAATAAAGAAGAAGAAGTTTCAGATATATCAACTCAAGAAGTTGTTAATTATATTATCAAGGCAGATGTTAGCGGTTCTGTGGAAGCTATTGTTGATGCGATTCAGGATATTGGTAATGAAGAAGTGAAATTAAATATCATTTATAGTGAAGTTGGTACTGTTAATGATACAGATTTAGAAAGGGCAGAAATCTCGAATGCTATAATACTTGGGTTCAATATTACACTAACTAAAGACATTGATAATAAGTCAGCTCAACGTAAAATCCCAATCAAATTGCATAATATCATTTATCATTTGATCAAAGATGTTGAAGAGGAATTGTCATCAAAATTAACACCAATAATCGATTTAAAGATTAGAGGTGAAACTGAAATCAAAGAAATCTTTGAAATTAAAGGTAAAAGAAAAAAAGTTATCAAAATTGCTGGTTGTAAAGTAACATCGGGTACTCTAGAAAGATCTTCCCGAGTTAGAGTCGTTAGAGGTAAAACTAATGAAGAAGAAGGTATTGAAGTATTCAGAGGTAAATTGGATACTTTGAAACATTTGAAAGATGATGTTGTTGAAGTTAAAAAGGGTAAAGAATGTGGTGTTGGATTTGAAAACTGGTCTGATTTCCAACCAGGAGATATAATTCAAGTTTATGATGAGGAAGAAATCAAAAGATTTTTGTAAATAGTTTGTAAATAAAAAAAAATATACGCTTTAATGTTTATAAAGTAAAACAAAATAAAAAAAAGTCTATATATTAGTGTCGAGAGATTTTACTGTTGAAATGCTTCTTCCCATTGAACACCACACCATTCTTCAACATATCCAACATTATTTGAGTCATATTCTGGAATGTAATCTTCTCTATCCGTATATATTATAATAGTGACCCATTCCATACCGTTTTCAGTATCTTTCAATGATTTTTCAAAATCAATAAGTAGTTTAGACATTATTTGCAATTCAAACTGTCTTGAACTTGAAGGATTATAACCAGGTGCAGGAACTAATTCTTTTAAAATTTTGATAGCTGTATCGTCACTTGATGAATATAATAAAGGTTTTTCCCCAATGTCGTAACGTAGTACTTGTAAAGGATTATGAGAGATAGTATCACTGTATTTTTGAAAATCTTCATCTGCTAAAGAATTTGCTATTTTAGCATAGTCTGCATTAACTTGAGCATTACCAGCTCCACCGCCGACTTCAGTTTCTAAATCTAAAGCATCTTCGTCAATTTGAACACCTTCTGGTAATTTATTCTTATCAATTTTCTTGAAAGTTTCTTCTTCTGTGTATAGATAATAACCAGGAAATTCAGGTAATAGAATATTATTATTACCACATTTATCTTGCTTTACTGGTTTAGGTTCTGCATTTTTAGCAACATCTGCAAATGATGGTTTCGATTCGTTGTGCATGGCAAATGGATTTAATGATTTATCGTTATTTGAAAATGGATTATCACCAAATGGATTTGAATTACCTTTAGTTTCATTATTAGCTTCCCCACCAAACAAAAAAAAACTTTGATTATCTTGTTTTAACTTCTTATCTAGTTCGTCTTTAATCTCTTGTTCTTCTTTTAATCTCAGTTCTTCCATCTTTATTGGATCTTTTGAAACACCTCTTATAACTCTAATGGAGCCTTTTGCCTTATTACAAGAGCTTTTACCACAAGCGAACACATAAATCACTCGATCATACAGTTCACCATCTAAGGGTGCAAAAGCTTGTAATAATAATGATAAATCACCTTGACAGTTCAAACATTTTAGTAGTTTGGAATCAGGTTTTGAAGTTTCACCTAACCAAACTGGTTGTCCTCCAACAAATGTATCTTCTATGCTTGGTAATTCATCTTCGATTGGGGTATCAATAAACCCTAACATGACTTTAGAATGATTGGGTGTAAATTCTTCACCCTCATCAGATGAATAATCTAATTCTGACATGACTTTATTGGTAATAAATAACATTCATTAAGGCGATGAGGTGAATAAAAATTCTTTTGACCTTGAACATCCGAACACCGTCATTGATGCCACTATACGATATGGAGAAGGGGTATACGTTACTGGTTTGGCTATAATGCAGTCCTAGCCCTAGAGAAACCCTTTTGAACTTCATATATTGTAATTACATCTTTAGTTGAATAATTCTTGGTTATTTTTTATCATTTTCATTCTTTTTATGCTATACATGACTTATCATTCATTAAGTTGAACCACTTCAGTGGATTCTGTAGTTTCATCTACATTCATTTCATTATGTTTTTTTATTCAAGATCTTTTGATTATCTTGAAATTCTTCTTTCAAGGCTCCTTTGTAAACTTTCTCAATGTTTTCTTTAGTTATGACTGCCTTTATCTTCATTCATTTCTTTTCCATTCTGATTAATGTCTGCTTCTATTGTCACTTCGTTCACTTCCATATCTTGGTTCTTATTCACCTCTTTTGAAGACTCCTCCTCGGGTTGAGTGCTATCATCTGAACTATCTTCTTCACTTTCACTTGAATCTTCATCACTACTTTCCTCACTGCTATCGTCACTAGAACTATCACTTTCTGACTCACAAACTGAGTATCCCTTAACTTCCTTTCTCGTACTAATTATCAAGGTCGGAAATTCAATAACTGTCTTGTCTTTCAATTCTTCAGCTAGGAAAGCTTCTTTACATAATGGAATAAATTGTAGATCAGTTGACCTTGCCTCAATCTTTTTCAAAAAACAAAACCATTCAGCATCTTTGCCGATTCGATTCTCAATCTTTTGTGGTAATATGTTCTTGATAGCTGAGTTTTCAGTGACTCTATAAGCTATATATTTATCTTCCTGTAATCCTGTTTCACTATTAACAAGTATGAACTCAACTGTCCAAACAAATGTGTTTTTCTTCTTATCCCATCCAGATTTGTTCATATTAGATCTCTCCATTCCTTTAGGCAAACATTTAACATTAACTCCTCTTCTTATTGTAATATTATCATTATCCTGATGTCTTTTCTTATTGTTATTTCTTTGATTTGAATTCAATATCCTTTTGTTCTTGCTTCTAACTTCAGATATGGCCACATTTATGTTTCTATTGATATTCATTAAGAAGTTGTAATCTCTTTGAACTAAAGTCTCATCCTGTCTAAAGTCATCTCTTTTAACATACTCCGTATTATCAACTATTCCATCACAATCACCCTGCAGTTTATGGTTTGTGACACACTCTAGAGAACAGGTCTTCATGAAACA
Organism: Phaffomyces thermotolerans; assembly: GCA_003707215.2. Classification (NCBI taxonomy): domain Eukaryota; kingdom Fungi; phylum Ascomycota; class Saccharomycetes; order Phaffomycetales; family Phaffomycetaceae; genus Phaffomyces; species Phaffomyces thermotolerans. Next base: position 180,668 of record PPNJ02000005.1, on the reverse strand, counting down.
TTTTGGACATTTGTATCTACTTTCCTTCTCTAAACAGATATCACAATAGCTCATTAGATCAATGACTTTAGAAACATACTAGTTCTTTTCAATTTTTTTTTTTTTCAGTATATTCCGGATATTTCAAAAAGACGCAGTTCAAGTACAAACATTTCATTAGATACAATCATGTTTAAATTAATCGCATTGAGATCCATTTCAAGAGCTTTCATTCCAACTGCCCCAAATATTCCTTTAAGACAATTTTCTACAACTTCCGTCGCTTTCAAAAAAGTGAAAAACGAGAAATCAAAAGGTGGGAAGCATCATAAATCAGAACCAGAAGAAGAATTATCTCAAGAAGATCCAAGTGTCATCTTGAAAGCATTGGAATCCAATTATAAAGAATCATTGAAACAATTTAAAGATAAAATATTGTTAACAAAGCAAGGTAATTCTAATCCAAAAATCTTTGATAATCTGGAAGTCCCTTTAAATCATCATGAAACTGCTAATTTTCTATCAGTTGCTCAAACTTCATTAAAAGGTAGAAACTTGATCATCACTGTATTTGATCCAAGTAATTCCAAACACGTCATCTCTGCCATTCTGAAATCTGGTTTGAATTTGAATCCTGAACAAGTGCCAAATATTCCTCAGCAGTTAAAGGTTTCATTACCTCCAGTTACTGGTGAAACAAGAAGTTCAATTGTTAAAGAATTAAAGAAGAATTTCGAATTTTTCAAGAATTCAAACTCATTTAAATACAGTTTAGCTTTACATAGAGCAGATGCTTTGAAAGAATTGAAAAAATTCCAAAAGAGCGATGAAATTAAGAAAGCAACAAATGATGTTGAAAAATTACATAAAAAATATGCTACTGAGTTACAAGATTTATTAAAATCTGCTGAGAATCAAGTCATGAATTAGACCAGATTACTCAAAACATAATCATCATTGAAACAATATTATACTAATTCACACAAAATATACAATCATTTACATACACACTTGTTTCTTTTTTTTTTTCCTTCTACGTATCTCTATGAACCATTTCTGGCCAATGTACCAATAGCTTTGATTCTGTTCCATAAACTAACATCATAACCACCAACATTTAAAGCTCTGACGAAATTCCAGGCTTTAGATTCATCTGTTATTGGATAATCTAAAGGCTTTGGGATTTGTGTTGAAATGAATGGAATTTTATCAAATGAAACTGATTTTAAATTACATAAACCTTGTAAACCTTCTTCACCACCAAATTTACCATAACCTGACCCCTTTTGACCACCAAATGGTAATTGACAAACATAAAACGTTGCAAAATCATTAATTGCAACATTACCTGATTTGATTTCATCTGTTACTTTATTTAATTCATTCCAGTCATTACCGAAAACTGAAGCACCCAAACCAAAATCTGTTGAATTTGCAATATCAATAGCATCTTGAGTATCTTCAGCTTTCATCACTGTTAAAACTGGTCCAAATATTTCATTTTGCGCAATTTTCATATCTTTTGTAACATCAACTAATAACGTTGGTGCAAAATAATGACCTTGTGGATAGTTTGGATGTTGATACTTATCACCGCCATGTACTAATTTGGCACCATTTGCCACTGCATCATTAATTAATTCCATTATTTGGTCAAATCTATTATCACTGATTAATGCACCCATATCAATATCTTCTAACTGATCAATATCAGAACCTAATCTTAAAGTAGGAACTCTTTTAGATAAAATTTCAACAAATTTCTCATAATTTTTTTTGGTAACAATAACTCTTTCAATACCAATACAATTTTGTCCAGCAGATTGGAATGTACCTCTCATAACGATACTTGAAATTGAATTTAAATCTTTAACATCATCTAGTATTAAAAAAGCGTCTTTACCACCTAGTTCAACAACAACTGGAGTCAATGATTCAGAAGCAGCTTTAACAACATGATGAGCAACTGGTTTTGAACCAATGAAAGTGATATGACTTAAACCTGGATGAGATGTGAAATAATTGGCATTATCTGGCCATGTATAAACTAATTGTACTAAATTTGGATCTATGTTCAACTCTTTCAAACAAGTCTGTATTAATTTAATGTAAAAAGTTGAAGACCATACAACTTGTTCTGAACATTTAACAACAATTGAGTTACCAGTAAATAAAGCGGCAATTATTGGACCCATTAGATTATGAAAAGGATAGTTCCATGATATTAAAGAACTAACGACACCTAATGGCTCATATCTAACTTCAGCACCTTTATAACTCATTAGTAAATTGAAAGGACCTGGCCTTCTTGAAGGTTGCAAAGCTTTTTCACCATGCTTAATTATCCAGTTTAATTTTTCTAATGTTACTAAAATTTCTCCCATTGATGCATCAACCATTGTTTTACCTGAATCTCTACAAGCAACTCTTGCTATGTTTTCTTGGTTATTAACAATGAATTCACTCAAAGAACGTAATAGTTGTCTTCTTTTAGCAAATGTTGAAGTTTTCCATTTTTTTTGAGCTAGATCAGCTTTTGAAATAATTGAGTCGATTTCATCGCTGGAGTTAGTTTTAAACTTCCCTAAGAACTGACCTGTTGCAGGACAATAAGATTGAATGAATTCTGGTTCCTCATCCAACTTAATTGAAACTGGATGAATTCTTTTACCCTTCCAATGAGGTTGTGCTTCTGGAGGAATTTCCAAGTTGAATTTGACAGGAATTTCATCGGTTGATATTCTACGAGGCAATAGAACCCATTTCAAAGTGAACCATATACTTAAAGCAGTGAAAATCGAACCAAGTAAAGAATATGATAGTTGAGATGTGTTCAAATTTATGTTGTGATAAACCAGATAATCCTCAATAGTTTTATTCAAATATTCAAGTATTCTTTCATCAAAAGTAGAGTTTGAGCCACTGAGAAGAATCTGGGAGCCATTCATCTTTCTCAACTAGTGAATTTATCTAAACTATTATTCAATCAAATTAAGCATATATTCATTTTGTCATGTGTTTTTTTTTTCCATATAAAAACTTGCTTCGAGTTTAAGCGGAAAAAACCAATTTCTAGGCGGAAGGGTCTGCCCATTTAGTACAAAGAAAGGGAGAGAGAGATTTTACAACAAAACCACTGGAGGAATCAGCTTCTGTATCTTTGTATTAATGACGTTTATTTGCTTCAAGCATTGATATGTAGTTCTGGAGTTGGTTTGATAACAGCATCAACTAATAATTTGACAACAGCAGCTTTCTTGTCAGCAGCAGTCTTTTGAATTGATGCTAGCTCTTGAGCGACAGCAGCCTCAGCATCCTTATCGATAGCTTCGTTTAAACCAGAATGTTCAGCTTCGTATTGTTTCAACTCAGCTTCTTTTTGAGCTTTATATTTTTTGATATCAGCAGCAGCATCAGTTTTAGCAGCTTTCAAACGCTGCGTACGGTATGCTCTGGCTTCTTGAACAATTTTGTGTGCTTCTTTTTCTGCATTCAGCAATGTTTGGATACCTGACTGATTTGACTGAATGTTTAGTTAGTAAGGGATGATCACTCAAAAAGTTGGATTGGAAACTTGTCGATTCTCATGGTTTTCTTCCACTGAAAGCCACGCACCACCTTTATAGAAAATCAATCATCGTCAACTACAACTCTCTGCTTAGCAAACATACCATCTTAATTCGACTGTTTATTTCTCAAACAAGTTTCTTTCGTTTCTGTGTTTCATTTAATTTCCAAAGTCATCCAAACATCCCAAATAGTCCATAACTCCTAACCTTTCCCGACAGAGGTGAAGAATTAGTAGTGAAAGTGACTGATTGATGATAGCTGCTTATCTTATTGATGTTGATTATTATTCTGGAATGTATAACATTTTGAACTGTTACTTATTCATTATAATAAAATTGTGGTGTTTTTTTTAACTGGTAGAAACGATAGACCCTTGATTAGAAGAAAGATGAATTGGTTTACTATCAGGCGTACATTTAGTGGACCCACGTATCTTTATTAGAATTCTATAAATTAAGAGCATTCTTTATCATCTTCAATACATTAGCTAACACAAAAATCTAGCAATTCAACAAAATAAAAAATACCACAATTTATTTAAGCATTCAGTTACTCACAAAAGACCTTGAGATTTGACACTTGCTTTTGATCCATTGCTAGCTATGTCCGCTCTAACACAAAGGCCAGTAACACAAGACTCTATTCAATCTTCTAATCCGGGTATAATAGAACTAGATGATTCACTTTCCCAAAAATTGAAATCACCAATCCAAGAAGTTGTCATTTATGACCAAGAAGAAATCGAAATAAATAAAATTAGGCCTGATACAAGTCCTTTGTTTTTTGAACTGAAATCAAGTGCATTGACTGATGATGAACTAGCCGAGACTACGAACAGCTCCGGTTTCAAACGATTTATTGATGATTTACCATCATCTTGTGTACCATTTGCCTATTTGAAATTATCAACATCAGAATTCAAAAGTATAACCGATTCGAATTTGAAAAGTAGTGTTTCAAGTTATACTTCATCATCAAAATTATCTCCAAATCTTGTTTTCAATTACAATGAATTGTCTGCATTAAGTAAAAAGGCGTATAATAGAAAAAAAATCATTGAAGAAATTATTGAAACTGAAGAAAGTTACATTAACAGTTTGAGAATGTTGAGCGAGATTTATCTAAATTCAATTATAGATAAAGGTAATAACGGAATCCCAATGAAGTTATTATTAGACTATACGGAACTATTGATCCTGTCGCATGGAGATTATTTGAATGACTTGAGAAAACTATATTCATTGTCTATATCAACTTATAAAGATTATGATTTGAAAGATATTACAAAACATCTAATACCATTATCTTCTCCACTAATGGCAGCTTTAGTCTGTGAATTGACTAATAAAAAAGCTATAAGCATTTATTTATATCAAGAGTATTATAGTTTACTAGATCTTGTTTTGAAGTTGATTGATTTCAAACATGATGATCCTGAATTAGGTCAAACATTAACAAGAGGTTTTCAAAGATTCTTAGAAAGCTCATCAGCTGAAAAATTGGATTTATCATTAGTTTCTTTAATCCATAAGCCAATTCAAAGAATATCAAAATACAAATTATTCTTAGAAAGTCTACTAAAATTAACACCGTTAGAAGAGGATGAATTATCAAATAGGAAAATTAATGATTCTTTAATTCAAATTGATTTTTCTATTAAAGAAGTTAACAGATATGGTTTACAGGAGAAGATTAGAAGTATTTTGTTATTCAATAATTTAGTTTTCCATCAAGAATTACAATTTCCAGTGGAATATCTTGGTTTACCTTTATTATTAGGCTCATTCAATGTCGTTTATATAACGAACAAGGATTCAAAACCAATTTCTGCGAATTATGGTGCATTTTTATTCAAAACTCATTTGATTTTGTGTGAAATTAAATCAAACACTAAATATGAAGTTGTTTTTTTGATTCCGTTATCAGTATCAAGAATAATTGTAAACGATGAAGGTAATGATGGTGGTTTATTTACATTTTATGATTATAATTTCAAATTATTGTTTGAATATAAATTCCAATTATACGAATTGCTAATATTGAATTTTAATCAACATGATCATTTAATTTGGAAAGAAAAACTTATGATATTGATAAATGTGGTTAACGGTCCTTATAAATTGGACTACTCTGCGTCTTTTTTCAATGAAGAAAGAGGTACTAGATCATCAACTATAATTCCTGATAACATCATATCTTATGATTTAAAACTAGACAAATTTCTAAGAAAACAGAAAATATTCAATTATTGCTATTTCAGAAAAGTTTTACCAATAAATGTGGAGATTGATAATGAAGAACGATATTTTCACTCGTATTCTTCTAAAAGATTTAAACAATTAAACAATTTAATCTATTTAAGACAATTTGAAAGAAGTAAAGTTGAATATATTCTAGAAGATCTTTGGTCTGATGAATTGATCATGAATTCTTCAATCCTATCAAGAAGAAAATGTAAAGTAAATGATGAAAAAACTCTCAAAAGAAGTCAAAAGTTTACTTCAAAAGCATCACATAATAATAGCTTGAATAATATTAGACAATCTTCAAACGGTAATTCAATCAGAATCTCAATAATGAGAAAAACGTCAATTATTTTTGGTGATGCATTGAAATCTATTTTCAACTCTAGTGAATGAAAGGTTCAAATATTACAGTATCAAATATATCTTCAGAAAAAAATTTTTGTTTCACTAGATTTATAGAAGGTATTTTACACTTAACGTATTTCACTTGCCTCTTTTGAGGATCTTATGGAATAAATTAAATAATTATTTTACATATATAATTCTATTAATTAATTCATCATTATCAATCGAAGTTTTTCAAATAAATATTATCTCAAGCTTTAAATTTCTTATATACCAAGACTAGATATGTACTAAAGTGGTTTTTATATATTTTTCATCACATTCTTATATTATAGATTGATTAATTAGTTGAAATCTTTGGACGAAAAAGAAATACTATTTAGTCATTTGTATTCTGCTTTGAACAACTGAGATTGTTGAATGAGTTCTTCGTGGTATTAATGAAAAATTTAACATATCAGCCATTAGCAAGTAATCAATCATGAAATAATATCTAATAATTTTGTTTGATATTGAGCTACTTCAAAAAGACCAAAAGAATAGCTTAATAAAATCATATTCATTAGTCTGTGAGTCCACTCTAACAAGATCACCCCACCTGTTGCATTAATTATTCAACTTTCACCAATTCATGATACAATCCACCATTTTATCCAAAAGGGCAAATTTCAGAAATCACACAACATCTAGACCGTCAAAGAGCCAAAACATATTAGCAACTTATTAACTAATAGTCTATTCAGCGAACCAACGCATAAACTATCTATCAAATTACCACTTATTGAACCAACCAAAACCAATGATAAAAACCTACTAAAACCAACCATTCTAACTTACAATTACAATCACAATCACAATCAAAATTACAATTACATTACTGTTTAGTGATTTACTTTGAGATCAAGGTTGAAAGTAGATGAGATTAGAGAAGGCTGATAAGATTGGAGAAGAATCCTGATGAATCCTGATGAAATTGAAGAAAACACAAAAAAGATTACAAATCATAGTTTTCGCACTCAAAGAAATTTCATAAGTCATCATCAGCTCCCTTTTGAAATGTATCTGTCGCTAATTCTCTAATATTCCCGTTCAAATTCTGATATCATAGCGGTAAATCAAAAGATTCTTTATAACTCAAATCTTCTTTTTTTCTTGTAATTTAGTGACTTAACTGGACCTTGAAGTAGTTAGTTCTGGTTTGTGTTAATTATTTGTGTTAAGTATGAGAGAATTTAGTTACAAAAAATAGCAATAAATTGGTGTTATTATGAACGTTGTAGACATTAAATTCAATCATTAGCACTTATCTTGTCTCATCTGCACATCCGAAAGATCTCAACTGTTCTTTCCAATCTAATGGAGTCAAAGTTCCAGCCTGGACTCTTTCCTTAAATTTTTCAATCACCACATTAGTATTTGAATTCAAAAATCTTAAACATAAACAATCAAAAACCAAATTGTATATTTCATCTTTTAAAAAAGAAAAATGATCTTTGAAGAAGGATTTAGCTTCATTGTAAAGAACATCAACTCTATTATAAAATTTTGTAAAGCACATAACACTGAAAATAAAAAAAACTTTCTCAAGCCCTCTCACCAGTAGATGAATCAATATCAAGTCAATGAACGATTTAAAACTAGATAAACCTTTATCTTTGAGAGCTTTCATTATATAAAATTCAATTAAAGTTGGTGTGATTTTGAGTCCTGATTTTTACCAAAAAATAGAATCATCATTGGTCCAGTACTTTGTTAGAGTTTTGAGCTCATCTTGTTTGTTTGACTAATTCAGGATCTAGAATTGGATGGGTTTTCTGATTTACTTCAAGGCAATTATCTAAAACAGGACCTAAGGTATCGAAGTTTTCAAATTTTAGATGTTCTTGGATCAGCATAACCGCCAGTGAGTATCGACCTGTAAAGGATCTTTTTTTTGGGTACTAACAGGTACAACAAATCTACCATATTTCTTTCTAAGCTTAGCAATTGTAACAGGCTCTAAAACTTCTTTCAAAATCATATTGTAGGATTCAACAGTTATTTGAAGTCCCTTGTGGAAAACTCGAAAAAGGTTATCACTCTTTGAATCAGCGTCAATGAGATCTGTCAATATTGATTGGATTTGGTAGAGTGTCTTAGTCTATATCTATACTTCTTCCTGATCTTTGGAGGAGTTCACATGGTAATAGTTCAATTAATAAATCAAAATGCAATCTGTTGGATTCGGGAATCAGATCTAATCGGGTAACACGAGATTTTTTTTTTTTGTCTCTTTCCAAAAAAAATTTCTAAGTATGTACAAAAAAAAAGATTATTTTCAAAATTTGAAGTAAATGGTATGAAAATGGTACCATTGTAAAATTTGGTCTATATATCATTGTAATCTCCTACCACTTATCATTCTATTCATGTTATTTACATGTAAATGATGAAAAAATTTATTCTTATACAACTGTTTCAAGTCGGTTTTTCTGTCTGCATTTCGGGCTTAACTATGGGAGAAAAAGAAATTAGTATGGGAAATCGTACACACGGTTATATATATGTTGTCGACGTCGTCTGAAAATGGTTCAGAATCTTGTATCCCGATTCCTATGCTGGCTGGACCTTGGGCCTTACCATGGTTGAAACTTGAAACAAGAACTACACCCCGTAACCGTGGAAATTAGGAATTCGGAACTATCTTCGTGCATGTTTTAACCAACTTAAATGTGTTAAAATTCAGTTGAACCAGAAGATTATAAAGAAGAAAATGTTAGAAATAAAATACCAGACTAGGGAATGTATTTAACTGTATAGCTTTAAAATAAACAATTTAAGGGGGAAAAAAATTGTGTACGCCTATATCATTATAATTCATATATGCATTGATGCGAGATTATGCATTTAATATTTGGCTGCAAGACCCTTAAAAATACTATTATAGTTTGAACACTATAAGTCAAAAGGTTTGGAATCGGTGTCAAAAGACAATAGTCTACTTTCAATACTCGATATTCTAGATCCATATAATCTGTGGTGGACTCCTTAACCTTTTAAAGTATATTTTACACATTTACTGTTTCTTTTTGGTTGCATAAATAGGATATCCTGCCCGCTCCTTTCGTTCAAAAAAGTTACAGTTCCCATCCATCAGACCTCATTGTAAAATTATGTATTAATACTAGCTCCTCAGCTCCATGACTCAAATTGCTAAGCGACATGATCTGCGTGCGAAATCTGGGGATAATTCAACACTACTCGAAGCCAGTTATTGGTTAATCCCGATTCTTGAATTCCAGCGGAGCAATACAGAAAACTAAATTTAATGTAATTAATATATAAATTCTAATATTAAAAATTAAAATTAATATTATTAATAATAATATAATATAGTAGCAATTATATATATATTGTGGGTACGTCCTACTCCTGAGGCATTCAATTTCTATCACATGCACATTTATATAGCAATATAACTCAACATGATCCACCAACTACTATAAGATTTTTGACATTTAGAAGAATCATTTATCAAGTTTTTAACAACACAATCATATAACATATTCTTATATAAGTGACCAATCAAATTAGATTTAAAATACGTTGATTTGGCAGAGTAGAAATTTGGAAATAAAATTATAAATCATGAGGCAAATCTAATTTGAATCTGAGCTAGGTCACTAGTTTTCTTGTGCGTTCGTCACAGCAGATTGAACTTGAAAATTGCTTATCACTCAAGAAAAATTGTACCATGAGCAATGAGCAATGAGCTTCCATACTTTGTCGCTCAAACCCAATTGTGAATGAAGCTGATTTCTGTTATATATTAAATTCGAATGAGACATAACATCACCTGTTAGCGTTTATTGTTCATATATAGACCTATAATTTAATGAGCACACCATGAACATGAGATTTCCAACGTTTCACAACAATCAAAAGTGACTAATTTAAGACTGCCACGTTATATACACTTGAAGAAGCTGAGGTACATACTACATACACATGCCTTCGGTCTCGGTATCTGGATATATATAGCTTTCGAAATGAGCAGAATCTTTCTGTATGTTGTATAAAGTCCTGAGTTTAGAATATATAAACGGAAAGATAAACCGTTTTTATTTGAATCAATGAAATTGCAACTTTTGATTGAGCTCTAGCAATATTCAAGTTTTGAGTTTTGAGTTTTGAATCTTGATCGCTAGTGCATGTTGCAATTTGCAACCTAGATTTAATGTTTTCTACTTAGTTCTCAAGCCGCACTACTGCCTACACCTCAATCTTCAAATTGGCCAGAAGTTAGACCTTAGAAGCAAGCTAAAAGCTAAATGCATCACAACGCAGAACCTATATATAAAGTTGAGATCTTCTAGAATAATATTTTAAAGTAATAGCCGCCGAAATTTATAGAGGATCGTCATCTTTAACAACTCCAAAAAAAAGATCTCGAAATCAAATATTTGAACCACTTAATGTCTTTTAACGTGAAAAGATGATCAATTGCACCGAACCTGGCCGACTCATATTTAGTATTGAATCTCTTTTTTGATCCAAACACAATCAACTATACTGTTATGTGACTGGCCTATTTATAATCGTAAAATTTTAAGGCTATTTGAAGCTATATTTATAGAGATAATTGCTTCTTTGCAAGTCACAGTATCCGTTTAAACCTAAAAGCACATATATATCAACTTAGAGGCTAGCTATATGAATCAATATGCGTCTGCTAATAATAAACATCAGATTAAATCAGAACTAGCCCTATAAATAACTCTTAATTTTTTGTCCTCTTCCACCTTCAACAGCAGCTAAATCGTCTATTGAAAAAAAACCTCAAGGTTTCGAAATCTATACATAAGATGAACAGGTAATATGCAATATCAACATTAAATATATCTTCCTAAATTTTAACTCTTGAAGGGAACATATATGCATATATATAAATATAGGTGAAGATTGGAATTACTGGCCCCGGTTATATGTCTGTTCTAAAAAATCAAGATAAGAATTAACACAGCACTTTGCAGAATATTACATCAAGCATTACAGTTGGAATGAGAAATACTATATATATGATATTGCATCACTAAGTTGTGACTCTAATTCAAGACATATATGAAGATCATGATTAATGATACCATATATGTAACTTAACTCTTACTGCTTTCGTCTGCATATAGTTCACATAAGAAAAGCAAAATTGCTTAAACAACGATAGATATTAGAATCTAGATGATAGCACACATGAATATAAATTATTGCTAATTTACCCATTCCTGAACAAGAATTGAATGATAAAGCATATATCTATTCAAGTTCTAAGGATGAAAAAATTGGATTTTGAAAAGACTTTGTGTTATATTTTTTATGCTTTGTGGTTTAATTCCATGGTGGAAGCTCAAGTATATAATGAAAACTGTGCTGTTCTTGGTAATCCAACTTCGAGTGGTTTCAAGGCCACTTTTTATGAGTACCCTCTAATGAGTGGTTCCTATGATGATCCTAATTACCTCAGAAATGCCTACAAATCGAGGCCAGTTACAAATGTTGCAACTGGTGTAAGTAATCCAACCATCTTCTTTAATAACACTGCTCCTCAAGATATTGTTTATGGAGATATTTATGGCCAAAATGTGACAATCTCAAATTATGTTGTTGAGCTAATTGGTTATTTCAGGCCACCAGAAACAGGAACATATCAATTCACATCTTACGCAGATGATATTATGTCCGTCTTTATAGGAAATTCAGGTGCTTTTAAGTGCTGTGATACTGATTCTGTTAATGAAGTAGCTGCTGAACCTTACATGACAACATACTATTATGAAGAAGCTGTTGGTGTTGAGATTGAAATGGTGGAAGGACTTTATTATCCAATGAGGGCCGTTCAACTGAACTGGAATGGTGCAGCTCAGCTTGATCTGTCAGTCAAAATTCCTTCCAGTCAAGTCTACGATACTGATTGGTCTAGTTTAATTTACCAATTTTTGGATACAGATGAAGGTGGTGAATGTTTATCATCAACAACACAACCATGGACTGGAGATTTTACTACTACTAGAACCGTTCCTAACTCTGAAGGTGACACTATTGTTGTAGTTGAAACTCCATGGTCTGGTTCAACTCAGACAACAACTGATCAATGGACTGGTACTTTCACTTCTACTTATACAACTACTGACTCAACCGGTGGTTACATCGTTATTGTGGACACTCCATACCCAACTACTACCGAGCCATGGACTGGTACTTTCACATCCACTTATACAACTACTGATTCAACTGGTGGTTACATCGTTATTGTGGACACTCCATACCCAACCACTACCGAGCCATGGACTGGTACTTTCACTTCTACTTACACTACTACTGACTCAACTGGTGGAACACTCGTTATAGTTGACACTCCATACCCAACCACTACCGAGCCATGGACTGGTACTTTCACATCCACTTATACAACAACTGACTCAACTGGTGGAACACTCGTTGTTGTTGAAACACCATACCCAACTACTACCGAGCCATGGACTGGTACTTTCACCTCGACTTACACTACTACTGACTCAACTGGTGGAACACTCGTTATAGTTGACACTCCATACCCAACTACTACCGAGCCATGGACTGGTACTTTCACCTCGACTTATACTACAACTGACTCAACTGGTGGAACACTCGTTATTGTGGACACTCCATACCCAACCACTACCGAGCCATGGACTGGTACTTTCACTTCTACTTATACAACTACTGACTCAACTGGTGGAACACTCGTTATAGTTGACACTCCATACCCAACTACTACCGAGCCATGGACTGGTACTTTCACTTCTACTTATACAACTACTGACTCAACTGGTGGTTACATCGTTATTGTGGACACTCCATACCCAACCACTACCGAGCCATGGACTGGTACTTTCACTTCTACTTATACAACTACTGACT